>VZRQ01010005.1:378347-524066 GCA_013397975.1 Machaerirhynchus nigripectus
GGGGGGGAGGGGCTAAATTTGCAGATCGATCATAAAGATGCAAGAGATGGGCACGCTTGGGTAAATGGGGCAGCACTTCCAGCTGATTACAAATTGTGTCCAAAGCCATAGAGCTGGAACCATCCAGTCTCTTGAGTAATCACTGACAGGCATCCCTGTTGGGACTTAATTGGGTATAATGCCTCATGAAAGCTGTGTGGGTACTGAAAGAGAAGTTTTGTGTATGAATGGCCACTTTTCTAGGTAAGAAGCTGCTCCTGCACCACAGTATTTTTTCTCCAGTAAAGATACCATAATAAAAGGAGCTGTTTGGGCCTAATTCAGAAGGCTGGAATGCTGCAATTACAGCATCTATTAGAACACAGATTCCCAAAATACCCCAGGTAGGAGAATCTTGAGTTGCTGTGCATACATGGTGTGAGTCAGAGCGCTGCGTTATGATTTCACTGCTGCCGCTTCATACTGTTGTCCTGCTTATAATTAAATGACTTTTGGGTCTAAGTTCCTGCTATTTTTGCCTATCAACAAAGCTGGGATTCAATGTTTCAGATTCCTCTTTCCTCAGGCTTTTAATTTTGGTGGATGTGTTTTTGGTGTCTCTATCCAGGCTTGTTGAGTAGATTTCGTCTCACCCTGAGCAGCAGAAAGTAACGAATATCATTCTTACCACTGTGCTCTAGCTGCATTTGAATAAGGGGTATGTACAGAGTGGCCTCTGGGAGAGGAATTCAATGCTGTTCCCCAAATTACTGCTATTTAGAGGGATTATGCAGAAAGCTAAACAGAAAGGGAAAAGAATAATTTATGTCATTAGTACTCTGCTGCCGCCCCACCCTGGAGTGCAAACAAATGCCTTTCCCCTGTGCTTCTTTTTAATGTTTATTTATTGTTTTTACAGGATTTTCTGCTCCCAGAGCTGTTGGCTTCTAGGTGCTAATAAAATGTGAATGTGTCCCAGACTCACCCTTACTGAAGTGCACACAGTTCTGCAGTGCCCAGATTTTAAATTTTTTTAATACAACATGAAAAGAAAACAAAAAATCTACATCTTTATTTTTGCATTTGGTGGCACAGATACGGGAAAATAACTTTCCCCTCCCAAAAAAACCCCCATTTTCAAAGGGAAAAATTGTGGCAATTCAACCAGATAGTGGGGATGGGGGTGGAGGCTGGTGGGAACAAGGGGAAGTCTAACAGCAGCACAAACCCACAATTTGGGTAGTTTAGGGTAATTTGACTGTTTGGTGTGACCTCACGTTAGAGTGGTTTACCTTGGGCTTCTTTTTTGCCTGTGTGGTTTGTATTTAAACTCAAGAGCCCCAGGGGAAGGAGTTGAGGGAAAGACAGCGGGAGGAAAGGGGCAGCTGATGTTTTTCCCCGTGCCACATCCCTGTATGTGTTTTGTTAAAGCTTTTTTTCTTCATTAGGGATTGACCTCGGGTCTGTCTCGGGCAGGAATGTGTTCCAAGCTTGGCGGTAATTAAGGACAAGTGGGCACAGGGTGAGGGCAGGTCTGAGCCGGGCTGGCGGCTCTTGCCCCATTCCCACTTTGCCCTTCCCTCTGTGGCCAGGCAGCGAGGGGATTCCAGCCTGGATCTGCTGTGTGCCAGCTGAGTGCTGTGACCATTTGGCTGTTGGGAACCACGTTCACCGTATTGTGGCTGAATGTGGCCCTTTGTTGCCTCGGCTTTTGTTCCCTGCGCTCAGCATCTGAACGTTTCTGTTAGGATCGAAATAGTTCCTTTCGCTCTCCCGCCTTGGTTTCAATGCGAGTCGGAGGGGGTTGTCCTCGAGTGAACCCTTCTGTAAATTCAGCCCAAATTCATGAATAGTTTAGTCTTCCCTGAAACTGTTTCTTAATGAATAAATGATTGAGCAAGGGCAAAAAACCCTTTCTATCCAGAAGCAGCAATATTAAAATTGGCTAGGCCCGTTTCTTTATTGTTACATAGTCTTTGGGCTGCTGTGAGCAGTGTGGGTCCAGTTCAGCTGATAAGCAACCCTGACTCCTGCAGTCAGGGGAAGGCTTTTATTTTACTGGGGTTTCTTTGGGTTTTTTTTATAAGCCTATAACTTTAAAAAGAGAGCTTTTCAGCAAAAGCTCTGGTACTGCAGTAGAAGGAACCAGCTCATATGGTAACACAAACAAGGTATCTACGAGGCAACATAAACTCTCTGTAATAAGAGAGGAAACTTTTATGCATTTTAAACTTCTTATTCAAAGCTGTTCTGTATCTTGGGTGTCTGATCGGTGTTTGAAATGAAGGAGGAAGCTCTGGTGCTTTACTGGAAAGGTTTTTTTCTGCAGAAGATCAGCTCTGTTGGAAGATGAGGTTTTGGGTCTATTTTGGGTTGTGTAGCTATGCAGATACTGTTTCTGGGGTGACTGAGCCACCATTTACACCCAGCTTTTCTGATAGCTGCTATAAATACACTCTGTGCTCTGTTGATGGAATTGCAATAAAATTTATACTGAATGAAATTAATTTAAAACTTCAAGGGCTGCATATTGTAGGGGATAAGAATTGATAGATACACTTAGTGTTCCTATGACATGGGAGGGGTATGTGAAAGAACAGTGTAAGAGCTGAAAATGTTGCTGTGATAATATTTGGGAATGGGGGAATCTTCATACAGTCTATGTTGAAATGAGATAAGAGGGTCATCAGGAAAACTGGAAGTCTCTTTCAGGATGCAATTCTAGTTAAATCAGCATAAAGAGGAGAAAGAATAACATTCTATCCCCTCCTTCAGTTTTTTCACTCTCCAGTCTCCAGTGTGGGCAGTTTGAATGTAGGGTATAAACGATGTAATTCAGATGAGACAGTTTTGGTTAACCTGCAATATGAATGCTTTGAGTTAAAAATACCATAACTGCAATTTGTTTTCTTTCATTTAAATATGAAAGTTAAATTCTGGTAAGTCATATAATCTACCACAAATTTTTGGGAAATTGGCTAGGAAATATGCAGTGTTAGGGGTTGGATCAAAAAAATCACAGATGTTACCAGAAAATTTCCTGTTTAATTATTGTCTTTTATTGTAGTACTTGCTCCGTTCAGTGCAGGATTACCCCTGGGCTGACCTCTGTCAGTAAAAAGGTCATTCTTTTGGTTTCTTCTGTGCTTGGGTTGCCTCTGCTGGTGCTGTATTCCTGGCACCAGAGTAGTAGTGTCTGAATGAATGAAAGTAGGTAACTTCGTGTTCTTGCAGTTGATAATGAAAGCTGCTTGTTTGAAGTACATTCAGTGCAAAATTTTTATTTTTTTTTTCCTTTGGCAGCTACAAACTCTACCTTTTTGCTTCTAGTAGAAGGCTTTAATCTTGAAATGTTTCTAGAAAAATATCCCTGATTTTAGAGCTATCCCTGGTAAGACATTCTAGTTGGTTGAGGATAGTTTTTTTGGTGGTTTTGTTCATGGTGTTGTTTTGTTTTGTTTTTTAACCCGTGATCTTGAGACATGAATGATGCTGTGTCTTCCCTCTTACATGCAACAATGTCCTGTATGATCAGAGCTCATCTCTTTGGCTGCCTGCTTCTGAACCCCCTGGGTGACAGTGCAAGAGCACACACTTGCTGGTCCCTCCTCTATTTTCAAACAAGAACGAAACCCCTTACTTATCCAAACACTTCTCTGTTTGTTTGGCTTACTTGTAAGGAATGTGCTTTGGTAAGTGTCTTTGGGAGGCAGAACAGGGACTGGCCTCTAAAACTTAGTCTACATTTAAAGTGGGCTTTGAGCACAGACTTCACAATGTGCAGTTGCTGTTAGAGGCAGCATAGACATAAAAACCACTGTATGGCAGGGGAGAAAGTGCTGTATAAGTGGATTTTAAAAGGTTCTGGGTCATGCAGACTGGATATATCACTAGAAAAGAAAAGGAGAAAATATCTTGATAGAGATGTTTAGCCCTTAGGGGTTGTCTAGATATCTGCCTTCTTGCCTTTTGGCATCTGGAGGCTCATGTGTCCCAATAAATGACAGAAAAAAAGTCTGCGGGTACATTTTCACATTCGTAGCTTGAGTCAGGTGGTGGATCAGGCATCTTTCTAAACTAGGGCTTTGTGTGCGCTGGTGTATTCAAGCTAATGTGTTTCTCAGTCCTTTGAAAAGTGTTTTAGCTTTGCAGGGGCAGTCTGGGTGCAGTGAACAGTGGTCTTTAGTTGACTTGGCTTGGTGTGCCCTCGGTCTCATTTGTATGTGTCGTCTTAGCCGAGCCTTCCCTCTTGATGGAACTCTTCCTGGTAGTGTCTGCAGGGTTCCTTCTCACCCGTGCTGAAACACAGGGTGGAGATGCTGCTGTGCAGGCCAGGGATCAAACCCTGTGGGGGTGTGGATCAAACTCTGCTGTCAGCTCTCACCAATAAGGCAAATTGTTCTAAAGTGCTTTTTCCTGTTAGTTTGTTTGCTGCAGTTGACGTGTAAGGAGGAATAAAGAAAGCAGTATCTCCCAGAAATGGGAGAGGCTGCCATAGCCTGCGAAGGATGCACCACTTTGTTCTGGTATGTAATCGTTCTTATAAATGTTTTACATTCTATATTCAAACCTGTTCTTCAGGTAGTCACGTTTCTCTCAGCATTACATAACTCTGTGACATTTTGACTATCTGTTAAGAGACAGGAGAGGTGCAAAGGAATCCAGCTTGAGAATCACTCTTGGTTTAACCCTTGTTGGAGGGTGGGGAAAGAGCCTGAGGCCACTAGAGGAGCAGTTCAGGGAAGGTGATGTGGAAGCAAAACCACATCAATTAAAAGGTACAAAGATAACGAGGTTTCAGCAGCTGGAATGCAATTAACTTCCTCTTCACTCTTATCTTTCTCCCCTGCCTGCATGTTTCCTGCAGGTAAACAGCCGCGTGGTGGGTAACAAAGGTCAATTATTTGTCATCTGATACAAGGCTTTGACTTGTGACTCAGCACCCCAAATTCATGTGTAGTTTTTATTGTGCTAAGTTTACAGATACACCAAAATCCCACCAGCAGTGCGGTGCAGAGCACTTAAGGTTTGTGTTTTATATTGCTGCTTTCCAGGCTTGGCTGTTGGCAAGCAGCAGTTTATAGACAGTTCCAATATGTGTGTTATCCCCCTAATCTGAGGGAACTCTGGCTATTACATGAGCAGAGACAGTAAATGACACAGCCTTCTGTGGCATGCACATAAAACATGATGCAAGGCATGGAGGACTTAGTTTCATCTTTGCTTGGAGCTGGTTTAATGTGGGTTTAGTTTCTGAGTGTGAAGATGAAGCTTTGCCCCATGTGTGCATGGTGAAAATGCATCACAGTGAACTGAAGGGTTTCTCCCCTGCAACCTCCCACAAAGCTGTTGCTCCAAACACAGACCCATTTACGTGGTTTTTCTATTCAGAGCTCAGCCTTAAACACACAGATAAGAAACTTCAGAAGCATATTTTTAGCAGATAAAATTTTGTGGACTAGATGTGTTTGTGGACTAGATGTGTTTTAATACAATACTTGAGCATTTTGATAGCCGTACTGGTTTGCAGATTTTTTGTTTGTTTTGGGTTTGGTTTTTTGGGGGAGGGGGCATTGGTTTGGTGGTTTGTTTGGGGGTTTTTGGTCTGTTTTTTCGTGGGGTTTTTTTGCAAATAAATAATAGAAGTGAACGTGCTCTAGCTAGCTGGCTTTGGGTATGTCCTTGTTTCCTCCCCGAATATGATAGAGCTGTTATGCTTTAGCTATTGCAAAGTATAAAAAATTAAACACTAAACATGAGGCCAGAAACAAATGTGTCTGGAAATCAGGAAGTTTGTGTCCTTCAAGGTTTCCCAGGCATTTTGCAGTGGTGCAGGGAAACTGTTTCTATAGTTTAGCTCGAGGTTAGAAACCTTCTAGAGAAGTAGTGATATTTTTTCACTTTCCATGTTTGTGGTCTGTTGAGGGCAGAGGAGCAAAAGAGAACACATCCACTGTTTCAAAGACATTAAACATATGAACATACAACCTGGGTGAAATAAAATCAAATCTACTCTTGTGACTTTCAATTTGAGTCAAAGAATAATGAATTGAAGAAAGTGTTGATGTGTTGTTGAAGAGCAGCAAAAATGAAGAGGAACGATGAGGAGCTGTGATTGATTGTAGTACCTGCTGCTCATCTTTCACCCTGCCATTTTGTATAGACATTTTAAGAGAGGCTAAAATACATTGAGGATACCTCAGGGACATCCCTCCATTTGAATTTCTAACTGTCCCAAATATGCTTAAAAATTTATTAGACTAAAGGGGTTAATAATATTGGTAGGAAAAAGAGAAATACTGATGGAGCCCTCCCCAGTGTCTTCTGTAGAGTCAGTGCCTGACCACTCTTAGTACTTTTCAAGGTCTCACTTTTTTTTCTTGGCCATAGTTGAGGCAATAGTTGCTACTACAGACTTTGCCAGGGGGAGAACCTGCCAAAGAGCTTGGAGGATGGTACTGCACTTGTTGCTGCCCCTTTCTGCTTTTCTATTAGGGCAGCACTGTCAGATGCTGTGAAGGCCTGGGTGACACAATTATTCTTAATAGTGCACCTGTACTTCTAACAAAACTTCAAAGTGCTTTTAATGTATTTTCTCAAGGCAGTCTGTGAAACAGAAGGCTGCCTGCGTAAAATATACATGGATGTGTCATCAGAAACAACTTGCATAGAGATTTTTTAAAAAAAAAATCTTGCGCGTTTAAAATTTGCAAGAACCATCCTCAAGTGGAGGGAGAATTTCTGATTGAAATAGTTGTGCTTCCTCATTAAACTCACTGGGAGTGGATCTTCATTTAGGGGTAATACAACAAGTTTGGGTAAATTTAATGGATTTTGTCTTGTCTTTCACTTAATTGCAATTTTTAAAAGGTTGTTTTCAGTAATCTTTTATAAAAACTTTGGATTTGTCTGCCAAGACCATGCAGTAGAAAGAAGTATGCTTTTGTATTCTGGGTTGTAGTGTAGGTGGAAGAAAATCCGTAAGTGTATGGAGGTAGCAGAAGCTATGGGAAGGCACATCAGTGGTACTTTTGCTCTAAGCAAACGATGACCACAATGTTGGGAAAATTGACTCTTAATTTGGAAGGCTTTCTAGGTTTGGTTTGTTTTTTTCTTCCAAGTGATATCCAAGGCTGAGCAAACACTGCACAGTGATAAAACCTGCAACGTGTTTGAAATGAGCGTGTTTCCAGGCTGGTAATAAATAACATAAACATCTTCCTCTTAAAATAAGAGTTTGAAATGAGCTACTAGCTGTTTGATCTGTATCAGAGCTATGTCAAATATACAGATCAGCAGGAACCCCTTCATGTGTCTTGGAAGGAGAGAGAAGCCATGGATGTTATTTTTCTGGAAAACAAAGTTTGCAGCTGGTCAGGCTGTTCTGTCGGTTTGATCTCTGGTTCTGACCCTGCACCATCCAGCCCTTTTCCACCATAGCCAGTCCTCCCAGATGGCCGTGAAGTTGACCTTTGAGAGACGTGCCTATTGACTGCTAAATGAGAGAGAGCCCATGTTGTTGTCGGTGAATAACTTCTCATGCGGCCTCAATGCATTCACAGAGGCGAGTCTGGCGATGGGGTGATGGCAGAGCCAATTCTCATTCCTGTTTCTATTCAGCTTCTGTTCAAAGACGAGGGAAAGAGAGACTCTACCAGAGCCCCAGATGAACTTAGTGGAGCTGTACAATGAGATCTTTTGTTCCCTCTCAGGAGTACTACTACGTGTTTTCAACGCTTGCAGTCCATTTGTCTTTTGCTACAGTTTAAATTCATTAAAGGATTAAATGGGCTGACAGTTGCAGGCAAACCCCAAGGGTATCCCTGTAGCCCCATGGTGCTTCGTGTGAAAACAGCATATGGGAAAACATTGTTTAATCAAATTGTTTGTGTTAGCGATAATCTGATCCTTGTAGATCAGCCAGATCTCTGGCTTAGTTTAACATCACATTTTTTGCTTGTAAGGCAATTTGCATTTGTTTTGAGGAAGTTGAGCTACCTTGATTTTAGGTCCCATCAAAAAAAGTAAATTCACTATAAACCAGTGCAGGTGAAGATGTGATATTTTTTAAATAAGCGCTGTGAAGAAAGTCTAAGGTCCAGCCAGTAATTTATTGCATGAAATTACTGTCCTTGTGACAGGTTTATGATGCTTGAAGATGCACTGAGCCTGCCCAAGCCAGCTCGGCGTGGTGTCATTATTTCCCACAATCTGCATCTGAGGTGGTGCTGACATCTGTATCCACATTTTGCACTCTTAATGTGGTCATCCGTAGCCTTGTGCTTTCCAGAATGTCAACTTTTAGGGGAATTCAGGCATATTTCTCTGCTGTTAGTCGCTTGGGCTGAAGTTAGATGGTTTTACTGGGGCCTCTAGTGGTCTCAAACTGCATTACTCCTCCAAAGTTGCTGTTCGGGGATGGGGAGGAAGGATTGCTTTCCTCCCTCCCTCCCTTCGGATAGATTTACCCAGCTACAGGGCAAGGGCAGTGCCATACAGAAAATTTATTTGGATTCTAGTGGAGCCTTTCACACGGAGTTAGAACTGAATGTGCTGAAGGAGCATAAATGAATGGTAATAAACAGCATCGGAGCGTGAAGGAGGAGGTGAAGGTTAGCCTGAGAAGTCTGTGTTGGGCAGTGGTCACAGGCTGGTTTCTCCCAGCTGCACAACTCACAGATTTTTAGATTAGGAAGTATTCAGTACCCTGATAAGGACAAAGAGATAAACTGTGTTTAAAAAAGTGTAGAATTAAGGCAGGAAAGAGCAAAACATTCATGTACCAGCATCAAGACTGCCACAAAAAAAAAAATTTTCTGTGTAACAAGACAGTTTTGAGCTCTGTGTGAGCAAGCTTGAAGGCTCTCACAGGCCATGGTTCTCCTGCCACCAGACAGGGTGTACTAGATCAAAAATGTGGTACTTTTTGTCAGTATAAATAATCTTTGTTGTCTTTGAGCGTTAGGGTAGGTTTTAAAATCCCTTTACAACTAGTTTTACTTGGAAAACTCTCAAACCAAATCCAGCTCAATGTTATTCTCCTTGTAAAGTATTTTCTAACACTTCCCTGAGCAAAGACTGTGCAGAGCCCGAAGTGTCTGGCACAGGACAGTGAAGTCTCCTTGTGATAAGAGAAACTGGAGAGTCCTGACTGCACTCTGCTAAGGAGATCTGAAATAGGGCTCTGTCAGGAAACGCTGCTCCTTTTCGTGACTGCGCTGCAAAGGCCAGGCAGCTGCTGGCTCTGGTGAGCGTTTTCCATGGTGCCTGGGTGGCCAGCCCTGCTGACTTGGCGACAGTGAGCGTTGTGTCATTGCCACCCGGGTGTGTTTTTTTGTTTTTTTTTTTTTCTTCTTTCTCCTTTTTTTCATTGTATCCTACTTCTTCCAGGGTGTGCCTGAGTAATGACTCAGAGTGAAAAAATAGCGCTCTTGAGCTGCATGCAGGAATGCGGCTTGCTCACATAAAATAAAGGTTGATGCTTCCTGAGTCTTGGAAAAAAAAATGATTGGCAGTGTTAACTGGAAGTTCCTTTTAGAAGAGGTTTTTTCAGTACAAGCACTGCTCTTGCACATCCATCTGCAGTTCCACCCATGTCAGTAAGTGTTGTGGTTTAACCTCAGCCAGCAACCAAGCACCACATCCAGAACATAGCCCCACACCAGACACTGTGGAGAAAGTTAACTCTGCCCCAGGTGAAACCAGCACAGTATGGCATGGAACTTGAATAGGATAACAATTCAGGGTTTAGCAAGTAGTTGTTTTAGGTGTTACTCCTTGCCATTGTCAAATAAGCACACTGTTCTCTTTATAACCTCCTTCAGCAGGATAGTCTCTGAAAAAGCATTACATGTACAATTTACTAGGTTATGTGAATTATTTAAGCTCGTTGAAGCTTTTCAGCCTTTCTTTGGGCTGAAGTTTTGTTGTTTCCTCAGTGGGAGGGATCCTACTGAACTCTGAGGTGGTCTGCAGTACCTAATACTTGTAATTAATGAGGATCTGGAGGTCTGAGTGAAACAGAGAACTGCTACTGGGCTGCATGGAAACGTTTTAAACTAAAGTTTGATCTGGAAGTCATTGGACTTAAGTCTGGTGGTGTTCTCTGGAGTCAGTGGTGAGAGAGCTGTCACTTGCAACATAGTCATGTTTGGGTGTCTGTATTTTTCTCTTATTTTGGATATGTTGCCCAGAAAACTCCTTGCTGATGGGCTAACCATCTGAAAAGCAGATGCAGGTAAAACTTGGAGAAGAATCAGGAGAGGAAAGAAGAGCTTTCTCTGGTATGTGTCATCACAGATTTCTATTTGGTGTCTCATCTTGATCTTCTTACAAGGCTTTGTCTTCCACAGCATTTATAGCTCATTGGAGGTGCTGCACAGACCAGAATGTCCTCATATGTTTTCAGAAAAGCCAGTGGAAAAAAAATTATATTTGGTCTGTCTTTGCAGAAAGGCTTGCTTCAGGGAAGTCAGAATTTAGAAATGTCAGGGGCAAAATATAAATACATGCAAAGTGGAAATAGCCTTTCGCCTTTCACATAACTGCATAACAGCTCAAAATAGCCTGTGCACAGTTGTGTGTAGCTGTTTCAGGGTTCTGGGCAGCTCCCTAATACAACAGGGTGGCCTAGGAGGGTCCAGCCCCACCCAGTTCATAGCAAACACCACCTCGTTTCTTTCTTCTCAGTTCTGCATCTCCATCTGGGCCTGTGCAGGCTCATTAGCAGAGCTGGTCATTTACGGTTAAAAGAAGACTCCAAACATCTTGTAAAAACTTTGTGCTGTTTCTAAAATTAGAGCTTTTTTACTTCAGGATAAACCCACTTACTGCAAACATTCTGTGAAATGGTGTTTTGTGTATGGGCTGTGAGTACCTGCATAAAATACCAGAGGGAAAACAGGTGGAACTAACACTTTCCACAGCATATTTTCCATTTTTCATTGGAAGTGAATGCATTGTATTACTGAGATCATCTGGAGTTAATTGGAATGAAAGAAAAAAACCCAGAACTGTTGCGGACTACAATTAAAGTGAATTCAGCAGAGTAAATATACACTAGAAAAGGGAAAAAAAGAAAACCAGCCCCAAACTCTAGCACTGAATCCGGAAAGTAATCAATCTTCTGTAAAACTACATAACATAATTACACGTTCGCTTCTGACTTAGCCTTCTGTTGATTATTTCCTCCTTCAAGTAGTAAGGACCTGATCTAGGAGGGCTGAGAATCCACAAATGCCACTGGAATTGGTAACTAAGCTGTTACCCTAGCAGTCCTTCAGCACACAGGCTCTATCCACATTGTCTTTTTTCTTGTTGGACAACAAGCACAGGGGAAAACACCTGCTTTTCTTGGCTTGGCATATCTTTGTGTAAATTAAAGGCTGTCTGGAAGTGTTCAGGAGGTGTTTGGATGTGGCGCTTGTGGACATGGTTTAGGGGTGATTATGGGGGTGCTGGCTTGACAGTTGTACTGATGGTCTTGAAGGTCTCTTCCAACCTTGATGATTCTGTGTTGCAATAGTGTAATGATTCGCACTTGAAGTTTTCTGCTTAAATACAGAGAAATGCTTTGCAGTTGAAGATTTACGACATTTTTTAAAGAAATTGGAAAATAGGGAAATATGTTACCCAAGTATATTTTGACTCATTTTCCAGTATGATATTTTTTCCACCCCAGAACCTAGACATTGTCCAGATAAGGCATGTTACTTGAACTAGGTTCAAACAGGTTTAAGCACATAGTTCTGTGCCCCAATTCAGGTGAGCTCATTCTTCTTGCCCAGTTGCTGTAAGCCTAGAAACTTCATTCATTTGGAAACCGTATGGAAATGAATGAGATGGAACAGCCCTGAGATGGAATTCAACAGACAGAAACATTTCATCTTTCCAAAACCCACCTTGTCTTCCTGCAGGACAACAGTCTCCAGCAGAAAGGTGTCACTCCCTGCTGACTTAGACTTTGCATCCCAGGGATGTGCAAAGATGTTCCCAGGTGGAATAGCAGGAATGCCTTAAAAATCCTATGAAATCAGCAAGTATTGGAAAGCTGTATCAGTCTGTGGTTGCAATACTTGGGCAATCCCATTTCCATTACTTCCCAGGCTTCCCAGTGGCATTCCTGAGTTTGATTTTCACTTAACCGTGTGTGACCTTGAGTAAAAAGCTTTCTGTGGGAATGTGTCCTGAGTAAGTCTGTGCTAAGTACGAGTTATCAGAGGTGATAGAGGGGTCTGTAAGTGGCCAAGTTCCTGCATCTTTGCTGGTTAATGTTTGTTGGCTGAGTGGTGGTGGCTGACAGCATTAGCAAAGCCAAGCCTGGAGTCTTAAAACCATCATGATGGTGGTGTGTGGTGGCTTGTCCTGAATCCCATAGTTATGCGTGTGGGACAGTTAATGGTAGGTGGACTTAAAGGGGGGAAAAAAAAAGATGTGAGATGAGGGGTACTGCCTAATGGAGCAGTGATCTTAATTGTGCTGCTGCTTTGGTGAAAGGGTGTTGAGAAGCAATTTGGAGACCACTGTGATAGCTTGGTGGTATTTTTCTGGAATGCTTCCAAACCTGAGAGGAGGAGTGGGTGGCGAAGATAAGATCTTCTCTTATGAAGGTACATACTTGAAAGATCGTTTGCTTTGAGAGGGGTGCAGTGAACTCCCTGGCTTTTTGCATGTGAGTCACAAGGCACACACTGGTGAGCACACCAGAAACAGTAAGCAGCAACCTCAAGTGGTGTTCTAGGAAAGGATTTGTGGTTAAGGGCTTTTTTGGCTAAGATTTTTTTTGGTTTGCTCATTTTGACTGTTTAGCCAGCTTCTGGCCTAATATTTATATGAACCAAACCAAGCTGTTTGTTTTGAAAACTGGAGCAGGTAGGTCGGCTGCTGTCCACAAGGGTTTTCCCCAGAGCAGGAACGCCAACTTCATTAGAGAGCACAGTTTGGCAACAGAGCCAAGCTGAGCTGAAGTTCTGCGCTACTGTCTTCCTTGTGCCTCCCCCAGTCCATGTGTACAGCTGGCATGCTTTAAATCCTACTGCTGAAAATATCTTACTCTGAGTTATCAGATATCAGTGGGATTTGGTCTTCTCAGTCACTCACTATTTTTGAAGAAGTTTTCCTGCACTATGTCTTAATTCTTCCTGGATAAGATCACTCGTGAGACTAATACTAATTCCTCAGTTGGGTAGGAACCCAGTGTGTGCCTAAGGAGGATGGAGCATGTATCACACACCACCAGCTCCTGGTCAGTAATAAACTGCTCACATAAGAAGCACAGGACAGACCTTGTGTGAGTGCAGATGAATTCCTCAGCTCCTCTGGAACGTGCAGCCTTTGATCAGGCCCTAAGCATGGGTGTGTGACACATGAAAAACTTCATTTGCCATAGCTGATGACAGTGATGGGTTTGTGTATGCATTTCTCCTCTGTTTGTCAGTTGAAATGGTTGGTATTTGGCATTTTGCTGTCTTTTCTTGGTTAGGGATGTTCCACCCCTACCCAAAGTTCCACCAAAGTTAAAAAATTACCCAACTGTATATATGAATAATAGGGATTTGTATCATTGAAAAAGGAAAGCAGAGATGGCAAGCCTCATGATATATTAAATGCAAACTCAAGGAGAATCAGGTGTTCAGTGCAAATATCCTCTGAAATCATAAGCAAATGTTTTGTGTAAATTCTCACTAAGTAATAACATCAGGCTGGAGAACAGTTTGGTTCATGGCTGATGTTGAAAAATACAGCACGGAATGACTGAGTCAGGCAAGCTGATGCTTGGGAATGGGATCATTTGTTTTGTGTGGTTTTGGGTTTCAGAAGGACGCCTGCCTGCTGCCAGTGGGATGTGATTTTTTTGAAGTTGAATTGCACATAGGGTTCTGGAAAAGGGTATTGTGAGGGAGTATTGCCAGGGTGTGATAAGCAAGGGGAATGATGGGATGCAGTTCATTAATCATGTGACAGGAATTTTAGTGTAACCTTCCTTTTTGATGTTGTTCGAGCATCCTTAATAAAACCCACATGTGACCGTACAACCAAATTTCTATCAGCTTGGTCATTATGTGCCATTAGATCAGATGCCCACAGAACAGGAATCAATGTGTTCCCTTGTTTGAGCTGGCAGGGAAGAAATGGCATGGTAAAAAGGAGGGGTTTGGGATACTTGGTGGTGGCATACCTGTTTCACAGTCATGCAATATCTGTTGTTCCTGTTGCCTGGGAAGGATGCCGTGCCCCTAAACTCAAAATTTGTGGAGAAGGAGATGAAGTTCATTTTCAGGCAGTTCTACAGAAGAGAAAGTAACTGAAGGAGGATGGATTGTGGATGATGTCAGGCTTTTGATTCTTTGTCTGTCAGGCTGCAGAAATTGCTGTAACTTAGTCCTGTGGCATTTCTTGTTGATTCTGTTCTTCTTGTGAGTTCCCTTTCTTAATAAACATAACATCCTTTTGGCTTTGCTTGTAGATTGCCCTGCATTTCAGGGGATCTCACCTCTTGCTCACCATTCAGCAGCTGTTGCCACACAGCTTAGCTTTTCTGCTCTGGACACTGCAGGGTAGTGTGTTCCTGCCTGCAGAGTGGCTGTTTCCTTCTTGAGCTCTTCTTCCTCAGGCACTTTGTGAAGGAATGCAGAAGTACTCTTGACCTGGGTGCAGGCAAATATTTCCTCACTTCCTACATAGCCTTGCAGTTTGGCTGAGCTCTCAAACATTCAGGTTAAGGAGGAGCCTCACACTTGTATGTAGGACATCTGCATCCCATGTCATGTCTGTTGTGTGCTGCGTTGTCCCTAGGGCTGTGCTTCAGAAGACCAGGCATTAGGTCTTTGATGCTTACAACGAGGGCTTTTGTTGTCTAGGGAGAGTGCCCAGACTCTTCTTGCTGTGGCACTGAGACCGTCATGGGAACAAGATTTAATGGTATTTTCTGACTACTTTTTGAGGGTGTGTTTGCTTGGACCTGTGACTGGTGGAAGGGGCTGCTGCTGCTGGAACTCCTTGTGGCACCAGCAGCATGACAGCTGGGGCAGTGAGTGATTCGGGATTCAAGTATTGCATCAGGTTGTTGTGAGATAGCTGCTTATTTTGAGTTAGCTCGTGGTATTGCACAAACAGCTAAGAAATTGAACGGGGGGAGAGAAAACCAAAGTTCCAAGTGCTTTAAGTAAAAGACTGCTTCTTGCAGACCTCTGGCAGTCTGAGGCTTTTACTTCACTCCTGTGAGCAGCATTTTGTGGTGCCACCTGGAGAGACATGAATATGACAATTTATGGGCCAATTCTCACACCAACAGGAAGGGAAATGGCTATTTGGAAGTAAAGTACAAAGTCTGAAGACTAAAAATCATCCTCAAAGCAAAATTCTGCTGTGTTTGTCAGAATTACCAGCAGAGGAGTTTCAGGCTGCAGTTAAGTGGCAACTGCTGATATGATACGGATGTGTGCACAGGTGTAAACTGGATTTCAGAGCATGCATCATTTGGACTTTGACTACCCTGAGTTCATTTCAGAAAATGCAAAACACTCTTTTGTGAGAAGTCATAAGAAAGCTTACACAGCAAAAGGATGAAAGGAAAAATCTTACTAATAAGAAAGACCTAATTGACATCTGTCATTTTTTTGTGGGATGGTGTCAATGGCACTAACTAAAGTGTATTTTAACTAAGATCTTACAGATTTGGTTTATAAATTTAGATGTGAAAAATAACCATCTTACGCTATTCAACCTCTTTTTGTGACAAAATAAACTAGTTTTTTTTTTTAGAATGTGGAAACTAACATTTTACCGGCTTATTTAGATTTTTTTTCTCTACTAGTTTGGTATATTTTTTGCTGTTATTTTTGTGTCAGTAGAACTTTATGTATGTCTTTCGCAGATTGAAAAGTCTGGACTTTTTAACAGAATTCTTCCCCCCTCACGTTAATTAAACCAGTCCTTACTTTATTTGAGCTTCCAGTAGTTTTAAAGTTTTAATTTATATTATTTATTTTTGTTTTACAGGTCAGATGTACAATTGCTTGTAAGTATCATTCTGTTGCTTGCTTTTTATTTTTTTATATAACTCTCGTTATCTAATTTCTTTTAAGAAAGATTAAACAGTACCACCAAAGTATTTTTTTTAAAAAAAGCTTTCTGGAAAGAATTTTTAGAAATAGCAGTTAAAAATGTGTGCTCAGTTATTTTAGTGACGGTAGTACCTGCAATGCATCAAAGGATATTTAAAGATACATATCTGTACTTTAATCCCTTGGCTTTCCAGTTTGTAGAGAGTTCTGGTAAAATCAAGTACAGGTGTAATGTGCTTAGAAAGATGGGAAAACACAGACAGTAAAAACTAAACAAAACACACCAAAGAAAAGGCACACAAAGTGATGCTTTTAAAGAATTTCTGAAGTGAGTCTAGAACTGCTGTGCTGACCAAGATAACAAGGTTTTGTGTGGCAGAAACTTCTGAAAATGTGTGCAGTGAAGTTCTACCTTAATATTGAACATCAGACTTACATGAGTTAGCCTTTAAATTTTAGGGTCTGAATCAACTGTTTCTGTGCTTTGGGTTGTGCTACATCAGTGTGAAATTTCTGGCTCTAGGTATAGAGCCATGTCTCTTCCTTACTTGTGGGAACACATTGTGGGAATATGAGAGGGGCGGAGGGGAGTATGCTGAGGGGAAGAGACAGGGTTGCTATGCCAGGTTAGATAAAACTTCTGATAATACCCAAAGAAAACACACACATAGAATGTGTCTGCAAGTTGGTTTAACTCCTTTCAAACAAAACTGTACTGAAAAGAGCGGGTCATGATAGCTTTCATCCAAACCATGTGTAGAGTCAGTGGATGGCTGAAATAATGTGGCAATTGCTTGAATCTAATCCAAATCATCTCACAGCAGTTGAGAGGTGAAACCAGGAAAAGTGGTAAGACCAGGAAATGTGCAGTGACATTTCTGTAGAACTGGGAAAAGAGAAGTGACTGCTGGTCTGTGCATGGTATCTGTAACTGGCTGTACTTCTGCAAATGGGAAGTCCAGAAATTTTGTAAAGACACGTTTTTGTGTTCTTCTTTCAGGCACTGAAGATTGCAGCTCAAAAAATGTAACTGCAGACCCAGCAACTAGTAGTAATGATGATTCATCAGTAAACTCTGCAAGTGGGAACAGAACCTCTGCAGGTGCAAGAGTGACCAGGGCTGTGTCTGATGGGAAGAGAGGTGATCTAAGCACTGTAACACATTTGTGGTTTGGAATGTGACTGGGGTGTGAATCTTCGGGGTGTTTTGAATTTTTATATTGTGATAGCATTTTAAGCCTGAGCTGTAGTTCAGAGTGCAGAGAGCATTGCAGGGGCATGGATCCACCTGCTTTACTGCAGTAGCGAATGAGGCCAAGGTATATATCTGCACACCTGACTGGGAGTGCAGTTTCATACTGTGATTGGTGCCATGTCCAATGGCTTTATCCATGTTAAACTTGGGCTCCCTTCCCTTGCTTATTATGGCTTTTTAGGTTACAGGTTAATAGTTCAGCTCACTGTGACATACAGACTTGAAACGTGTAAGTGATTGGGGTGCCGCTGAAGTCCTCTGCCTAGCACAGAACGTTCTGTGTCACGTGTCTGCAGGAGAGATGTGTGAATCTTGCAGCTAGAAATGCTTCTTTCTGTGGGATATCCAGTTTAGGAAAAAAATGACAGCGGGTTGTATGTTCCGGTCTTCCTCAGCATGCTGCATAAAGCTCACAGCTGAGGCAGCACAGAAATCACTGCTGCACCTCGACAGCTTTGCTCCTTGAGATGAAGTGAAGCGTGAGGAACTGAAGTAGATGGCAGAGCTAGCAAGTGTGCCTTGCAGTAGAGAAAGGTAGCTTGATTGTTTTCCCAGGCTGATTTCTGTTTTACAGAGACTGGGTATGGCAGGGAAGAGAGTGTTGTATGCATTTGTCAGCAAATATTCTTGTAGGTTAAAAATTTTTTTCTCTTTTTGTAGAATCCAGCCCAATTTATAATCTCACAGCAGAGTATGTTGGTGTGAATTCTGTCATCTTAACATGGTCGTTGGACAACGCTACTTTGAACCCCTTCACCTACAGGATAGATGTAAATGAGGCACCTGTGAAGAACCTCAGTGACACCAAAGCAGAAATTATGGAGTTAAGCCCTGGGAGGATGTACAATTTCACTGTATATGCAGTGGTAAACGACAGTGAGACAGAAGGAAGGTCCTTAAGCCTGTACACAAGTAAGTCACAGTTTCTTGCAGTTCTGTTTCTCATGGTGTGTCCTTTTCTGTGCAGCTCGGGGGTCTGCCTACTTATGTGAAGATTGCAATTCAATGCTATTGTGTGTAAGACGTGATATTTTAGTCCTGGAGGCTGACCTGGACAGTAGGCAAAGAATGGGATATTGCTGTACAGCACAAACATAGACCTGATAGTTTTGTTTTCTTGTTTTAAGTTATCTTCCCCTCCATCCTGGTCTCTTCCCTGCGCACCTCTCTGGATTCCCGAGAGAGGCCCTGAGAGTTCTGTCACAGTGATGGCCTGTGCTTCACCTTTGGAGTGTCAGAGGGAGATGAATGCCAGTCAGAATGGCTTGTATTCAGTTCTGTCTTAGCTGCCCACTGGTGCAGGAGTGCCTGGTGATGTTGTTGGGGTGCTCCTGCCCTCTGGACCATGAGTGGTGTGAGGGGAGTGAAGCACTGGTGTGGCTGTGTTCCATGTGTTCCATGTCTGTGAGCAGCTGTTCCTGCAGGTTAACGAGTTCTGTTGCTTTGCCTTTCACAGAGCCCAGCCCAGTTGTTGAACTCAAGGCAGAATATGTTGGTGTGACTTCTGTCATCTTAACATGGGTGGTGAATGACAGCGCTCCTGACACCTACACGTACAGGATACAGTTTGTAAATGGTACAAAGACAAACCTGACATCCAGTGACACCAAAGCAGAGATTACTGAGTTAATCCCTGGGACAATGTACAACTTCACAGTATTTGCTGTAGCAGCTGATAATGAGACAGAAGGAGAAGGCAGTTCCGTAGACCTGTATACAAGTAAGTCACAGTTTCTCGCAGCCCTGTTCCTGGTGGACAGCTCAGAGCTCTGCCTAACTGCCTGAGGGCTAAAATGTAAAGCTGTTGTTTATAGATCTGATGCCTTATTCCTGGAGCCTAATCTGGGATGTTCACTAAGCACTGGCGTCTTCAAGTGTGGAAGAAATACACCCATACATCCTTGCTTTTAAAGAGAAAAACCAGGCAAACTTAGTCCACCTTGCTTCCTCCCTATCTTTGTCCTCCTATCTCTTCAGGTGGGAGATAGTATCTTGTCACAAATAGTGAGCCACCTAGAAAAGATGCCCTCCTAGAGTTGCTTTTGTGAATAGAGTAGTACTCATGGGAGATTGTAGGTGGCTGACTTGGCTATGCTGATAATTAAATGACTGAGTTTCAAATTTACAGTGTAATGAATAAAAGGAGGCAGCTGAGTTGCCAGCCTGGACTCCAGGAGAGCAAAGTTTAAGTTGTTTAGGGCACTACTTAGCAGCCTGCCCTGGGAATCTGCTTTTGAGGGCTTAGGAATCCACGAGTGCTGTTCAGTTTTTAAGAACCACCTTTTGGAAGCATGGGAACAAGCAATTTCCATATGCCAAAAGTCAAGCAAT
Organism: Machaerirhynchus nigripectus; assembly: GCA_013397975.1. Taxonomy (NCBI): domain Eukaryota; kingdom Metazoa; phylum Chordata; class Aves; order Passeriformes; family Dicruridae; genus Machaerirhynchus; species Machaerirhynchus nigripectus. The sequence goes on from VZRQ01010005.1 coordinate 397,977, forward strand.
TGGGGCAGAAAACCAGCTTTGCTGAACAGGGAACTCCTTGTGGAGCTCAAGAGGAAGAAGAAATTGTATGAGCTCTGGAAGTGAGGTCAGGCATCTCAGGAAGATTACAGAGCTATGGTTTGTCTGTGCAGGCAGAAGACACCAAGGGCCAGAGCTCAGTTACTGTAGAAACTGGCCACTGTTGTTTCAGATAACAAGAAAGGCTTTCTGAAGTACATTAATAGCAAGAGGAGGTCTAAAGAAAACAGACTAATCCTTGTTGAAGATGGTCACCTGCCTAATAGGAGTGAAGAAAAAGCAGGCGTTCAGTGTGTGTTTTGTCTCAGTTTTTGGTGGCACTGATAGANTAGAGCAGGACCCCCCTCCATCAGCTACCAAAGGCCTTGGGACCCCAGGGAGGTCTCTGCCAGGCCTCCTATTTACATAGGAGGGTGGGAGGAAAGACCCAGGAACCTGCAGGCCTGTTAGACCAGCCTCAGTTCCTGGAAAAATGATGGAGAGGATTGTAGTGGGTACTGTTGAAAGGTGTTTAAAGAACAATGCAGTCATCAGGTGCCATCAATATGGGTCACAGAGGGAAAGTCCTGTTTAACTAATTTGATCCCCTTCTATGGGAAGGGGAAGGTGGTGAATGTATTTTTTTCTGCGTTTTAGTGAGAGTTTTGGTACTGTCCCTCACAGCATCCTTCTGGACAAGTTGTTCAGCTGTGAGATGAGGGGGTCCATGGTGTGCTGGGTGAGGAGCTGGCTGAAGGGCAGGGCTCACAGGGTTCCAGTGATTTGGGCTGTGTCTGGCAGGTGAGCAGTCACCACTGCTGTCCTCAGGGCTCAGTGCTGGGGCTGCTCAGTGTATTTATCAAAGGTATGGATGCAGGAGTTGAATGCGTACTGGGAGCAGTTCTGGGCCCCATGATTGAAGGAGGATGCGAAGGTCCTTGAATTTGTGCAGGGGAGGGCAAGAAGGCTGGTAAAAGGGCTGGAAGGCCTGTCCTGTGAGGAGCAGCTGAGGGCTTTGGGCTTATTTAGTTTGGAGAAAAGGAGTCTGAGGGGTGACCTCATTGCTCTCCTCAGCTTCCTGAGGAGGGGAAGTGCAGAGGGGAGGGGCTGATCTCTATTCTTTGGTGTCCAGGGATACGATGAGTGGCAGTAGTTCAAAGCTGCCTCAGGGGAGGTTTAGGCTTGACATTAGGAAGCATTTCTTTACTGACAAACACTGGAATAGGCTTCCTAGAGAGGTGGTCAGTGCCCCAAGCCCTTCTGTGTTTGAGACATCTGGACAATACTCTTAATAATTTGCTTTAACTTTTGGTAAGGCCTGAGGTGGTCAGGCAGTTGGACCAGGATAGCTTTAGGTCCCTTCTAGGTAAACATTCCATTCCACTTTATCACTTTCCTGCCCACCTCTGGATTGCCAAGGAGGCCTTGGGAGTTCAGTCACTGTGATGGCCTGTGCTTCTGTTTTGGGGTGTCAAAGGGGAGATGAACGCCCCTCAGAATGACTTGTCTTCAATTCTCTTTTAGCTGCCCAGTGAAGCACTGGCTGTGTTCCATGTGTTCCATGTCTGTGAGCAGCTGTTCCTGCAGCTTAACAAGTTGTTGCTTTGCCTTTCACAGAGCCCAGCCCAGTTGTTGATCTCAAGGCAGAATATGTTGGTGTGACTTCTGTCAACTTAACATGGGTGGTGAATGACAGCGCTCCTGACACCTACATGTACAGGATACAGTTTGTAAATGGTACACCTGTGGAGAAGCTGATATTCAATGACACGAAAGCAGAAATTACCGAGTTAATCCCTGGGACAATGTACAACTTCACAGTATTTGCTGTGGCAGCTGATAATAAGACAGAAGGAGAAGGAATGTCCATAGACCTGTATACAAGTAAGTCACAGTATTTTGCATCCCTGTTGCTGGTGGTCTGTGCTTTGCTGTGCAGCACAGGGCTCTGCCCACCTGCCTGAGGTTGTAATTTAATAGGAGCCTTACCTGGGCCAGATGCTAAGAATGATTGGTTAACATAGAGAACAAACATAGCCTTGGTTTATTTATTTACTTACTAAACACCAAGCTCCCTCTAACCCCTCCACCATGAAACAAAAAAATCCTCCTCAACAACAACTAAACCAAAAACCAATGAATAAACGAAAATGAAATCGCCTGCATTGCCAACCATACCCATCCCTTTCCTCTCCACCTTTCTGGATTCCCTGGGAGCTCTGCTTCAGTGGTGACCAAAGCTTCTCCTTTGGAATGCCGAAGGGAGGTGAATGCCACTCAGAATGGCTTCAGTTTTCTCTTAGCTGCCCACTGGTGCAACAGCCTCCAGGAGTGTCTGGTGATGTTGTTGGGGTGCTCCTGCACTCTGGACCATGAGTGGTGTGAGGGAAGGGAAGAACTGAGTGTTCCATGTCCGTGAGCAGCTGTTCCTGCAGGTTAACAAGTTGTTGCTTTGCCTTTCACAGAGCCCAGCCCAGTTGTTGAACTCGAGGCAGAATATGTTGGTGTGACTTCTGTCAACTTAACATGGGTGGTGAATGACAGCGCTTCTGACTCCTACATGTACAGGATACAGTTTGTAAATGGCACACCTGTGGAGAAGCTGATATTCAATAACACCAAAGCAGAAATTACCGAGTTAATCCCTGGGAAAATGTACAACTTCACAGTATTTGCTGTAGCAGCTGATAATAAGACAGAAGGAGGAGGAATGTCCATAGACCTGTATACAAGTAAGGAAATGGTGCCTTCCAATTGCAAGTCACCATGCTGTTTGCACCAAATGGCTCTGCTTTCTTACTTTGGTTTTCCAACTTCGTTTTATTTCTCGTTATGATGTTGCTTTCTTTGCTCCAGGCGTCTGTGTGTGTGAATGCAGTGAAGTCTTGGCAAAGGGACTGAAATTGTCTCTGTGCTTGTGTGTGCGCCCTGTAAATCAGTTATTTCATCAGCATGTCTGCTCAAGAGTATGTAGAGATCCAGCTGCTACAACAGCAAGACTTTTCCTCCAGACATTTGAGGGCCAAATAGACCCCTCACAGCACTTCTGGGAGCGGGTTATCACAGCTTGTACCAAAGGATGTGGTGTGCAGGGATGTGGTGCCAGGGTCACAGAGGCTTTTTGGTCTTAAACATTGGTTTGAACTCTTTGCAGAGTCTGGGACCTGAAGTTCCTGTGGGCTGTGACTGTCCCACTTCCTAGGGTTGCATTATCAAGTGTGGTGCCAATCTTGTTGGCTTTGTGCCAGGGCGCCTTTTTCCCAGACCAGATAGATGGGATAGGAGGAGACACTACTTTTGTGTGTAGCTCAGAAATGCAAAGAGAACAGGCAATGTCCCTACAAAGCAATTTAGAGGAGTGTTTCCTGCAGCTGCTGCTGAGTCAATAAGCTTGTCTAAGCTGTCTGAGGTGAGCTCTGTCTGGAGTTGATGCTGAGTTGGGCTTGCAGACACAGCTCAAGCAGCCTATTTCTTTCTCCTGATAATGAGGAGAGTTTGGGCTGAAGGTCTCAAAATGAGACTCATGGGCACAATTTTGTGTTAACAGACCAAGATCAGCTTGCACTATTTCCTTCCCTGATTTCCATCTGTTTCTCTGTCTGGAAAACCACTGTGGAAACAAGTAATTGTTGCATATGAAATGAAACAGAATATCCCCCAGAGCTCCTGCCATCTTTCCAGAGATGCCTCAGCATGAATGCCTGAAACAGGGCATTGGTACAGTAGAAGTGATGCTTGGCTCCAAGTGATGTGCATTCTGTGTGGAATAGGGAAACGTGGCTGTGGCTCTTCTTTCTGTAATTCTCTGTCTTGACAGGTTGCTGTCTTGCCTTTCACAGAGCCCAGCCCAGTTGTTGAACTCAAGGCAGAATATGTTGGTGTGACTTCTGTCATCTTAACATGGGTGGTGAATGACAGCACTCCTGACACCTACACGTACAGGATACAGTTTGTAAATGGTACACCTGTGGAGAAGCTGATATTCAATGACACCAAAGCAGAAATTACCGAGTTAATCCCTGGGACAATGTACAACTTCACAGTATTTGCTGTGGCGGCTGATAATAAGACAGAAGGAGAAGGAATGTCCATAGACCTGTATACAAGTAAGTCACAGTTTCTCGCAGCCCTGTTGCTGATGGTCTGTGTTTTGCTATGCAGCACAAGGCTCTGCCCACCTGCCCCTGGGTTGTAATTTAAGACTGTTGCAGGCAGAGGTGATGATTCCATCCTGGATCTGGAGATGGCCGATCTCCAAGCATGGATTGTTAGTATAGAAGCAGAATTGCCCTGGTAGAAAGCTGTTGGTAAGGTTTGCTCCAAGACTGTCAGCGAAGAGAAGAGACTTTTCCTTGAGCAGTGATCTCTTCCGATCTTGGGAGAGGGGCATTTGCATTTGTTTTCTAGAGTATGGGAGCCTGAGATTTTCATTTCAAGGGGCTCTCGCAAAGAGCATATTGTGCTGGGTGAACTTGTGTGATTTGGGGGCCTATAGCTGCCATCATGGTGCAGCCAGGAGAGAGATTCAGGCAGTGCTAGTTCAGGAGAACTCCTTTGGCCATCCAGCACCTTGCCACGTGGAATGTTAAAAGTCTTGACATGTGGTGTTGGAAAGACCATTTTGGAGCTGGCTTGCAACAGAGTAGCCCAGCCTGATCATTCCACAGAGTGCATTTGAAGGAAAATGGATGACTGCTCTTGTCATTTGTACTTTCCTGAAATGTACCTGCATGTATGATCCTAGCTGACCAGTCAGTGCCCAAAAGCCTTCCTGTGCTGTCTGTCTGTAATGGCTAATTGTCCTCTTTTGAAGATGCAGAAAGAAAGGTGCTGGACAGAGGGTCTCCAGAGGGTCTGTAGATGTCTCTCTTCTATGGGAGTGAGGTGCAGGGCATGAGGTTTGGAGAAGTGTGTGCTTCATCACCTCTGTTCCCCTTCTAGTGATATTTTGTCTTCCTTATTTTTTGCTGTACAGAGTTGCACCATCAGTGTCTTTCCCCTCCACTCTTCTCTCCTTCCTGCCTACCTGTTTGCATTGCCAGTGAAACCCTGCAAGTGGTGGCACCAGGGTGGCCTGGGCCCCTCTTGCCTTTGCCTGTGAAAGGAAGATGAGTCATGCTTGAGATGGCTCATTCTCAATTTCCTGTTACCGAGATATTAATGCAAAAGGCTCCAGGAGTGTCTGGTGATGATGTTGGAGTGCTCCTGCACTCTGGACCATGAGTGGTGTGAGGGAAGGGAAGAACTGAGTGTTCCATGTCTGTGAGCAGCTGTTCCTGCAGGTTAACAAGCTGTTGCTTTGCCTTTCACAGAGCCCAGCCCAGTTGTTGATCTCAAGGCAGAATATGTTGGTGTGACTTCTGTCATCTTAACATGGGTGGTGAATGACAGCGCTTCTGACTCCTACACGTACAAGATAGAGGTTATAAATGGTACACCTGTGGAGAAGCTGATACTCAATGACACGAAAGCAGAAATTACCGAGTTAATCCCTGGGACAATGTACAACTTCACAGTATTTGCTGTAGCAGCTGATAATAAGACAGAAGGAGAAGGAGTGTCCATATTCCAGTATACAAGTAAGTCACAGTATTTTGCATCCCTCTTGCTGGTGGTCTGTGCTTTGCTGTGCAGGACAAGGCTCTGCCTACCTGCCTGTGGACTGAAATTTAATAGTGTTGCAGGCAGAGATGCTGTGCTTTGCCTGCCTGCAGTCAATATTTGTGTGAAAGAGACATAGAGTTCTTTGAAAAACCAGAGTAAACAAACACCTCAAAACCAATGATTGTTGAAGTTAACAAGTTGTTGCTTTGCCTTTCACAGAGCCCAGCCCAGTTGTTGAACTCAAGGCAGAATATGTTGGTGTGACTTCTGTCATCTTAACATGGGTGGTGAATGACAGCGCTTCTGACTCCTACACGTACAGGATACAGTTTGTAAATGGTACACCTGTGGAGAAGCTGATATTCAATGACACCAAAGCAGAAATTACCGAGTTAATCCCTGGGACAATGTACAACTTCACAGTATTTGCTGTAGCAGCTGACAATAAGACAGAAGGAGGAGGAATGTCCATAGTTGTTTACACAAGTAAGTCACAGTATTTTGCATCCCTCTTGCTGGTGGTCTGTGCTTTGCTGTGCAGCACAGGGCTCTGCCCACCTGCCCAGGGTTTGAAATACAGTATTATGTTTGGCAGAAGTGCTGCACACAGCCTTCCTGGAGTCAGCAATGGTAGTGTGTGGAAGGGGGTTCTGTGCAGGGGGTTTTGTTTCTCCCTGTCTCCTCTGGGTGAGGCCCTCAGGTTCTTACCTTGAAGAGCTCCCACAGAGTGTGCATTGTGCCTGGGGAACTTCCCCTTTTGGAGGGCCTGTGGCTGCAGGTGGGCTTGAGCAACAGTGGGTGGTGTGGCTGATCAGTGGCTGCTTTGATCAGCTCATCAGCAGATAGGCAAAGGCTGAGTTACTCCTGTGTTCCTCATGTTAGGCATTGTGACTATTTTCCTCCTTGTTGTGATCATGTGCTGCCTTGTCCTTTCTTTTTTTTTGTCCCATTTTGACTGAGCTTAAATGAATCTGTCCCAGAGCTCCCGAGATTTCCAGAGGGGCTCTGGAATGAGCTTGGAGAGTCACTGGTACTCTCAAAGTTCTGGTTGGCTACTCAAAATGCTCTGTCTCTGTCTAAAACATGAAGTGTGATGGTGCCTCTGCTTTTTTTGTCTGTCACAAACTATTTCTGAGTGTTTCTGGAGTCTCCTCATGACTTTCACAGAGCCCAGCTCTCTTTTCCATATCAGGGTAGAGGATGCTGGTCTCTGACTTCTCCCACGGAGCACAGATGATAGTTCTAACTATGCCTATAGGACAGAGAACAAAAGTCATGGTTACTCCTCTAGAAACCAGACATCCAATGTCAGAGGTGTTGTTCCAGGCTTTGTCTGTCATCTCCTATAATTTCACCGTATTTGTAGGAGTAGCTGACAGTGTTACTGAAGAAAAGTAAATATTTATAAAATGCAGTAGAAGTAAGTCCCAGTCACTCACATCTATTTTTACTAAATCTGTTTCTTCTGGTACACAATTGTGTACCTTAGTTTCTTAAAATAATACCTCTTCTAGCAACAAAATAATTTAATACATGAGTCTGTAATCCCTGTATTTGAAAGTACCCAATACTTCCTTACCAAGAGAGGAAATAAATTTGGTGTGTGTTGTAGTTGTAGATTTATAAGTGTTTTGGTCTTGAAGGCCAAGTTTTACAAGATGTTTAGTTTAGAGGGACCTTTCTTCTGAGCGTTACTGCTACATTAACTTTTTATGTATCTTTCTGTATCTGGTCATAAGGTTGCAGATTTTATATCCTGTCGTAGAAGACTCTCACCCAAACGGAGTTGTTCTAGTTGCTGCTTTTAAGGATGGCTACTGCTGTGCTCTTAATGGACAGAGATTTTATTAATTTTCTGATTTGTTGGCCACTGAGAGTTTTACATAACTGTAGAGGGATTTAGTGGCAGTCTACGTACTACTCTAAAAATGTTTGAGTATTATGTTAAAGGGTTGAACAGTATTTTGAAAACATTGCTGATCTTGATACTCAGCCTAAATTTTGCCAGTAACCCTGCCTGTAGAGGAATAGGTCTGTGTACTTAGTGTGTGAAATAGTTGTCTTCCTCATAGGGTAACACGTCCTCGTGTAGGCAATAGATGCCATGTAGGCATCTTTTTAAAATGGGAATAGAATACTGAAGTTTTACAAGCATTTATACACATAACATACAAATAGACAGCTCTTTCTATTAAGGACAAGGCTTAATTTCTTACTCCTCTTATTTTGTTATTCTTTTTTCTTTTGGCAGTAACTGTCGCAGTGAATTCCCTTTGGTGTGAACCAGTGGCCAAGCAGTCTTTCCTAATGCTGAAGTGGAAATGTCCTTTTGGTAACAACTCTGGCTTCAAAATTAAAATATCTAATATGCATATTTCAAGGGAACAGTTGGCTCCACCCTGCATGGTAGAAGGCTTTGAGCAAACCTTCCAAACAGCATCTTTAAATTTTTTCAGCACCTATAATGTTTCTGTCATAACTCTTTCAAATGGCTCTGAAAGCTCTCCAGCGGACAAATTGTGTCACACCAGCATTTCTGGTAAGCATTAAGATCTGAAGATGAAAGATATTTCTAGGACAAAAATATGAACTTCATGATTGCAGAATACCAGACTTGGTATGCACTACATTATCAGCCTGCAGATTATGAATAAAACACTACATTAATTCATAATCTAATGTGATGCACAATAAATATGCATTATGTGAACAGTGTCAGTATCACAGCCTTTTCTTGTTTGGAAAACTTTTATCGGTGCTTAATGTACTAAAAGTATTTTTGTTGATAGACCCACCTCGTCCAAGTGAAGTTCCTTCAGTCAAGGCTGTCAGTCACAGCTCACTGTCTGTTGAATTCTCTGACTTTGATTCACGGAATGGTCCATTGGAAGCCTACGCTGTAATGATTGCAACAGAAGAACAAGGTAAGATGTCCATGATATTGTCTTGTAGCTGAAACAGTCTACCAGACACCATTATGTTTCATGCTCTAAATAGGTGTTAAATGGATAGAGAAAAAGCAGACTCAGAATTTTCAATCACTTTTCAGAAATTGTGAGGCCAATACCTTGCTTGCTTGAAGTCAGCTCACTCCTTGTTTTCAGTCAGTCTTTTCCTGCCTGACTTATCTTTGTACATAAACCTCGTTTGTATTGCCCCTGTGCTATTCCCATCTTGATTTGCCAGTGATTCCATTCCCCAAGATTGCATCGTATCCTTTCTTCTCCCACAGAATAATTTTCAGAGCAGCTAATAGAAGCAGCTTTGGAATACAGATTGTTTTTCCTCCTCCCTTCTTCAGCTGGAAGATGCCTGCAGTAAGGTCTTAAACAGAAAAGAGGTTTCTTCCTGATTTTACTCAAAACACTTTAACTGAGAGAGATGGGGTGTGGGTGGAAGGCTTAAATATCATTGACAGCATTAATGGGAGTTAAATGCCACAGAAGACTAGAGGGTAGCCTATCAGACTGGTCTATTTAAAGTATCAAAACTGAGCAATGTCTCTTACAGGTGAGTGTCTAGTGATAAGTCATTAAATTAAGGAACTTAGTTTTGCAGCATAGGTTCTGCTTGAACAACGTTTCATTTTTGCCAGTACACTGGAGGAATAAGGCACCTGATGGAGACAGTTTCTGCTTAGTGGGAGTTGACATTCATGCTTATCCTTTGTTACAGCACTGGAAATTCATTTTGCAGAATTTTGACTATAGATCTTCCTTCGGTGGTTTTCCATGCAATACACATCCAAGAACTGTGTGTGTCTGTGTGTGTGCATGTATGTGTGTATATATGTTTCATCATGTAAATGCAGAAAATTCCTGTTTTTCACATGCCTACTCAGCTGCCCCAGAATTGCTGCTTTGACTGTCAGTCTTCTGCATGCAGCTCTGCTTGTAACTTCAGCCAGTCCTGGTTAGTTGCAAGGAGATTTGGTGCATTCTCCTGTGTGGTTTGGATTGGAAGGTATTCAAGAAGGAGGACCTGTAGGACTGTGACTGAGGGAAATAAGGGAGGAAGGTTGCCCACATTTCTAGAGGGAGTGTTTTGATGGGAACAGAAGACAGCCTTACAGCCAAGCATTGCTTCAGCTTTATCGTGTTGAAGTAGCACAGATGTTCTCGGGAGTGTTGCTCTGTTCTAAAACAGACGTGGTTGCCTTTAGGATAGACAGAGGGGACTTTAGTCTGTTGTGCAAGAAATGGTGTCTAAGGCTGTTTGAAATGTCGTAGGGTGGTATTCAGGGCATCCACAAGGAGCTGCAGGTGTACATTCAGGGATGTGTACATGCAGGTGTACATTCATCCAGGGATGTACATTCTGTTGGAATGGAAACTAGGGACAAGACAGGGCAGAACATATCTCAGGTAGTATTGAACAAATTCTAGGCAGCTGAGTTAACTGCAACATCATCTGCTTTTAATGAGACCAAGTTAGTGCTTTAGAAGAGTTGTCTTGCACCCTTGTTGCTGCAGTTACAGTTGAGGAGAGCTTTGCTGCTGGTGGTAGATCATCTCTTGTCTTCATAGCTCTAGAGAACTCACCAGAGCTTTTCCACCTTTCAGAGCCTCCTGTAAGGCTTCTTCTTTTTAAAGGTGAATTCAGTATTATACCCACTTTTAGAAAGAGTTTTTAGCTTTGTAAAGGGAGTCAGTAGAGAGCAATGTATGCAAACTTCTGTCAAATGAGCGAGATTCTTCATCCTCCCTCAACACTGGGAAGATTTGTCAGTTTGCCTCCTCTTGAGTTGTTGGGCAACTGGTAGGTTGACTTTGTTTATTACCTCTTAGGTTACATGTGCTTCAACTGTAATTGCCTCAGATTTCTAGGGCTCATCTGCTGTAACAACAGACACTGTAAAGTGGTGCTGTTCTGCAAATGGTGTCCTGTTGGTCACTGCTCACTGTGGTAGCCTGTTCTTAGTCTTTTGAAGGGGAAACTCTTCTGACCATTGTTTTGTCCAGTGCTTGTCTATGTCAAGGAAAGGCAGAAATTACGTCTTTCATCTCTTACGGTTTAGATGTGAGACCTCTTGTAGGCTAGAACAAGGAACAAGGTTGGGACAAGTTTAGTGTCACCCTGAATGAGGCCTGACGCTGTTTGGGTAGCACAGTGTTGCCAAATACTGTTTGACTTTTTCTGCACCATTTGCATTGTACTCTCTACGTACCAGAACTGATAGAACACGTATGGATATAGCTGACTTGGCTGGTGAAGCCTGTCCACGAGGATGCCAGGTTCCAACACTCATGTACCTTTGCTCAGAAGCTCCACTACATATGGTAGAAGTAAAACTAAAAGCAAATTAAAACAAATAACACTGGGGAGAGGTAGTGCAGCAGATTGCACAGCAGTAGAAGAGGTTTCTGAGATTATCTGTTGCTCTCAGCCTTTCATTTCAGGCAGTACTTGAGGAGGAATGACAACTGTGGTTAGTGTGACCATCTCAGCCACTGTGGCAATTGATACAAAACCAGGGGATTAATTATATCTATGTTCTTATTTTTTCCTGAAGGTCCTGACTCTTTGAAGTCTAAATTGAATAACACATACAAAGATTTCAAGAAGAAGACGACAACTGCCTATGTTACATATGTCATAAAAACAGAGCAGGCAGAATCACCTTCTTCCCATTCCCAGAATGGTAAAAACATCATTAATGTAGGCAAGGGAAACACAATGTATGGCTATGAAAACGGACCATTGATCCCTCTTCGTTCATACAGGTATGTATTTCAAACCACTCTTTTGTTAAGTTTTCTGCTGTTGAGATCTAAAAGATCATCTAATGGAAAAATTACAGATCTTGCTAAAGGCTGTTAAAACTCTGTAATGAACCTGGTTTTATTTTTTTCTTGTTCCTTTTCAACAGGGCATGTGTTGCAGGTTTCACTAATATAACCTTTATGGCCAACATGATTGAGGGGGAAGATAGTTATGTATCATTTTCACCCTGTTCTGAACCGGTTTTACTACCCCAGGATCCAGGTATAGTTAATGTCAAATATAGGACTGGCGGCTTGGCACATACACAGCGTGTGGAGATTCCTTAATTATGGCAAGTTTCATAATATCAAAACACTGTTTCTTTCTAGCTTTGCAGTGGCACTGCTCTGTAAATTCGTACTTTGCTAGTTCTGCGGGTAATCCCCTTTTCTCCATGTAAGGTTCCACTGCAGGAGTAGCCAAAAGCCGTGCTGCTCATGGCATGCTGAAAGGGATTGGATGGCACAGTGAGACTTTGGTATAGCAACAAGTAGCAAATAGCAACTGATGTTCTCACAGTTCTGTTAAACTAGAAGCAGGTGTATTGGAATGCAGACACTCGTCCTTTGATCCCAATTTTATATTAATTTAACCTTCTCTGGTTATTATTCTTAATGAGGTTTCAATACCGGTACTGCCAAAGGACAGTAAAGACAAGATATGTAGCAGAGTGGAGCATGCTCTGTCACTTGCAAGGTTCTGTTGTAGCATGTTGATTGTTAGAAGTTACTGAAGAGGTAAATGAATAATACTTATTCTCTTTTATCAGGTGTTATTGCTGGAGTGGTTATTGGATGCCTTTTGGCTATCTTTGCTGTAGTGGCTGTAGGGGGGTTCATATTCTGGAGAAGGAGAAGGTAACGTGTGTGTGTGTGTTGTTGTATTGGTTGTGTTGAGGAGCACCAGTGTTTCACTTTAGTATCTTTCTCCTGGAAAGGGCTCTCTCTTTCATGATACATATCTGTCAAGGTATTTTAAAATACATTGTTTTAAAAATGTTGTTTGTATGTTACAGATTAGAATCAAAGTATCAAACCAGTTGTTAAATAACTTTGTTTAACCCCATTTAAAACTTAACAAATTAATGAGCTCAGAAGAGCTAAACAAAATAAACCTTAATTCATAGAACAGAATTAGAGAATCATAGAATGGCTTGGGTTGGAAGGGACCTTCAAGATCATCCAGTTCCAACCCTACTGCCATGGGCAGGGACACCTCCCACTAGACCAGGTTGCTCAGAGCTCCATCCAGCCTGACCTTGAACATCCTTCCAGGGATGGAGCACCCACAACTTCTTTGGGCAGCATGTTCCAGTGCCTCATCATTCATGAATAGTGGTGAAGTCATTCAGTGAGAAGTGAGCAAACATCTCAAATTATTGTGCTAAAAGTAATTGGGTGTAATTGTACCTGAGATGGTTTGATTTTAAATTATCCATTAGTCATTCTTTTTAATTGCTTTATAGCCTGTCACATGAAACTTCTAGTGTGGAATTTCCAGAAGCTGATGAGTTTGAGCTGGTCTCTCACTTTCCAATCTTGTCCAAATAATCTGGGATGTAAGAGTGCACAAGGGCTTTTTCCTGCTTCTGACCATGTACTACATCCGTTCTCTAGAGTTAGCTGTAGGGCCCTTATTCCAGTTTTCTTAGTTTCTTTGATTAACTACTGTTATTTTCACAGTTGTAACCAAGAACTCTGTACAACCGTGGGAAGAGCTTCCTTTAAAGCTAGCAACGTTTCTTTTCATTCAGGTACTACTGAATGAATGACACATCACTGTTGAACACTTCCTGTAGGGATTCTGGGATTGTTAGCAGTTCTCCTGAGATATTAGCTAGTGGTGCAGATCCCTCAGGTGTACATCTTCCACCAAAATTTGTGCTTTTTGTCCAGGCTTTATACTATGGTTCCAACAGAAAGAAGCAGTCCCATTGCACAACATCACCAGAAGAAGGACGAAGTTGTTTTTCTTTATTCCAGATGTAAAGTTTGCCTCAGGAGTTTGGGGTTTTTTTCACAGAAGGAGCAGCTTTAAAAGAAAATGTTTTCAACAGGCGCAGGAAATAGGTGTTGTAAGAAATCTCATATACATTCCATTGAATTCTACTGTAAACCTATTGTGTTGTTTTCTTTCACCTTATAGGAAAGATAAAAGAAATAATGACGTGTCCTTTTCTCCAATTAAGTAAGTCCATATCTTTTCTTATGTTGCTTTCTGAGCTCAAGTGATATTTGCAAAAATTACTCAGAACTCGGATACTTGTTTTCTGAGCAGTTTTGTAGAGAATTTTGAAGTATTAACTCCTCATGGAACTGAAAGACCTCCAGCATGCAGACTAAAAATAATCATGTTGAGTGAGACTTCTAGAGCCACCACAGGGATTTGAGTGTTCACTTCTTGAATCACTATTAGACACGTAAATGCTCCATATGATTTTGAAAAACAGGATGTTTGAATGAAACTTCATGCACATTGAGGGAACAACCCAAATTGTTGATAAAGTGCACAAAGGCAAAATATGTTCTGTGACCTGAATTTTTTCTTCTTTTCAATGACTACTTTGTGCTGAGCCGTTAGTTCAGATCATGTTGTGATTGTAAAAGCTGGCCATGGAAGGGGTAACCACAATGTTCTGCAAGTCACAGGCACTGCAACTGAATCATGTTAGGGGTTCTGGCACCAATTTTTGTGCTGATGGAAAGCCATGGCCAGAGCATCCCATGGAATCCCATCTCTGTAGACTTTGATGGTTGACATAAAATACACCAGGGAATGGGGTCAATCCAATGGGAGTAAGCAGCTGAGTGACACCTTGTGTGATGTTCCTCTCCTGAAGGGATGCACTGTTCTCTCCTTGATTTAACAGAGCAATTAAATGCTATGCTTGATATCCTGCCCCCTGTAAATGCACCATTTTGAGGCTGCAACTAACAGTCATGCTTTCAGTCTTAGATTCACATAATGAAAAATACAACTGCATGTGTCTAATCAGCCTTTTTTTCTTCCCCTCACCCTCTCCTGAAGAATCAAGAAGTAAGTAAAACATACTTTCTAACACATTAACTGAATTAATTAGTGGCTTATTTACCTAATACCAGTTGCTGACACATGGCTTTTCTCATTTTAGATCAAAAATGATTAAAGTGGAGAACTTTGAGTCATACTTTAAGAAGCAGCAAGCTGACTCCAACTGCGGTTTTGCTGAAGAGTATGAGGTATGTGCCCTCTGGAGAGAGAGCTCCATGACAAATATTTTTGGAAAGACAAATCATCTTTCCTATGGAGCATGCAAAAGGCTTACTGAAGGAGAAGAGAAGGGTCCTTTTTTATAGAGATAATTTAGCTATATGTATAGCCTTCCTTTCCCTTATGCAGCTCCAAATTTAGTTGAAGTGCATGACAAATACTTCCTGTCCTGAACTATTGTCTCTGCCTGTGGGATTGTAGTATGGCTTGCTTGTCAGAGTTCTCACCAGAGACAGATGTCCCAAATCCTTGCCCTAGTCATATACAGTGTTAGCCTAGGGGACACTATAGAATTTCTCTGCACTTCAGTTTTCTCATCTTGGGCTGTTTTGGGGTTTTTTATACAAATCGAGACAGGTCTGTTGCTAACCTCACTGACTTCTCCAGTCCGTGGGTGTGATTTGCAAACCACACCTGTGAATAGCTCAGTCAGAGAAACAGCAATTATGATTCTCTTACTGACCATAAGAGCTTTTCTATGAAATGTGCTAAAGCTCAGTTGTTGTAAGGTACAAAGGACGGGAAGGAAGTGTCAGGGAGGATTCTGTGATGTCATGTCTGCTGTTAAAGAATCTCTTTTTTTTTTTTCTCATCTACTCAAAGCTATTAATTGACTTTCTTCTTCAAATTCTGTCTCTTTGTACTTCACAGGCTGGTGCTCCACATTGCCTTCCTCTCAGATTTTGCTTCCTTCAGTTGCTTCATGCTGTGTTTGCTCCTCTCTCCCTGTAATGTCTGCAGAGCTTATGCAGTAGTTCCCTGCCTTGGGGAGAGAAGGAGCTGCCACTGATACCAGTGTCTGTTTACACAGAACTGTTTCCAGGCTTTTAAAGTCCATCTGTGGGTTTTAAACATGCTGCTGTTCCTACATTCTGTATTAACCCCTTCTCTCTCAGATTTGCCACTGTCACCCTCGCACTCTGTAATAAGATGATTTTTGCTGACATTTATCCCAGTTTGACATGCCTACTTTAGCAGTACAGGACATGAGCGTTTGGACTATATTTCTGTATGATTGCTAAACCAGGACCAGGTGCTCATGAATCTTCCTTTTATTGCAGGAACTCAAGTCTGCTGGTGTTCATCAGCCCAAATTTGCTGCTGAACTTCCTGAGAACAGGGGGAAAAATAGATACAACAACGTCTTACCATGTGAGTTATTCTCTTTGGGTTTGCGTCTTCCACTGGTTGAGTTTTAAGTGAAAACCGTTGGGTTTGGCTAATCTGGCTATAATAGTACCCAGAGGTTTCAAATGTCATTTTCCAAATGAATGAATTTGGGCTGCTGCTTCCCCAAAGTCAGTATATAAGCAAACCTGAAAGAGCCTTCCCTCAAGGATATTTCTCCAGAAAGCTTCTTTAAAGAACTTACCCTTAACTTTAATTTTCCATTTGTGAGAAACATGCAATCCAGGTTGAAAACACAAGAGGATAACAGTTGATCACCGACAAATAAATTTGCAGAGCTATGAGAGATATTAAGATGCTGCTAGCCAGCTTTGCAGATGAAGTAAGAGTCTAAGCCCTGTGAGGCTGCCTGTGGTCATCCCAATGTAGCAGGGTGTCAGAAGTAATTGAAAAGTGAACAGTGACAGGTATTTAAGGATGCTTTGGAGGAAAAACAGCAGCTGCCATGGTAGCAGGAGACAAATCACTTTTTTTGTATCCAGTAATTAAAACTGTAGTAAATTTTGTGTTGGATCAAAAATATATAAATGGGCAAAACCAAACCATGTTTAAAACCAAAATAATCTGTGTTTTTTGAGTGTTTATCCTAGCCACTCATTTTTCTGAAGGCTACTGCTATTTATGATGCCTGAAGTTATATTCTTATTCTTAAGATGCACATTGTTCTAGAACACCTTTTACTTAGAAACCATGCATTAGATAAACAATATTTTGCTGAAAGGTCCCAGTTCTAAAATTCGTAATTGTCTTTTCCTTTTTTCTTTCTGCAGATGATATTTCTCGTGTTAAACTTTCAAATCAAAGCTCTGGAACTGGTGATTATATTAATGCAAACTATATGCCTGTAAGTTGCTTCTTTAGCTGAAATGAAATATAACGTGTATTTTTCTGACGTAGGCGTAAGAGCTCATAATGATGCTTAAAATCAACTTTTATTTCTCACTGACGTGTGTGTGTATATATATATTTATTTTGGTTTTTTCTTTTTAGGGCTATAACTCAAAGAAGGCATTTATTGCTGCTCAGGGTCCGTTACCCAATACTATAGAAGACTTCTGGCGAATGATTTGGGAAAAGAGCATCTACTCTATTGTTATGTTGACAAAATGCATGGAACAAGCCCGGGTATGTTGTTACCAGTACTGAATTGTCTCTTGAAGGCAGCTGCATCTCTTCTAATTTTGTTACCTTAGTGGTTTGGAGACTGACCACTATCTTTTAACAACCATCCTCTTGGTGGAAGACTGTTTTCTAAATTAAAAAACCACAATTACTTTTTTTTTAGCTTTTTCCTATTTTTATATCTGCTGATTACCAGAACAGATTGTCTCAGGAGGGTTGTGGAATCACTGTCATTAAGAGTGGGTTCTTCTCTCTAAAGAATGATTTTGGTAGAGCTTCTTTTGCCCTGGAATAGCCCTTGAGAAGGGTGACGTGCTTTTTAGCCCTTCTCCAGGTGGTGTGTTATTTAAAAGTGAGTTGTTTCATTGCTGTGTGTGATGTGTCTAACTTTGTAACTCTCTTCTTAGACAAAATGTGAGCAGTACTGGCCAGACAAACAATCCAAGAGCTATGGTGACATTATTGTGACAATGGTCTCAGAAGTTGTCCTTCCAGAATGGACAATAAGGGACTTCACTGTAGAAAAGGTAAGGACTGCTTTGATTGCTGGTTGTTAGTGTGTAAATAACCTTGTGCTTATGCAGATACCTTTAGTATCTTCTGGTCTGAACAATAAGCCCCATCAGCAAATACAATGCAGCAGATATGATCTTGGAGTAAAGTAAAAGGAAATTATTTCAAAGTATTCTCTGCTACAGCAGAAGGAAGAGGGAAACTGGAGTGTCACTGGTCAAATCACTGCACAGTTTGTAACAGGCATGTTTGATGAAGCTGAGCTTGGCCCAGTACCTGTGTCAGGAAGCCCAACTGTTACTCCTCTAAAGCCAGTTTTCATTGTCTTTTCTGTTGTTTGTTTTTTTGTTTGTTTTTTTTTTTTTAATGTCTGTTCCTGCAGTCCAACACCCCTGAGAGCCACACGGTGCGCCAGTTCCATTTCACCTCCTGGCCGGATCACGGAGTGCCGGAGACAACAGACCTTCTCATCAACTTCAGGCACCTCGTTCATGAGTACAACAGCCAGAATCCAATGGACTCTCCTACTCTGGTGCACTGCAGGTAGGAAGAAGGTGTTTCTGTTAGACACACTTTTATCTTGTGTTTTTTTTACAGTCAGTTGTATTTCAGTGGGATTAAAACTAAACCAAGTCTCTCTGTGTAAGGACATGGGCTATCTACCCTGACAAACCAAAAGCTTTACCCTGTGCTTCAGAAACTAGCAGTGCTGTGTAGATAGCAAAGGAAGTGATACAAAATGTCATTAGAACAGAACATCTCTCCTAGCCTGGAAAACTGAGCTGGAAAAGTTGTCCTTTCAAGCGATTGTATATATAATCTTGTGCACGTATAAGGCTGAGAAGCCCCTCTTGGTGGTGGTAAGAGCCACCCCTCTGTGCTGCCAAGACTTTTATTACCCATGCCACGGAAATAATAGGAGGCATCATCCTGGCCTCACTGGCTTTTCATCAGGCCAGCAGTGAGCAGGAGGTCGAGCGGGAGCACAAACAGCCTGTCGGTGTCATTGCAGCGCTGGCGTCGGGAGGACGGGGACGTTCATCGCCATCGACCGCCTGATCCAGCAGATGGAGATGGAGAACACGGTGGATGTGTATGGGGTGGTGTACGATCTCCGCATGCACCGACCCCTCATGGTGCAGACTGAGGTGAGGCGCTCTCCCACCCAGCAGCACATTCCTCAAATGTGCAAAATCGTCCAGATGTAGTCTGAATTATGGGAAGATAAGATGCTAAGGAGTTAGAATCGCTCTTCATTTAACTTCCCTCCTTCCTTCTTCATCTCTTCCCACTGAAGTAGTTGCAGACGGCGACCATAGTACATCCAAGCAATCTCTTTACAGAGTATTTTGCAGGACTGGCATTTGCAGCTGGAAGGAATCAAATCCTGAAGCAGACTTTTTTTCAGACTTGTTTTACCCATGTGGGTTTTATTTTTTAGCTGTGAGCCAGAATTATCTGGAGTCAAGTGACCTCGGTGCATCTTTGCTTTTGTGCTCTGCAGGAATACAAGTGTTCCTGCCAAAATTATCACTTTGATCCAGAAAGGTGTGTAGACTAACTCAAGCTGATTTGAAAAAGGCTGTAAAATCTCCATCATGCAAGTCTGTTAGGATAGCCTTAGGCATAACAGATACTAGTCCTAGAGAGCAAAACTTGATCCTAGTTTTTTTCCGGGGTTTGATCAGATGCCGTCATGAGGTCTTTTCCAGCTCTCTTTTCTATAAACTATCCATATAAGTTCTAAAACAAGCTCTGTGATAACAGTCTGTGCAGTGCCCAAACATATATTCAGAAGCAGAATTACTTCCAAAATCAGGTATTTTTTAGAAATGTATTGTCTTCTCTTTTTCTCCCATCAGGACCAGTATGTCTTCCTAAACCAGTGTGTCATGGATATCATTAGATCCCAGAGAGAGAGGAAAACTGACCTTATCTACCAAAACGTGACAGCAATGGCAATCTATGAAAACTTCACACCTGGGCCAGCCTATGGGAAGGCCAATGGCTACCACACATAGTCCAGAAGGAACCCAGTGCCTCCAGGAGGTGTTCGACTCGTGTTTTCTGGGATTGTGTGCAGTGTCTCATGTCTGGCTTCTCCAGTTCTGTCTGCATTCAAAGGTGTGATCTACAGGAGGAAAACCACAATGCTTGCAGGAGCTGCAGACTGATGTTAAAACAACCCAAACAACAAAACCCAAGCAAAACTTTTTAAGTTAACAGAGGAATCCTGCTTTTTCTTGGGAATTTAACAGTACTGATAGGTGAAATAGCATTTGCAATATGAACAGTGAACTAGAATTTAAATATTAAAATAATAACACAAGCTTTTTATTACAGTTTTATATGATTTCATTTACAGACACCAAGTTTGTGGGCTGTTTTAATATATTTAATTATAAGTTTCAGGAACATATTTTATCTACTGTATCTGGTTACTTAGTTAATAGATATGTGCCTCTGTGATCTATTTTTTTTTCTGTGTTCCTTTTTATTTAAAAAAAGGAGTGCAAATGGCTCCTTCAAATGGACATTTATACCTGGAAATTGTGCCTTTTCTAGTTGCTACTCTAGGAAAAAAAAAAAAACAGCAGAGATTCTATTTTTGTACTGAAACTCTTAATGAGAACACAGATTTTTAAATAAGGCTTATGTCAAACTTTAACTGTAGTTGCACTGTTGGCAGGACTCTCCAGAAGTTTGGAGGTAAGCTTTGTTTTTGCATTTCACCACAAATATCACCTGCCTTAATGTTTCGGTGCCTCTGCCGAGGAAAAGGAGTGTGGTCTGTCACTCCGAGCTTTAACTGTAGTTAAAAACAGAGCAAGTGAATCTGTGAATGTGTGTGCAGGGGGGGTGCGTGGGGGTGTGGATGAAGGACAGAATAGCTCCTCCCTGTTCCTGGCTGATATTCTTGTTTTTTATACAATTTATAATGATTTATTTAAAGGTGCAATATATGATTTACTGAATAATGCTTACTCTAATAGAGTTTTTCTCAGGTTGGTGTCTTTTTATCATTGTTGTTGTTTTTCCTCAAATATATAAATCTGTGAAAATGTTGAAACGAAGGTTCCAAGTGTTCAAGCACTCCCAAACGGATCGACTGGCTTTACCGTTTCTACCAAAAGACATTGCACAAAATTCTGCTGTAAAGACAAATTTCTTGGTTGTTTTAGCCATTCAAAACTGAGACACATCTTACCTGCCTGCATCTCACTGATCCAGTGTAATTGTTTTGTAATTATTTGCAATATACTGCTGCTTTTGTTTTGACTGGTCCTTTTAGAAACAGGAGGAACAAGCAGAAATCCCCCGTTGGCTGATTTCACAAGTCAAGGATCAGATTGGATTTATTTTGCTGGTACATAACTGTTAGACTTAGGAAGGCATTACCAATGAAGGACTTAAGTAGCTTGGGGTGGGGGGAGGGTCTGTTTTTTGGGTTTTGGATCGTTGCACTGGTTGCATTGCAGATGAATATGAAGTTTATGAATAACGCTATAGAATAGCTATAAAGCAGGGAAAAAAATCTTATGAAGGTTTAATAACCAGAGTCCCTGGAATTCTGCTGCTTTTTTGTTGTCTTTGTTTTGGGGGTTTTTCTTTGTTTTAGTAGAGTTGTCAGGAAAAGCTACAGATGCTAGGAGTGTATGTGGCTTTACAGTGGAACCTGGCAACCTCACAGGATCCAGTGTGAGCTGAAGGAGAACATAGGAATTCCTGGTGCACAACTGTAACTTTACAAATATCCTGAGGAATTTTTTACAACCTGGTGTGAAACTGTGGTGTGCTGTGTGAGCAAAACTGGAGGACAAATCACAGTGCACTTTTGGTTGTTAGGTTTTGGGGTTTGGTTTGGTTGTTTGTAGTTTGTTTTTTTTCTTTGTAGCAGCCACTTGTGGGTTCTTGAATATAATTTTGTTTGTCTTTCTCTGGAAATACTTTAAAAAACCCTCATCATGAGGTTTGTGATCCTGCCCAGCTCCATTCAAACTGGCAGCCCACAAAGTGGATCTCTCACCTGCATTCTTCCTAAGCTGCTGTCAGATGACAAAGATAAACCACTTGGACCAAACAGAACCATTCCAAAGGAACTGGGAGGGAGGAAAGTCTGCCCTTTACAGTCATGTTATTTTCTCGAACTCTCTTACTCTTTTAATTACTGCACATCTGTGCAGAGCACAGAGCCAGTATTCGTTTTCCAGGTCTCCCAAGAACTTTCTGCCTTAGGGTGGCAAGTGCTCTTTTGCTTCAGAAGGCCTTTGTTTTGTATAGAGCATAGAGGAGAGGGAGGTGAGTCTTCCATGCTAGACCATGTTGTTTCTATTCTGTTGCAGCAGAACATCAGGAAACGAGCTAGGACAGTATGTATTTCTGCCTAACCACTGCCCAGATAATCTTACAGAAAACAGATGGATCTGCCCCATTATTTTAGTGTTGGAAGCAGGCATCAAATTCTCACTTGTGCCATCATCTAATGAGTATCCATTTTTAAAGAACTGTATGCAGGTGTTTTTCCAAAACTGACTCATTGTGGGAAGAGACTGAAGGTTGAAGTAAATGACCTGTTGATTCTGTGTATAGGTGGAAAAAGTTGGTAAGGCTTAAACTGTTGTAAACATAAAGTTGGGCGTAGTGTCAGTGTGAATAAGTAGGACGTTCCTTTTAGGATGTCTCTGCAGGAAGAGGAGGACTACAGGTAATGCTCTACTACCTTGTGGATCTGTCATGATCAAGGTGACTTGAATTCCTGCAAATGTTTTCTCCCTGCCCTCTGATGTTCTCTGTGTTAAAATCGCTGAGATCTGTCTCTTTGGTCAGTGTTTTCTGTCACTGTTACTTGTTTAAAGCTGTCCACTGAAAGCACCACTGTGTGACAATTGCATCTCTTGCATTTCTGTTTTACCCCTTTTTCCCATTTGGGGCCTGCTTAAGAAGGGAAAAGTTGATGTGTTTCAAATAAGTGACTGTTAAGTATCTTGAAATGATGTACAAATTTTGTTGTTTTCATATTTGTTGTACAGGAAATTTCAGTACATGTCTGTAATATTTTTAATGGTTTGATTTGTTTTTAAAAATATAAAAATAACAATTAAAAAGCATCATCCTAGAGCACTTTTTGTCTTATTTTTCCTTTGTTGGGGTTTTGTTTTGAATAAAATTAATTTGCTAAAATACCCATTTCATTTTGAAGGGCTTTCTAATGGAAAGTGGGCTCCCATCCTCTGGGGTGGCACTTAAGTCAGTTGCGTATTGCAGTCGCTGGAGCTCCTTGGGGGGGTGTTAATCTGTCTTTCAGACTTCCCTGGCAGGCCCTGGGTCTGATGTTAATGTGTCCTAGCAGTTGGTAGCTTCTCTAAATGAACAGCTGGATACCAGGTAAAGAAACAGGACCATCATCCAAGGTCCATCAAAAGATTTCCATTCACTGAAATAGCCTTGGGGAGGACCAGTGTTTCTAGGACTTGTTTGCTTCCAGAGAAACAAGAGTGAGGACATTTTCATCTCTTTGTGTTGTCCAGAGGTGGTGATAAAAGGGGATGCAGAAGTATCTTTGTAATGTTATAGCTGTCTGCTGGATTACAGATCACCTGTCTGTAGATGCATAGAAAATGATCTCAGTTAAGTCCCTTTCTCCTAAAATTGTTTAGCTGCCATTCCTGGCTGCCATCTGAATCACTCCCAAGGAGGATCATATGCCTGGAGGGTGGTACTGGCACTCAGCAGCTCTCCAGTTCATCACAGGGTGCTTACACTAGACTAAAATCTTGTGATCTTCCATGGCAACTGCTGTGTTTTCTGAAATGCCTGCATGGTGAGATGGGAAGAGCCAGGTGTGATTGTCTTGTTACTGTTCAGTGGGACCATGTGCCAGCCACGTGATGGTGGTCTTAGCCTTGCAATTACTAGAACTGCAGGAAAGCCAACTGTTCTCGCTGCTGTTTGGAGCCTTAGTCTGTTCGGGTGGGTAGAGCTGAACCTGAATATCTGGAAATCATAATCTGTACCTGGTCTTGTCATGTATAAGTTTTACTGCCATGGAGATTAAAGAGATGGAAGTCAGAGAGGAGAGGATGTAATGTTTCTGTCCTGTTCTCAGCTTGATAAATGGGATGTATTGATGCTGCCCTTGCATGCCCTTCCTGGCTGGGTGTTACCAGGCAGCGAATGGAGTTTGGAGGTGAACATGTGGGTGTTTTTGTGGAAGAAGATCAGAAATTGGGGCTTGGGGGGGAAAACCACCTGAAAACTTGGCACAGTGTGCTATTCTGAAGCAAAAAGTAAAAGCCAAGGTCTTAACGCCTCCTGGGTTTTCTGTGTAAAAACTAATTTAAAAATGAAGATGCAATCACTATGGTCAAGGGGTGGAATGAGAGGCAAGCGAAGATCAACAGTTTCTTGCCTCTGAGGTGGGCAGGTACAGTGTTCTCCACTTCTTGTACTCACCAGAGAAGTTGCTGTACTTCCTTTCTTCTTTTACTGTGGCACTGCTTCAGGGAGTCCCTTTCAGCTCCTCACGTAAGAGCTCGTGGTGTTGAAAAACCTCTGCCTGCAAACTGTTTCATTTTCAGCACTTTGCAGAAGTGTTTTTGATGTCGGTACCAAACAGTGCCTCTGTCCAATCTTGTGCTTCATTCTATTTTCCTTACCCTTGGACTTGGCAAACCCCTTGCCCATGGCAGCCTCCTGCCTGTGAGGGAGGAGGAGGCAAATGAAGCAGAAAACCTGAGCTGGAAGCACCAGGAGGAGCTGCTGCCTTGCCTGCCTGAGTTGTTGGCTGAAGGGAAGGAGCTGTTAGTACATCTCACATGGGGGAGAAGCTGGGAGCCCTTCTCAAGCTATTTCTTAGATCTGAAGAAAAAGATTACAAATCCAAGCCTGTTCTTCTTTGTCCCTGTTACTTAGCAGAACCCAATTTATTCATTCAAGTTGCTGTCCCTGGGTTTATTTCATTTTAAATTAATATACATAATTTCCTGACAGCCAGAAGCAAAGCTAGCAAATCATCCCCTCTCGCTGAGAAAAGATAGTCTAGTTTGATCCCAAGTGAGTTACTTGAATTTGCGTTTTGTCTTCAACTTCCCAAGTAATCAGAGAAAAGCCAGATTGTTTGGAGCGATGTTCCAAGTGTAATGCTGATGTCTCGTGGACATCCCTGGTATATTAATAGTGCTGACAAGAGGATTTCTAGGGACACACAAGAGCTGTGTGCTCAGTATGTGAGGGACAGAGCGCTCTTCATACACGGTGCCAGTCTGTGCTCTTGTTTCACCGCAGGGCAGGATGGGACAGGAAATCATGGATCCTCTCTAGGGGATTTCTAGACTTGGTTTATTTTCTTGTCTGGCAGACTTTTGATGTGGTGCTTCCAGAGCTGGGAATATGCTATCAGAAGAAAACAGGCTTTATGATAATGATCTAATGTCGGTTCTGATTAAGGCATGTATCTGCCTAAAAGGTGATCGTTGTCAATCCAGAAAGGAAATACATCCTGTTCATTTCTGGTTTAAGCCTCCAGATGGCACATGATACCACTGGTGTTTCCAAGGAAAGCTTTCCCTGCCAGGCTCCTCCTTTTACTCTTCCTTCCCAGATTCTGATAACCTCCCTCTGCTGCTTACGCTGTCTCCCCTTCCTTCTCCTTGCCCATGTCACTCGTTAAGCCCAGGCCACCGTGCCTGTGTACGGCCGTCTGCCTCCTCCACAGGGATATGTAGAGTGTTACACACCTGATCAGGTGACTTTTTTGCACAAACTCCTGAGCTCAGAAATAGCCTGATAATGCCAAATAATCCTTTGCTACCTTGGGAAGTGCTCTTATGCTTCCGTGTTGCTGATACCTAGGCATTTTCTGATGGTGTGTATTCCGAGGTGTAAGGGCTCTGGCTGGGACCAGCCTGGAGCTGGTTATTCAGCATTACCAGCTGTGTGCTCATTTCCCAGCTTATCAGTCTGCTCCACAGCTGTTCCCAGCAATAACAGATTTATGGGATTGCTGAACACAGCGCAGATACATCAATAAAGACAGCAAACAATGATGTGCTTGCTCGTCCTACTCAATATGAGTAACAGTTAAAAGGCTGTTTGATTTAATGGATCTGTTTGTGTGTGTGTGTGTAACACTAAACGTGACTTTTCCCTGCCTTTTTTTTACGCAGGTCCTTGGGGAGATTTTAAATGTAGCTATTAAAGCATCTGGCAACATCTGCTGAGTTACTTTGGCTTCCTCTGTCTCCCACTTGAAATACGGTGAGATTTCAATACAAATCTCCAGTGAGAGATATAGTTTTTACAAACAAGGCAATAATGGAGATGGGTGTGTGAGAGAGCTCTAAATCTTCTGGAAGATCTATCTGCAACTGCCCAGCTGCTTACAAATCTTTCAGCCTTTGAGCAAGGAATAAATCAAACCTAGAAATAATATTTCACGTCAGAACTTCCCATGCTTGTGTGTCAGCAGTGGTTCTGTGGAAGATCTGCTCTGAGCAGGATTTGGCTGAGCTGAGCAGCTCTCAGATGCTGCTTCCTGCCCTGAGTGATGCTCCCAGTGCTGATGGTGACAGGCCAGGTTGTCACGTGCTGAAGGAAAGCTGAGCTCTGGAGGCCACTTAGCAAAATACAGAGAAAAATTTGTGACCAATAAGGATCAGTCAAAACTTTTAACTCATTGTAATTTAATTATAAGCCAGATCTAAAGCTACTGAATTAGTTTCCCTCTGCAGAGGGATCTAAAATGTGACAGAGATGCCAGAAAATAACGTTTCATAGTGTTTGCTGCAATCAATATTTTCTTGTGTCAAGGTCACTGGCATCACATTAGTACCAGTCATGTTATTTCTGTTAAGACACTTGATGTTGCCACTTGGTATTTTGAAAATGAGCTTTTTGTCATTTTAGAATCTGTTGCCTTTAAAAAATGCCACTAAAGAAAGATTTGAACAGTTGCACCTGAAAAAAATGTTTCTTGGGAATGTCTTTCTATTTTATTTATTTGCTATTTGGCCATATTTTTAAAGCAATTGAAGATAAAGACAAACATGGCTGTTTCAATCAGGATTTAAGAAAGCATTCCATGTTTGTTTCCTACAATGTGTGTTTTAGTCAAAGGGACTGAAATACTGAGAAATACAAAGAAAGCTCTGGTTCCTGTCACATGTGGAACATGGCCTTCTCTCTCCTCCCCTATTCTTGCAAGTCAGACAAGAGGGAATGTAGGCATGTGCAGAGCAGGCAGTTTGCATGGGGCCTTGGCAAACCAAGCTTAATTTTTTTTTTTTTTTGTTTTTTTTTTTTTTTTTTGTTTGTTTGTTTGTTTTTTTTAAGCAATATTAAGCACACAGGTATAAAAGGATGGGACAGAGAATAGGGAATCTGAGTGTATATGGATGTCAATCAGTAATATCCTTCTAAACTTCCTGCAGATGGTATTCTGAGCCACGTAGAACTGAAGGCAAGTTCCCCTAACCCCAATAGCTCTCCTATACGTACATTTTGGTATTCTATTTGTTGACCTATTTCAAGACATGTATTTTTTACACAGTATTCTCTTATCTGATTTATAGATTTGAGTTAGGACCTTATTCTAAAGAGCTGTATAAAGAAAGTATATGCTCTTTTCCGAAGAGCATTGCACTGAGCCATCCATCACATATATTTAGGTTATCCACTTACCATTTCACAGACACAAGTTGGATATCTTCTTATTTTTTTATTTTTAATGTTTTTTCCCTCTGGCTACATTATTCTATTGCAATGAAATTTAGTAAGTCAGCCTGAGGAAGGCACAGTGTTATTACCACACCAGAGCCTTACAGCTCTCTCAAAGTCATTGGCTTTAAATGATATTAGAAGTACATGGAAGTATTATTTTATGAACTATGGTCAATTGGTTCCAGATGAAACGTTGTTGTACTTGCAGTTTATTACATGAAGTGATCAATACGTTGTAAATGCTATTACAAGGTAGAGCCAGAATCTCTGTGAAAACACAACCAGCAGCATCACAGTGTGCAGAGACTGCTCTCTGCACCCGGAAAAAACCACAACAC
The DNA here is from genome assembly GCA_013397975.1 of Machaerirhynchus nigripectus. Taxonomy (NCBI): domain Eukaryota; kingdom Metazoa; phylum Chordata; class Aves; order Passeriformes; family Dicruridae; genus Machaerirhynchus; species Machaerirhynchus nigripectus. The sequence goes on from VZRQ01010005.1 coordinate 425,468, forward strand.
TGCAGTTTTTCTTGAGATTGAGCTCTCACTCAGCAAACAGTTCAACTTCCAAGGACTTTGCTGTTTAGTTCATTTTGGAAAAGGCAGGATGGCTCTGGAGGACTCAGGTGGCTGCTTCCTCTGGGCTGAGGATGCAGCTGCCAAGGAGGGAAGGACCATTTCCTGATTAGAGTTTGCAATCAGTGATATGGCCAGAGGCAGGAGATAAACACAACCAGCAGCTGAGGCCTGAGACAGCAGTGTGGTGACCATGGTCACTGTAATAAGCAGCATTTCCACCTGTCTACCATTTTTCAGACTTCTTAGATACAAAATTTTTAGGAGACATTTGAAGGCAGTTTTGCAAACTGCTCAGAAGTGGTTCCTTTCAGCAAAATGGGTGGAGTAGGAATAAAATCAGAGGGCTTTCAACGAGGCAATTCAATGTTGGTATCATTAACAAAGACAATAATCTTTGAAATACCCCAAAAAGAATTTGCAAAATGAACTGATGTCTTTGCTAGCAGCTGCTTTGTGGGGATGAATTGCTTTCCCAAGGCTGGGGGAAGCAAAAAGCACTCTTGCTGTGCTGAGGGGCTGTGGTGGGGAAAATCTGTGTTTCATTGCAGGTGTATACTGCAAATATTTGCAGAAGTGAAGCTGTGGTGCTTCTTGTTTCACGCAACAGAAAAAGGAAAAAATAGATAATTTCTGCAGAGTTTATTACTTCCATTGCAAGAAATAAAACATCTCAATAACCTGTGACTGTACTAGAAACCAACAGGCAAACAGCAGGGAGAGATTAGTGTGGAGCCTCTCATCAGCCTCCATAGGAAAGGCATCATGTTCCAAGCTGACAGTGGCCTTTTAACTTTGCTGGTGTGTAAGGAAAATTCTTACATGCTAATAGTCAAATTATGATTTCCCATGATTGAAAGGCAGGAGCTACTAAGCATAACAAAGTGAGTTTCCCCTGCTCACTAGGACACCTGCCAGCACTGTGATCAAATTATGGCTTTCCTTGGCCCACAGTCAGGAGCAAACTGCTTATCCTTGATCAAAAGCACAGTCTGCTTGGGTGGAGACGCTTTAATTATTGGTGACAAATCTGACAAAAGCCCTTTGAAGTGACAGTCTCAGGATGCCTCAGCGTTCGCATATGGGGGAATCAATTGACTAATTACAGCAAGAAATAGCCTCAGCAATGAAACTGAAACATGAGGTGGGGGTCTGATCTGCACCGAGTGACAGGCAGCAGGTGTGAGGGTGGGCAGGCAAGTGGGACCTGCCGGGGCTGAGGTCTGTGGGTGGGGGACGAGACGCTTGGGGCAGATTGGTTGCCGTAGGATGTGTCTGGCTTTACGATCTGGTTCTTGCTATGCAAAAGCAGCAGAGGGGCCAGACCAAGGAGTTGCAGTGGACAGAGCAGTGTTACACTGTCGTGCCTTGCAAAGGCTTTATCTCCATCATGGGCCAGTCCCCAGCAGCAGCCCTGGGCTTTCTGCGCCAAGCAGAGCCACAGCACAGGAAACAAATTCTGTAGTGCTCTAAGGGACAGAAAAACCCAAAAGAACTTCTACAGTTAAATGAAATGCCATCTTTTCCCCTAATTAAATTCACAGCAAAGACAGAAAGGAAATGGAAAGGACAGTGGGAGTTAGGGTCTTGCTACACCTGGGCAAATCCCCCCATCCTGCGAGGTTTAGCTGCAAGGAAGGATTTGTGACTAGGCTGAGAATGCCTGCTCTCTCCATTCCTCCCTGCTTTCCTGGTAAACCAAAACCAGGCAGGCATCCTGAACTGTGGCCACAGGCCTCCTGTCTGTTAACGGGTGTGGGGAGGACTCATTTCAAAGGGTGGAAGTCACAGCACCCAGATGGATTCCCCTTTGGCAGCAGATGAAAGCTGGGCGGTTTCAGAACAAAGAGCTTGGTTTTTGCATGTAGGAAATTAAGAGATCAGCTGAGCAATGTTATACAAGCTGGAGGGGAAGCCTTAAAAGTTAAAAAAAGCACATTATACTTGATGCATTTGCCAGTCATGCTGACTGAGGCATTCTGTGCTAAATGAATTTGCAATACAGTGCAGGTGAGGCACTGTATTGCAGTGGCCCAGGACAAATGTTTTAACAGGAGATTATACCTCTTCTACTCTGTGGGATATCACTGCTACCAAAAAGAGGAGAAAAGGGCTCTGTTTTTTGTAAAAACAAATCTATTTGTGGCTGTTTAGAAATGGGGGCTGGTATAAAATGCAAGTAATGGTATCAGGCACTTAAGTTGCAGAAACGAGTAATAATTTTGTAATTCTCGGTTTGGCTGGACTTGCGTGCTGGGAGCTGATTTGAAAGGACTGGGCTGGCATCAAGTGTTTTCTTATGCTTCGTGGCTTCCGTGCATGATCCTGTTGAGAACACACCTGAGTCAAATCAAGATTCCCATGGCACTGGCAGCTGAGAACAGCTTTAAGATCCTGGCTCTCAGAAAAAGCTACTGTGCTGAATGTAATTCCTCATTCCATGGGTTTGTAAATGTTCCTCACGCTGCCTTGCCTCTCTTCCACCCCAGGCTGCTCTCAGGGCTGTTCCTCACGCTGTGTCGCTCACTCCTTGCTGCTGGTGAGAGTTGTGCTCCCGCTGGAGGACGTTGTCCTGGAGGCAGCACCAATTTCAGGGACAGGCCGGGCAGTGCACGGTGGTGCTGGGGAGGAGTGGGCTGGACCTGGGTGGATCCGTCACAGGGCAGCCCCTGGCCCCTCTCCCCACAGTGGCCTCTCCTCTGCTGCCAGCACCTGGGCACGACACCAGGCATGGATCTTCTCCTGGCCACCCTGCCGCTGTCAGGCCCAGGCTCCTCGTCTGGCCACCACATCCACCCTTACCCCTCTCCCGCCATTGCTGGGGACAGGACTGGCATGGTCCCCATGTAACCTGGCACCCAGTGGGCAGGTCTGCCTGCTTCAGACATTTCCCTCCAGACAGAAGTGGAGTGAAAATGGTGCTGGGGGAAACAGCAAGTCCTGTCCCAGGCGAGAGAGCCCTCAGGGCCCTGAGGCAGTTCCCGCCGCTGTGGGGGCTGAGGAGAACTTGTTTCAAACCTCACTTTGGGGTTTCTGGTGCACGCCTTGGTGGCCACCTCACATTTTTAGGGGTTACACCAGGCTTCCCCCAGCCCACAGAACCGCTTGAGGGGCAGGAGGGTTGTTAGGGAGCCCCAGAGGAGATGACATTTCCGTGCATCAGCAGCCAGGTCTAACGCAGTGCTCCTAGGCCTTCCCAAGGTCTGAGGCAAAGCAGTCAGTAAACGCAGGGATTTGGGGATCTCTGGCAGGGGCCAGCAATGTTCAGAGCTGGGCCAGGCTGCAGGCTCACACCTTGGAGAGCTGGTGGGGATGGAGGGCTTGAGTTGATGAATTGTGCCCGCTGGTCCTTTTACACGTGAAAGGGGAAAGAAGGTGAAGGTGGAGGGATTCATGAATAATTAAACTCTGAGACGGAGGAACATACATAATGCATGATAAATTAGTCCAAGTGCAGCAGAGGAAGCATGGGTAAAGTTTGTTTCAACAAGCAGAAAATGGGATGTGACAAGGTATTTACACCAGAACAGCTGTTTGCTAAAATTTTTCATTTATTTATACAGATTTCCTCCCCCTCACAGTTAGGGGTCGGCCCAGAGTGGGACAGAAATCAGCAAGTGAGAAAGAAAACAAGTTTGGTTCCTGCTGGGTCCCAGTCCAGCACGCTCCCTTTCTGGGAGATCTCCCTCCCTGCTTAGTGCTCTTCTTTCCTTTCTGATAATCTGATGCAATATTTCCTGCCCGGTCACTTGTTTGACTGCAGCTAAGGCGGGTAGGGTAATGCTCTTAATTCCATGGAAACAGAGAGGCCCGTGTTGACTCACTCTAGCCTTTTCTGATCCTAGATTCTCTAAATGTTTTCTTTCTTCTAAACTGTATTTGCTGTTACAACATAAATTATTTATAAGACGTTACATTCGTTACAGATGGTAATGAGGCGGCCAAGTAGAGGGCATCAACTCTATACTGCAAGTGTCAAACTGATTTAAGGAGGGGTGTGTGTGTAAATAAAAACCCAGTCCCTTCCTTTTATTGAACAAACCCAGCAGGTCTGTTGAAATTCACTTTTCCCATAAATAACACTAAAGGCCAAAAGCTGCATTATTAGACTTGCAGAGTTGCTTCATCTGAATCAGAGCTCTGAGCAACATGACTTGTTTCTTTCTTTCCCCAGCTGTGAATCGCTTAAGGTCTCCTTTCCTGTGTTAATGAATAAGTTAGCTATCTGTCATGATAGATCACAGGACACCATACACAGAAGGTGTTTATTACAGATACCTGCCACACAAACCCCCCAGCTTTGACAGAGCTGGGTTCATCCCTTTTGCTCATCACAGGCTGCTCATGGAGTAGGACTGCGTGAAGCAACCTGGAGCTGAGCACTGAAACACTAATTCTTCGATCTTGTCTCTCCTTCCGCGTTCTGCTCAGTCCAAAGCAGCCTTTCCCCTCAAAGCAAGGGCCACTGGGTGCCATGCCTGCTGACGTGCCTTCTCCAAGAGAGGGTATCTCACTTCTCACAGGGGTAGACAACTCACAGGGAAATAATTTTTTGTTACTCTCTTGCAGGCTGCTTTTTTTGTACTCTTAGGACGAGTGGCTGCTTCCTGGTGCATATTGCACTTGGATTTCTCTGTGTTTCTGGAGTCCCATCAAGCAGGGACTGCTTAGACTTGAGGTGGGTGAAAAACCAGTCTGAGTCTTCTGATTGTTTTACTATTTTTTCATATACATGGCCTTTCATCACTCCTTGCTAGAAAAGGTGAAATTACAGAAAGTCACAGCATCCTGCTGTCCTTTGTGATCAAATTAGGTGTGATGGGTTGAGTGTAAAACAGTTTTCTCCCAAAAATCAATACATTCTCTTTTAACGCTGAGGTCATCTATGTATTAAAAAATATAAGTATTAAAGAACTGTACAAATGCTGTGCCCGTAAAACATACCAAACCAGAATACTGCTGTTAAAAGCTTAAGACTGCCCAACCCCCTCACTGAGGACACACGGATGCCAGCTGCATTTCCAGGTGCTGGAAGAGATGGGGAAGAGGAAAACAGCTTTTGATCTTGTGTAACAGAGAAACCCAATGCAGATTTAACAGCCTCAGCTCTAACTACAAAAATATGTTTCAGTTCCTTGAAGTGTCATAGGCTTCTGGCATTGTGCTGGGCTGTCCTAGTAGTAAGATAGTGATGTAGCTTTCCCAGAAGGAACACCCTAGTTCACAAAGTTCACAAAGGATAAATGTGCTAAAGAGAATAAAAACAGGCCATGGCCAGGCAGAGCACAAGCATGCTGTGGAAACTCCTCACTGAGCAGGTTCAGCAGATGAGCAGAGTTCTGCTTTTTTTTCTTTTTTTCTTTTTTCTTTTTTTTTTTTTTTTTGTGTGTAGGGCTTTTCCCCTTCAGCTGTTGCAGTGACTCACTGATTTGCATGGCCACTCTTGTTATGGATTCTGAAAAGCTTTGAGTACACAATTGGGTTGATGAAATGCCCTGTCAGCCATCTCTAATTCAGATAGATTTCTTTTCTTTCTGTACCTTCCCCATCCTAGTGCCTTAATCTAGATAGGCCTTGCCACTTTAAAACTAAAGTGGGACACAGGGATGTGAGAGAGAGAGAAAAGGAAAATTTCTGAACTACCTGCCCTGTTCCAAATTAATTAGAGCCCAAACCACCTCAAATATATGTAGAAAGCAGCTTAGAATATGTTCTCCATTACTGCATTTAAATCCTGAAACTAAAGTTTATGATGAGTGATAAACCAAACCCTGCTGCAGCACCTCTCTGTGCAGTTTGACCTCACTCCAAACACACAGGAGAAGAAAATGTATGTGTTCGCCAGGTTTTTAGCACAATGTGCACAACGTCCAGCCTAAATCAACCCAATGCTTGCCAGTGGGATGGGACACCAGCACAGCTGCCTGTCTGACTCAATTTTTTCTTTTCAGCTGTGTGAAAATGAAGAAGTTCCTGGAGGCAGGCTGCTGTGGGAACCTGCTCGGTATCCGCCTCTTTTGTATGTTCCTGGTGCGGGTCCTGGCCTGCTGCTGGCTTTGTGCTCTCCTGCTCCCAGAGGTAAGGGGGCTCCTCACCTGCTGTCAAGTGTCCCTTAGTCAAGGGACTAAGACCGCATTTGAGGGAGTCCTCAGCACGTACTTGCCTTCAGGTTGGTGTGTGCTCCCTGCCCAGCGCTGCCCTTGAATGGGCAATATGGCAGCACACCATGGCTCCAAATGGAACCCGGTGTTTTCCAGAGACAGCAGAAGATCCCCAGCTGGAAGAAAAGCCTCTGTGAATTGACATGTGTCTATGCCAATTCACATCAAAGGAAAATCCAGATCATAAATGCTTGCACATGTAGCTTTTCAAGATGAGAGTACAAAGTCCAGGCTGCTGAATTCGGTTAGGCTGTGCCTCTGTGCTGCCTAATTTTAGCATCCTGTGGCTCTTGAGGAGCCTCTTTTCCAGCTTCTCCAGTGTAACACTGCCTTCAGAGCTCTGGGGGAAACATCTTTGGCTTGCTGTCCTCTAAAGAGCTGCAGTACCAGCATGAAAGGAAAGGTTTCACATAAATATGTAAAAAGAAAGCAGAGGTCTCACTTGAATAGATAAAAATATATCCATATAAACCAGGTGATTAAAGGCAATGGCACGTGGAAATGAAAACCAGTTATTGTTAATGACAGTCTTGCTGACTCTATTCTAATATCTAACCTATTCTAATTTCCAATCTTCATATTCTAATATTTTTTCCTTATAATTTGCTTTTTCATTAAGAGTCCTTCCCATTTCAAGGTGTAGTGTAGCTTTTCTGCAAAGTCTTAACCCTCCAAAGGGCTGTCTGCACTACAGACAGCTTTGTCTCCAATACATGTGAGTGAAGGTATGTGATGTTACTGGTGAAGATTGGATGGTATTTGCTTTTCATTTGTGTCAGGAGACTGAAATAAATGTTGCTGGGAACGTGGGATTTCACCAGGGCTGCCATCAGATTGGGTGGCAAGTCAGCTTTGCAGATAAAGCTCCTTGGTGCAAAATTTCTGTGGAAACAATTCCAAATAGTTTTTACCTCAGAGAGATTAGGAGAGGTCAATGCCAGCAAGGCAGTAAAATAGTGTGCAGAGACCACCTGTGCTTTTTCTCTGCTAAGATTTTGTGGCAAAACGTGTCATCCACTGTCGAAATATGTGTGTTCAGACTGATGACACATAGGCTTGGTCTTCTTCAGATTGTTAATTTACAAGTAAAGACCTCCAAATATCAGACAGCTTCGACTGCCACCTCTGTGAAGCCTTGTTGCACACTGGGATATTTTGCTGCTGCTGTAGGACAGGCAGGGTGAAATCAAGGGCTCCTCTGAATGGCAGTGAAGTCCAGGACAAACACGTGGGGCTGAGGACAGGACGGCTTCCTGCAGCCACTGCAGCAGGTCCAGCTCTGAAAGATAAAATAGGGGTAAGGTTTTCACAGTCTCCACATTGCCCACCATGAACTGTCTGTCTTTGAGTGCAGCTACGTTGTGTGAGCTAATTACCAAGTAATTCCCAGTGCCCCACAAAAAGCTAGGTCTGCTGTGGTACCCCTCTAGCATCATGAATCCGTGGCTCTGAATGTCACTGTATTGCTTCTCAGCTCATGAGGCACCAGCCTGACTGATTCCTTTACCCTTGTCAGGGTTGAGAATAGCTGTGCACCTATTTTAGCCAGGCAAGCCAATTGCAAGTTGTTTTTCATGCAGGATGACTGTGTACAGCAGTACAGGCAGGGGGAAGCTGGATTTTTGGAGAGCAGACCCTTAGTATGGGGCAAACTGTTCGCCCGTGCTCTGATGCTGATTTTCTCCTTTATTGGCTGCTCCTGAGGCTGCAGCCGGAGGAACAGTCTCCTGTGGAACGGCAGCTTTAGACAATTTTATTGGCTGATGAATCTGATCTTGCCTGGCCACCTTCCAGAAACACTGACTTGCCCGAGATGAGAGTGAGAGGAAGGTTGCTCTGCCTGGGGCTCTAAAGCAATTGTTTTGAGACCAACGTAGCACCCATGCCTTGCTGCACGGTGAGTATAGAAAGACAGGTCCGTGTGGCCACATCTATATATGTAAAGTGCTTTATGATCTAATTGCTGACACAATTAAATGTGCAGCTCCTGTGGACTGTGTCTCGTTTGCTGCTTAATTATGTGAAAATGTACTTGGTAAACGGCTTGCTGTCACAAAATGCTCGATTAACTGTTGCAAGGATCTAAGTTGAAACACTGCATTTGTGTCCTACTCTGGTTATTTCCTGTGCTGCAAGAAATTGATTTAAGCTTTTAGCCATGAGAGAGCAAAACGCAGTTGCAAGATGTTGATATAAAAATGTTTTCTTTGGTTTTTTTTGCTAGTGGAAACTCAAAATGCCAGAGCTGCTAGCTAATATTTGCTCAAGTCTTCTAAAAATTGCTGATTAACCTTGCCCTTTCTCTTTTAAGGGTAACTTCTGTGAAGTTTGATGCTATAGATCGTTTTGCAAGTTGTGCTTTCCAACAGAGCAAAAATAGGGCAGAGCAAAAGACGGGAATGTTTTTAATGTAGCCCCCAAAGTGTGTGGTGCTCAAAGTGGCAGGATACTGCATTGCACCTACATCAGTTGCAAACAGCTCTCCAGATAAACATTTCTGAAGAGCCCCCAAAAATATTGCTACCTAAGGAACTGATGGTTGACCAGCAGCACTGGAACAGAATGAAGGAATGCAGCTTTTTAGACTACAGCAGTCCTATAATATACAAAGATGCAGCTAATCCTGAGAGGGCATCATACCTGCTGCTTGAAAAATGATGCTAAATAACCTGAGTTTCACTCTAAAAACCTGCAGTGGCCCTGATACTTGGAGCGGAGTTTGAAAATGTGTATTTTTGACAGCTTTAGGAAACAACATTTTATCACTGTACTTGTTCAAAATATGTCTCTCTAATACTTCACAGAGTTTTTTTTAGGAGAGGTGGTGCAGGAAGTGGGGTGTCAGTGTTTTCTGCTAACAGATCCCTGCTGAACATAGTGCAGGGACGATACAGCTTCCTCAGAGCTAAGACAAAGTATTAAATTAAAGCTGAGTAAAGCTATACACAGTCCCCAAAGATTTCCTGAGCTAGAACTTTCCATACTCTTGGGCTGTGCGCAGCACAAGTGTTGAAGGCAATGATGCTTCTCTTCATTCTTCTTCCTGAGGGCCAATCATGAACTTGAGCCACTTCATGATTTGCCTTGGCTGGAATAGTTTTGCAGTACCACACTGGCCTGGGATGCAATGTGTACGTTAGGGAGACAGAAATGGGGCTGGCTATACCTTCTTGGAATCACCTTCACTGCAGCTGCCTTTCCAAGCTGTGTTGAAGTTAAGTTTTGACTACTCTGGGAAGAGGACAGTGGGGAGGAGCAGGTTTGTAGCTGGAGGAGAGACATGAACATTGATCTGCAGCTGTAGTTTTAAGGAGGACTCTCCCCATCATATCCAAGTGGGGAGGAGAGGTCTCACTCGGTGCAATTCCATCTGTATTTCAGCTCAGAAGGAGGTAACTTGTTGAACTGGCTCCATGACAAGTGGAATAGCAGTCCATGAATTCATGTGGCCCTGTTACCACCTGTGGTTATGAGAGTGTATGAATGAGAAGTGACACAGCAAATATGGTTAAGTACAACTTTCGTGCAATTGTGACAGGTAGCATTGACAAACTTTGGTTCTGTGTCTTCTAAACATTTATTTGTCCCTGTAAATAGGCTAAACTACGTTTTTGCTTGTTCCTGTGTTTCTGCACCATTCCTGCTCCTGCTCTTGCTGGCTGAGGCTTCCAAGCAAGCCATGGGAAGCTGACATTCATACTCACTGGATTTGAAACCTCCCTTCTAGAAATCACAGGCTCTGACATTATATGGAAGATGAGGCCATTTTATACCTAGTTTTATAGATGCCTTTGTGATTTCCTGGGATTTTCTTGTGGAGTCTGAATTAGAGCTTATTTCAGGTTAAGATTTAAGTTAAACAAATGTGAAAAACATAGTCTTGACGTACCAGTTCGGTACCTGTTCGTCCTCCTGGGGAAGATTTTTATATTAATGTCAGACATGCATCTGTGAAGTTGCAATCTGTGGCTGTTATCATTGTAAGAATGGAAAGGAAAAAAAGGGGAGGAAACTGTGCGTGAAGATGTGAATTTTGCTGGTTTTAGATTTAAATGAGAAGCATTGAAGATAACCCATGGTAAAAATGGAGCTCTGCCACTAAGTAGGATGCAATTTATTTGGAGGGGAATGAGTGATCCTCTTGATTCTTTAAAAAAGGGCTTTTTAAAACCCTGTTGCTGATGTGCTGCTGATGTGTTCCAGCAAAATAGTAACCTTGAAAGGGCTGAATCCAGGCTGCTTACTTGTTTTTTCAGCCTTTGCCATCACTCTACGTGCCACAGCAGGCAAAATGTTGGTGACTTCTGTCACTGTCAAGCCAAAGGTAGAGGTGGCCTCACTTTGGGCACCGGTAGAATGCATACCCAAGGAGTGCTTCTTGTGCCTGAGCTGTCTTGGTGGTCTCCGTGAGCACTCCCAGGGAAACAAGGGTGGCCCAGGGCCCTGTGGCAGGGCAGGGGATGAGGATCAGCCACATGGGATAAATTGCCCTTTTCTGGCCTGCCCCTTGGCTTGTAGCAGGCCATGACTGCAGCCAGCCTCAAAACAGAACAGCAGCTTTTTTCCTGTTCTGCTGTCAGTCCTCTGGTGTGGTGCTTTACACCCCAGTTGTCTCCCTCAGCCTTGTAAATGTTGCAAGTTTCTCAGTTTTCTTGGAGTAGATAAAAGATAAGAGCATTTCTAACCATTTTGCCTTGAGGGGAGAAAATGGAGAAAAGTAGAAAGAGGAGGTGACTAAAAATATCATTAAGCTTGTGATCTTTGTTAATGATTATATTTGGCAATTCTGTAGAAATGCATCCAAGAGAAAACTTTGATTCTTTGACTTAAAAAGCATTTATCTAGAAATGTTTTGTTTTTAGCTTAAGACTTGAGTTAAGAAAGTGGAAATACATTGATTTGTACTTTGACAGTTTAAAATAGCTTCTGTGCAATGCTCTTACAGCATGTTCATTTAGAATGTGGACTTGCAAATTGCAGCAGTATTTTAAAACACTTGGAATTCAGAATGACATGTAAACTGTCTGCAGTGATTTTATTTTTATCTTTGTTGGGTTTGTTGGTGAGCTTGGATGTGAATTTGTATTTCTGTATATGTATATAAACATAATCCCATTAACACGTATGTAAGTAGGAAGCTGGTAGGCAATATGCTTACATACATACCAGCAGATTATTGAGTCATAACATGAAATATTTACTGTCAATATCCACGTGTAAAACTAATATGCTGTGGATTCATGCTAGGAGTAATAAAGCAAGAAACTGTTAATGCTCTGTGATACAGAGAGCCAGATCAACAGTAGGAGTAAAAACTGGAATTGTTCTTCCATTTCAATTACAGCCTGACAAATGGTGCATTCATTTTTCATTGTTAATAAATGGCCCATATGGCATCCTTTGATCACACGCTCTGCAGCTTCTGTGACCGTAAGGCATTTATTTTCAGGGAATACAGAAACAAACATTTGATCTGGGCTTTCTGAGCAAAATATTGTCTTGAGTAAGGGGACGGGCACTACCAGGAGAAGGTAACTTAGGTAGCTCAGAGTTTTCCAGTCTGAAGGCTTGGAGCGTGCTGCACCCACCTCAGCAGCAGAGCCAGCAACCTCCTCACATTCCAAATCACGCTGGATAAAACCAAGAAGGGTCTTTCCCCTCTAGCTAATTTCATTCTTTCACAGAATATGTGAGGATGGTTTTTCCATGGTCCACCATCCAGATTCCAGGATGCCTGGCATGCAGGGACAGATAAAAACTAACCAGAGGAGAAATTTAGAAAGCAAAGCAAACCAAAATTAGAATTTCTTTGTGTGTGAAAACTATGCATCACAAAAAAACCCCACCAGCTTGATACACACATCCCTTGGAATAAAGACAACCTATTTGCTTTTAATCTCATTATTTATCATACCTTTTAGAAGCAAAACTGAAATCCATAGCCAGGACACCAGCTGGAGACATTCAGGAATATCTCCATGGAAATACCATCTTGGAAAGCAGAGCTTGCTGAAGTTTTTTCATTATTATCTGCAGAGCATTGCAGTCTGGGAGAAAACAGGAGCTAGGCGACAACGAGTCTCCCTGTTTCTACACCCACAGTCACAACATATGGATGGGTGATAGGATCTCTCCAGAGCAGCTCATGTCCTGCCTTATGGTGTAGCTCTTGTAGCTACTTTGATCTTAGTGGGCAGCCAGTGTTTGGGACCCTTCTGGTTGTTCCTACCAAAAAATGGTAATGATTATGCACAGCTCATGCCTTTAATGTAAACTGAAGTGTTTACAAAGCACGTGTGGATGTACCCTTCTACTTCCCCAAACACTAGAGGTTTCCTCCCTCACAGTTTTCATGTGAACCTTTCAGGGATAAGGAGATGCAGGACTGAAGCAGGGGGAAGGGAAAGCCTGTTGGACTCTCCTTGAGAAAGTTTCATCAGTAAGACAGCAACCTGTGGCCACTTGTGACTGCAACACTGTCAGCACCCACGGAGTAGTTCCAGTTTCTGGTTTGGCAGTAGCAAATGGCAAAACTGCACAGACTCACTCACCCATGACCCCATATAAGCAAAGATTTGTGTCCCCTTAACCTTTTGCAAAAGATGGGCACAACGTGGAAGCTTAAACCCCAAAGCAGATGGTGCATTTCTGTACCAAGCATCTTGTTGTGTGTGTGATGAAATGTGACCGGCTAAGTGTGTCCAGACGGGCATTGCTCCTTTGATGAAGAAACCATTAAAATGTGGGAATTTGTGGGAATCTAGACTAAAATAGGCTCTCACATGGAGAGCTAGTACAAGGCGCAAAGTTGAAAAAATTTTTCTCCACATAGGTAACTAAAATGGGGAGGGGGGAACCTTAAAAGATTGTGTAATCATTTATTTTGCTGCTTCATGGAACTCAGATGTAAGACACTGAAAACAAGGAGGGATGTGACCTTTCAGTCAATACTGTTGTGTTAATAGATAAAATGTTTGCCCAACATACCTGGCTTCTCTTTTTAGCTGGCTTCTTATGAAGTATTTTTTAAGGAAAATGCTCTGTGTGATGTTACAGGCCTGTAATTTTCAGGCTAGGCTGCAGAGGGATTATATACTTGTTATTTTGGTTTCCCTTGAGAGAGTTCTGCAATGTTTAATAAATCCTAATGACTAGTATAGGTTTTAGGGAATATGTAATTTGCCACGTGGAATACATGCTGGTCACTACCTCTGTTCTTGGAGGAGATGGTGGAAAACAAAAATGATGTCTGAAAGGCTGTTCCTTACTGTGGAATGATCTGTCATCTCCTCAGGTTCTTGTAAATTGCTGTAGCTCAAGATTAGGGTAAAATGTTTAAAAGTTGTCAAAAGCAGCTTTAAAGCCTCTGACCCTCTAACTTTTAAAAGTGGTTTAGGGGCTTATGATGTTGAATCCTGTAATCACTTTTGAAATGTTGTTTCTCATCCATCTTCCTTGAATGAATAGAAATGTCTTTATTTCCTACAAGTAAAAATGGCCTTGACGTTGGCCACAAAGAACTGCTGATCATGAACTTGCTGAAATGTTGTCTGTGAGGAGTAAAATTTGGAACTGACTTGCTGAACTGATAAGATTTGTCAGGGACAGTTGCAGGTAAATGCCTCAGCCTTTGTAATATAAAAGATTATGTTGAAATAAGCATGGAAGGAAAATGCACTTGTCTCAGGAAAAGAACAGTGAGCACTTGCCCTGTGCAGGGCCAGGAGCTGGACTCAATAATCTTTGTGGATCCCTTCCAACTCAGGATATTCTATGATTCCATGTTTCTGTGACTTGAATTATTTTCCAGAATCCATGATACAGGAAAAAGGAATTTCCTCAAACAGTTCTATCACATCAGATTAGGTTTTTATATTAAATGTTCCTGCTTGGTCAGCAAACCAGACCTCATTCCTCTTGCCCTTATTTAATATGGTGGACACCAAAGATTCGTATACAAAAAAGGAAGTATTTAGTCAACTTCTTACCCCCCTTTTATAGTACAAGGCTCCAGCTGGGTGATAGGACAAAGACATGATCCATGAAAACATTAATGGTTTGTGTTCAAGCTTATGTCTCGTGTTGGCTCCAATACATGGACATCACACTTCCCTATCAGGGTGTCACAGAAATGCCATGAAGACCCTATATGGAGGTGACTTCTACCTGAGAACCAAGGTAACAAACATGACCCAGTCAAGTGTGTGATAAATATAGACACCCACTGCAGCAACTTGCACCAACACAAGCTCTGAGTTGCAGGTAAGACACGTGGCTGTGTCTCAGCAGTCAGTCCCTGCTTCGTGCTGCAGTTAAGCTGCACTGGCTCCCAGGCTGTCATGGTCCCAGGACAAGTCTTGTCTGTGTGAAGCTTTGATAAAAGACGGTTATGTTTCTGCAAAATGAAACTAAAAGGAAATTAATACTGAGTAATCTGGGAGATGTCTTTCTATCCAGGCTTTATTAATGATCGTTTCCTTCTGTGGTTATTGACGTACATTTACAGAGCCCAGAAGAGCTATTCCTTGCTCTGGTTTTGTCTCATAAAATTCCAAAGTATAGAACTGTCATTCAGGGATGAAATGGTGTGATGTAATTTAACTATAGAAAAGGTAACCTAATTAACGCTTACAGTCTGTCTTTAATAGGTGGGCTTAGGATATGCAATTTTGTGTTGTAGTAACTTTCAGTTTTTCTTTTGCATCTTTACCACTGTAGCAGAGGAAAAAGAGCTCATGTACTCTTTAGCTGTCATGTGACCTTGCAGCTCCACAGAGGGACAGGGAATGCTCTGTTCAAGAAAAATCAGTGTTTTGGAGGGAGGACTCAGCAAATTAACTGAGAGCCTGTTTTTCTAAAAGTTGATTTATGCCAGTGGGGAGCTCTTCATACAGTGTGGAGCAGTGCTGCGCTGATCTCAACAGAGCTACTTTGTTTGGTGGGGGTTAAAAATCTGGTCCCAAGTGTGAGTGATTCTCTTATGCCGATGCAACTATCACCACTGTGCCTGGGGAAGGTTGTGCCTCTGTCTCTTCCTCTTCTCTCTTTATGGCCTTGCAACCCTACAATGCACCGTTTGTCCCCTTTGTTTTTTGGAGGTTATCCTTGCTCACATGGCGAGCTATGTTTGTGGCTCAGTGTTGCTCCTTGTGTGAGCTTTGATGCCATGAGCTTGGCGGCAGGGACAGCACAGCAGCACTGGCTTTGCTGCAGCTTTACTGCCTGCAGTGAGACCCCAGGGCCTGGTTTGCCCAGCTTAGCCCAGGCTGCCATCTCACTGCTCACTCTGTTTGCCTCCACATAGCAAAACTGCTTTCCTCACTGCAGCAAGGCATAGTGAGGCAGTAGGAGTTATCCTGGGATGTGCTTCCCTGCTGGCAGTGGTTTAGCATGGTATGTTTAAGTGGTTTGCTTCTTACATGTGGCAGCAGGAAAAGCCTGTCCCCATGCTGCTGCTCCTGCTCAGTTTATGATTTTAAAAGACATGGTCCGCTTGAGTAGCACTCCTGCGTTTGTAGGTTAGACAGAGGTCCCTGTGGGTCAGCTTTACACCTTCAGCTGTAAATGTAGGTCAGCTGGCTGCCGTGCAGTTTGTTCCTTATCCTTAAAAGCACAGGTCCTCACACGCGACTTCACAGTACATTGCCTTTGCTGGTCTGTAAGGAAGCTCCTTTTGCCAGCATAGCGAGTGGTGCAGCTGCTTCTCCTGACACTGGCAGTCCTGCCAGCATGGGAGCAGAGTATTTATCAGTCTAGATGGAGCAGATGTGTAATGAGAGCAATTTCTGCTGTTTCTGACACTTTCCTTTAGTAATGAGAGATTGGTATCAGGCCTGTTAATGAAATTAATTATCAGAGGATGTGACAGTTGGTGCCTGTAAATCAAAGAAAGTCCTTCAGCTCTTCTCTGCCTGAGGTCTGTCTCTTCTGGTGCTAAACCTAAGATTTGTTCATTCTTGCATTCTAGAGGTCTGAAACTTAGATGTGAGAGATGCTCAGCAGCTCACAAGGAGCCCGTTGGGTTCAGTTACACTGTTGCTTCCTTCATAGACACAGTTGGTTTACATATCCCTGCCTGCAGACTCTAATCTCAGCTGTGACACTTAATATGCTTTCGGGTTTTTTTAGCCCAGTTTCCTAGGAAGTTGAAGCTTATGCAATCCTTATGCAAAAGGAAAAGCTCTGAAAGGTTTCCTAAAAAGACAGCACGAACCAGCCAGTGGGTTAATGAATCGGAAAACTTATGTTAAGTTGCACACAGAAGAAGGTGGCTGGTACAGAGCTCCCTTTGTCCATGGCTGCAGGGACCCTCCAGCTGCTTGTAGAACCATGGCAGGGTATGACTGCGACTCTGCATTACCTCCAGAGGTCCCTTCTGACCTCAGCCATTCTGTGATTCTGTTGTCCATGAAGCACTAACATTTCAGCAAAATTCAGCAGAGGGGGACAGCTCTCAAAGGGAAACAGGTTATGACAAGTTTGAGAGGAAGGTTGTGGCATGCATGGGGTGGTTGGCATGATTATGCTTGGAATCACCGAGTTCATGATCCTCCAGAGCCTCTGGTGGTTGGTGGATACAGAAGGGAGTAAGTGGATACACTGGAGGAGAGATGTATGGAAATACAAGAGCTGTTGGTCTGTGGGGAGATAAGGAGGTGCTGCATCAATGCACAGAATCCTTCTAGACTTGATCACTTCTGCTGGCAGGACTCTTTGTCTGCAGTGTTTAAAGAGAAGGAGATGCAGATGTGGCTGTGGTAGTTAACTAAGAAAGGAGTGTGGTCCCTTTAGTGTATCTTACATTTGCTTTCAACAAAGCAAATTTGTGGAGACATCATCAGTGTGGCCAGCAAAGCAAACATAATCTGTTTGTAATATTGTAATCCCTCTACTCAAACATAGGTTGCCAAATTTCTCAGAATTGTCTTTTAACAAACTCAAACTCCTAAAAAACGAAACTAATTTTCCCCCAATACTGGAATATCTTAATTACTGAGATTTGATATATTACTGCTTTATTGAAATTAATTTATTTGGCTACCAGAAAGGGTAAAATAAATTCAGGAAAAACTAAGAAAAGGGCTTTTTAAAAATGAAATATCTTGGATTTTTTACAGAAAATATTATTATATAGTAGATTATTGCGATTATATGAAATGAAGTCAAATCCCATTAAAAATTGTTTGGTTTCGTTGTTTCAGGAGAAGGATGTTACTTTATCCTGCTTATGAATATTCAGTTCACTCTCTTTTTTTTTTTTAACTGCCTCCTCCTCCTTGAGCACAAAACAGAAACACATAACCCCACATGGGAAACTGAAATACAAAATTCTACTGCAAAAAAACACTGCTAAATTGATGCCACTTTAATAAGCCATTTGCAGGGCCACTTCACTTAAAAGAAAAGTAACTCTTAAGGGTGCATCCTTGAGGTCATCCTGACCTGTTAGCTCTGAGGCAAGCTGTCCTTGTCCTCAAAATAACAGCAATATCTAAAGCTTTGAAAAAGGCAACCTCAGACCGAGAGGCAAGACTTTGACTGGCACCATTTGGTGGGTGCTGCCAAAGCCAGTTGCGTTCACCACCCAGTGGGTACCCAGCCCTGTGGAAGATATCAATGACATCTCTTGGTCACTTGCAAGGACAAGTCCCATTTCAGCTTCATTCAACTGTAAGTAAATACATGGTGCTCACAGAGAAGTTAGTTATCATTTTTCTGCAGCAGAGAATTGGGCTATTTGGAATTTTAACCAATTTTCTTTCACAAAATTACATGAGAATAAAATAGAATTTCATAATGGAAACAATGCAGCATTAAATATGGATTGTCCCTTGCCTCCCCATAAGAAAGAAAAGACATTTTCAATTTGACAATATATGTAAAAACTGTCTATTTTTTTTCCTCATTTCCTTAACCATAAATAAAAAATATGCAAGACTAACTCTGTGTATGTTAGAAGTGATTTCCATGTGGTAGAGAGGCATTTCTGGTCAGATGTTCGAGTACTGGCCCAGGGAAATGACAGGGAAAGTCTGATCAAGGGCCAATGCTGAGAATATATCACCTGGAGGTGTGACAGGATGCCCAGACTGCAGTGGAAGGCTGAGGCAAGCCCGTCCAGCTTGGCCCCGAGTTCCCCCATCAAAAAATCATTGGCAGGATATGTTGCAGCTTTCTACTTTGATGCTCCTTGTTCTAGCAGCCTGGGATTAGTTCATCCCCCGTCCCTTGTGGTGCAGGAGGATGTGGTTTGCCAAGCTCACCAGCTTCCTCTGAAAAGGGCATTTCTGTCCTGGCCATGGCTGGATGCAGAGTAAGGTTTATCTGAGCTGCCAGAGCTGAAATGACTGGAGACCTGTTTTTGTATCTCCAGGGAGA
The DNA here is from genome assembly GCA_013397975.1 of Machaerirhynchus nigripectus. Taxonomy (NCBI): domain Eukaryota; kingdom Metazoa; phylum Chordata; class Aves; order Passeriformes; family Dicruridae; genus Machaerirhynchus; species Machaerirhynchus nigripectus. The sequence goes on from VZRQ01010005.1 coordinate 444,064, forward strand.
GTCCCATATCAGCTATGTATCAGCTGGATCACATCCCCAGAATATCTGGAAAAGAAAAGAAAATGGCACCCCCTGAAGAGAGGATGACTGGTTTTGCATGCACAGGGATCAGTCAGGTGCAACACAAAAGGGTACAGTGTATGTTCAGACCCTCCTGAGCAAAGAGATGTCAGAGGGTTCTTCCCTTGAAAGGGTCTGCAGAGAAATATTCCTCTAAAAATGCATGGCTGGAAACACATTTGCTATTATAATCTACTCAATAGACGGGAACAAGATTCCCTCAGGAGTTTAGATGGATCTAGGCAGATTCAGAGCTGCAATCAGCCTGTGACCTAACCAAATCATGTCTTCTTTGACTCCTCCAGTAACTACCTGAGGTAGACTGGCTTTTGTTACAGGAGTCTATTTGGGCAGCAGTGAGGACAGGGAGGGAGCAGATGTTCAGTGAGCAACAGAATCAGGGAGGAAAAGGCTTTTTCCTGTGGCTGCTACAATGTCTCGAATGGTGATGGGGAAGGTGCCTGAGCTTTTATTATTACTGCAAATACATACATAGAGCAGGAATTGGGAGTAGAAAGGATCTGCCTCCTTTGCTGTCAGCTGAGGATCAGGCTGCCAGCAGTGAATGCTGACAGCAGCTGTTTTAAATCAGCTTGCTCTGTCAAGGTTTTGAAGGTGCAGGGAATGTGCTTTTAGAGGCAGGGCAGTGACCTGGAAGGAAGCAGCAAAAGCACTGGCAGCAGATGACATGTGGGTCAGAGGCAGCATGAAGCAGAAGGTGGTTGCTGGGCCAGGGCTGTCTGGCTCAGCTGGAGGTGGGTGCAGGAAGAAAATGAGGTGTTTCTGTATGGCCGCATCTCTGTGTCAGGATGTAAGAGGAGGAGGGGGTTCTCCTCAGGCATTAGAACCAGCTGAGCTGTACCATGGGGAAAGAAGTGAGGTGCAGCTGGTTTTTGGAATATTCTCACCAAAGACTGCAGTTTGGGAGCTGTCTTGCCTCCTGTCAGTGTGCTGGGAGGAGTTCCTTTCCCATGCCACCTGACTGCAGCCTGTGGATATTGGCAGTGTACGTTGCCCTGAGAGGATGCTGTGTAGGAACACCCAAATTGCTTCCCTGTGGCTGTTTCTGGGTACCAGGAGCAGTGTAACTGCCTTAGATCATCCCCAAATGTGGGCTACGTTAGCTTGCCTTAGAAGACCAACGTGGTCAGGTGGGGAACAGTATCTGGAGGCTGTGCTGCTGGTTGTGCTTGATTTACCTCACCCAGCTCTGCATCCTGCTGAGGGCTCTCTTATCAGAGACCACAGCACATCAGAGGCTCTGCTGCCTGAGAGTCAGCACTGGGGGTGGAGGATAAGCAGATAAACGTAATCTGTACATGAAGGAGGCTAATCAATCACTGATACAACTTACCAGTGCTTGTGGGGGACCCTTCACCTCTTACAATTGCTAAATAAAGATGATGTATGGGTTTTTAAAAATACAAAATACATATGTATGAGTGAGTTCAGTGACATTTTCTGCCTTATTCCAAACAAAGAACCAGACTATGACCAATGATGTTTTCTGGCCTCACAAAAATGTCCCTATACATAATTTATAAAGTTCTAATGAATATTAGAAGTATACTATAAATTTTCTCTTGAAATATGTGTACTCTTATGTCTGGATCCTGCTTTTGATACACAAATAGATTTAATAACACGTTGACTCCTCATAGCTAGTGACCTTCATTTATTTTGGCATAAAACCACTAGTATTTTTCCAAGTGTTCCATAATCTTACAGGATTAAGAATGGAAAGCTGAAGGGAAGTTTTGGAGTCTAGAACTGCTACAGAATTGAGGCTGCAATGTGGAAAAAATTGTATCCTTAATATTAACAGAGCTGAGCATGACCAAGCATGAATTGCAGAAAGATCAGGATTTATGTAAATTAGGGGACTTCGAATATGAAGCCAAAATCCACTGAACAGTCTGGAGTACCTTCTTGGGGAAGCATTTCACCATGTTTCAGGCCCACTGAGTCTCTTGCTTCTTTTCCATACACCTGCTCATTGCTCCCAGGTGTGGCACTCAGTGGAAAGATCTATTTTTAAAGATGACAGGCTGTATTTTGCTAGGATGTATCTTTATGTACATTACTAGTGATTTCCAGGAGGTAGCTCTCCAGGACTGCCCAGAGTAGTTGGATGGGGTTTTTTTGGCCTTTTGGTGTGTGCAGCTGCTGCTTTCCACATGCCTCAGCAAATGTGGGATTGGAACCAGGCTCCACTTTGGAGGGGACTAACACAGGAAGGAAGGCTGCCTGCAATGCCCGCACACCCTGCAAAAAGAGCACGAGGGCCAAAGGCATCAAAGTTTGGGATTGGGTAAGATGCTCAGTCAGCAGCACAATTATTCATGGCCTTGGCTCTGCTGTATTTGTAGTCAAGGAATTTTGTAAACACCTTATTCATGGTTAAGTGTGTTGTCTTGTTAGTGACAGCCTCATGTCATATCCCAAAGTAAAATGCCTTCATCACGAGCTCTAAAAATTAATTTGCTACTTTACATTAGACTTTTTTCCAGTGGTTGTGAATTCCTTGGAGATGCTTTGCTTTATTAAAGAGAGGAGTGTGGGCTCTGCCAGAAGCCAAGAAGAAATAGGTTATGATTTCTGGAGGATAGGATTTCAAAAGCCCTTGCAACTGCTAAGGTAGAGTTTAAACCTTTTCTTGCAAGTTCTGTGCTTGCCAGGTTGGCCCCTGGCCTAGGAATGTCAAACATCAGTTCTCACACACTAATTTTTTGCCTTGTGGTTTCCTGGGGTGTCCACAGAGGGAACAGACCACTCTGTCCTGAGATATTAGTCCCACTAAAGGTCCAAATATACAAATTTAGGCCTACTGTAAGCTTTTTGCAAAAGCTCTTATAAACTCTCCAAACTGAGCTGTGAAGTGCTATAAGCATGAATTATTCTACTTAAATGATTTCCAACTACTTCAGGATTTAAGCCAGGCACAGATAAAGCCAGCAATGTAGTGAAGTAAATTCAGAGAAATGGAGTTCAGTTATTTTTAATTTGGGCAGCAGAGCCCTTCTATCAAACAAAACACAATCCTTTCTTTAGTTTTTTCTGGACATGCCTAGAAGCACTAATATTTTTGCAGCTTGATTTTTAGCTTCTTTTCGCCTCATATTCCCTCTGCTTTGAAGAACACTGTACCCTTAGCCACGACATTTAAACTTGCAACCCTCTTCTTTGGCCTCACACTAGAAATGATTTTATTAGATGATATTTGTCAGTGTCGTAGTTTACTTGACAAAGTAAAAGCTCATTGTGGTAGACTATAATCTCAAACCTGGTGTGACAGTGTGTGCCCCATGGCCCTGTGGAGAGTCTGTGGAGAGAATGCAAGGAAAGCTGGTCCCAATTCACAGCAGTCCTGAGACTGCAACCGAGATATTGGCTACTCACAGAAGAGAGGATCCTGCCAAGGAGGTTTTATCAATGATTTTTCTTAGTGCCTATGGAGGATTGAAGAGCCGGCTCTGGAGTAGGTAGGATGGGGAAGAGGAAAAACTCTACCATGACTCCCTTTGGGAAGTCCTGATGTCTCCTGAGATTACTGTTTTAGTGACTCAATTTAGCTGTAAGTCAACAGTGGGGTAAGAATTAATTTCTTGATCTTTTTTTCAGTGTGTTACAGGAAAAGCCAGCTTTATCTCCTTGATGTGATTGTTTTTAGGATAGTGAAGAAGCCTTTGGCATAAGAAGGATGATTTTCCAATGAAATACAAAGTCAGGTCATATACCCAGTTTTTTCTCAGCTGGTTGTCAGTCTGTGCAGCAACGTGCCAGGCAGTGTTGTCTAGTGCCTTGCTGGTAAAAAAAGGCAATCAAACCAGTTTCTGCATGCTCCCTTTTTGAGGTTGCTTTAAATCCCTTCAGTTAAATAAGGTCTTCTTGCAGAGATGTGAAATCTGGTGAACATCTGCATGAAAGCCTTAATATCCAGGATATAACTGTCTCTTTTAGTGAGATTTGTTGCAGACCAAATTAAATCACTGGAGGAAGTTCAGCTCTCTTTCTGATAGCACTCCCTTAAGGATCAGTGATTTTACTCTTGCATATAACAAACACAACATTCTCAAAATGTTTGGCATTAATAGGAATGTGATCCCATTGAAGTCGATCATAAAATGATCTTCATTTTAATTAAAATAATTCTAAAATGCCATCTGAGAAAAGCCTTCCAGGCAAATTTTTAACTCTACAGAAGTTATTTTACCTTGTCAGACTATCTGAGAGACTTTTTTATCTAACTTCAATTAGACTTCTTATTGGTAGGAATCTCCCAATAGTCAGTGAGAGTGAGCATTTCCAGAAGGCAAATGATTGTAGCCACCAGTGATGCTCTTTTTAAAACAGGATCAACTTATCTGTGAAGGTTTCGGTTGCTGTGCATTTACTGGGGTTTTTACACAGCTGACTATTTGACTTTAGATAACTGTAGCTCACTCCAAAGATATTTATTCTTTACCACATATGCTTAGGTGTTTATAAAAAAGGTTCAGCTTAGTCCATCTCTGTCAAAATGTGTGTAGATACAGCTGCAGCTCATACTAGAGGTGAATTTAATTTAAAAGAACTCAGATTAGCCATTCTTTAAAAGCCCTCACCTTGATCACTGCCAATTTTCTAGGCCACAAATGCAAATAATACTGTAATTTCTGTTTACCTTTCCCTTACACACCGCCTTTGCTTTTCAGAGATTTTTCTCTTCACTGGTTTTGTTTGTTTGCTTTCTCCTCTGTACTCCCAGGAAGCTGTAAGCTCTTGCAGGGCAGTGCTGGTTTAAAGCTTAGTGAAATCATGTCTCAGACGTGTTCATCTCAAAGACCTCTACTGCGATGTTGTGACTCTCCCTAGTGCCAGTAGGGGTCCCACACCTCAGGTCTTGCATGTTGTTTTGAAAATACTGGAGCAGATTTAGTCTTTTAAGACATATTGTACTTCCTTAATTTCTTGGATGATTTCCATTTCAGAAAAATGTGCTAATTTCTGTGGATTTAAGCACTTGCTCTGGAGAGCAGCAGAAAGAAGCAATTTCCTGTCATTTCCATTCTAGTCAGGGCTATAAGTGGGTGAATCTTGTTCAGCAAAAGATGCCATTTGAAAATCAGCAAAACACTTCGAAAATGTATTTGATTTTGCAAATAATTCAGGGAAGAGGGGAAAAAAAGTCTTATTACAATATACCCCAAATCTTCTTGACCAGTATATCCTTTCTTATCAGGCATTATTAACTTTAAGTTACCTGTAGACCTGAGTAACTTTGTCTAGCCAGGGACATGTTTTTAAATCTTTTTTTATTTATCTGCTCTGCATAGGAACCCCTTATGCTTTGTTGGAATCTAAGGCTATGTAGAGTCTCGAGATTGTTCTGCAGAAGGTACCCTGAGTGCCAGAGCAGTCACAGAACCATGGAGAACGACCCTGGTGTGTCCTGTTTTCCAGCTGGGCTGGCAGAAGAGCTGTGTTGCCAGTGTATGTTGTACTGCAAGACAACCATCTTCTGGCTAAAACACAGCTCAGTACTGGTGTAACCCTGCTGAAATGGCCAGCATGACTCAGAGAGGCTCAAGCTTTGTCCTGGAATGGCTTCCACAAAAAGGAAGCCAACCCTCAAAGAAACACACTGATGTGCACACACCCACTGCTAATTTGGGCACAGTAAATATCATCCTGACTCATCTGCTGGCTTTCTCTGCCACTCTTTCTGGAGGATGAGGACTGCAGGTTTTATGGATGGTGTTTCTAACAGGCAAATCAAATGCTTCAAGCCTGCAGAAAAACTACTCACATCCCCTTCTCAATACTAAAATTCCTACATAATCCTGACTGAAAAAAAGGTATAGTTCTGGAAATATATCTAGAGGTAGGCTCCAAGGGGAAGATTCTTTATAGTTATTTTTATTCTTGTAATTAGATAACTGAGGAGGGACAAAAATCTCTTTGTGAGAGTATAAAGTGCTTACCAGTTAATGAAATGGAATCAATATCAGGAATGTTAAGTAATGATGTTATGTCTTCCATTAATTTGTTTTGCACTCATTTATCTTGAACCTCTTAAAAGAGCTGGTGATTGAAAAGACATATGTCTTGAAGGCATAAGGATTTATTCCTGAAAAGCACCTATTGTTAACAGTCCCATGTGAAAACCATCTAATTGTATCGTTGGTACTGCTGGGGTCGCATTTATCTTTTCTTTTTGCAGTTCCAAGGCTTAGTTACATTAGTTTCGATTTGTACTAGTCAATCTCAGTCCGGCTGGAAAAATGTTCCCTCTCTAAAAAGCTCTTTCAGGGAGAAAAGGGCTACAGGAAAAATGAGAGAGCTCTGTATTCTGGAGAGACATTTATCTCAGTTCTAAGGCTGGCACAAAGCTTACAAATCTCCTAAATCCTTCCTTTGAGCCTTCCCAGCAGGGTCCTGACTCTGAACACTTCCAGGTGTGGGTCCCTCATGCAGGGCTGTTCCACTGCATAAGGCATTGCTAGAAGATGTGCCTAGAAGAAAAGCCAAAAGAATTAATGTACAAAAGCAGCACCTTCCCCGTTTGTTTGCTTATGGTTTTTAATCTCACCCGCAAAATCGTCTGGAAGTCAGGTGGGGAATTTCTAAGCAGGAGACAGCCAAAATCTCTGTAAAGAAGGTGGTTTAAGGTAAGCTGTGATGGTGACCGTGGTGAGCTGATGCCCAACAGAAATGTCTAGTAAAGGTAAGAAAGGCACACAATTTGCAGGTAAAAGGCAGCATCTTAAACACAAAGCATTGTTCTCTTTTATATCCAGCATCTGCCTGCATATTGAGCCCAGCCCTCAGCTGGTGGCCGAGGGATGGACTCTCCCACTTTGCTAAGTGAGCTCAATAGCCCCCAGAGTGGCTTCCCAGTGCATCCTCTGTTGCAATGCAGGCTTCAGAGAGCAAAGCTTTGCCCAGGCTTTGTGCTAGGCATTTCTGGAGTGTCACTGATGGCTTGCCTCCTGTTTTTTATTCTATTTCTCTTCAGAGCTTTGTACTAGACCAGACAGGATCCAGAAAAGGTTTTGCTTTTTTTACCCACCTCTTGGGATGAGGAGACAGACCAGCAGCCTGCAGGCAGTTTTCCCTAACATTTATTGAAACCTTTCAGCTTCAACAGCTCCTCATGTGCCAGTACTGAACCATGAGTGCCAAACTAATTTTTTACAGGTGGATAAATGAGGTGCCTGAGTGTTTGCACACGTGCCCCCTTTATTTCAACTGGCATTGTAACATATTAACCTGAGCCAAAGGCCCTAGCCCCATTAAAGAAAGTGAGGTGGAATAAATCAGTTCAAAGCACTGATGTTCCTGAGGTAGATTTATTACAGCTAGCTGGAGATCAAGTAGTGCTAAAGCAGATTTCATGTAGCAGAGCAGTACAAACCTGTCCAAGGCCCTGAATATCTAAGTACTTAGAGATTATTTTGAAGATTTTACTGTGTGAAGGTTTACAGCTCCCAGAAAGAGGTAGGCTTTCCATCTGTACTGCTAAAGTCTGAGTGCAATGCCATACCTATCATATTTTTTCCCTAGAATAAAGGGTGGGACAAAACTAAGGGATATTTTCCCATTTCAGTGGTGTTTTGAAGTGGTTTAGTTATGCATGGTCATGGTAGCCAGTTGACCAAGATGGTCGCATACACTGAGTTTCATCAAGGTTTAATGACAAATGCCATGGACTAATCACTATCTTGTTTCTGTTAATTGTTAACAATTATGCTTCCACCATTACCCACTCATGCACACCCCCCACACTCAAAAAAGGTGTGTGCATCCTCCTTGCCCACCCAAGGTGGCTCCCCCCACCCACAGCGTCTTCTCACTTCATCTCCCAAGGCTCTTTTCCTTCCACGCCCCTAATCCTGCACTTTGGTCCTAGGCCCTGCCATGGGTGGCTGTGGAGGGTGCAGGCAGCAGTGGGAAACAGGGGCTTGCCACTCTGGGAAGTGTGTTTGTGCTGGGCTGATTAACACCAAGCAGCTCCATGGTGTTCAGTCTAGCACAGACAGAGAATAAAAAGGAAGCACTCCCCAGAGCCCAGTTTGGCTCAGGAGATGAGAAAGTGCATGCAAGGGGATTTGAAGAGACTGTGATCAGTGCAGAGTGTGGCATCAGCCAGATGTGTGAAGCTGGCATTGCTTTTAAAATAATATAGGCCTGAGGTGCTCACACTAGCCTTCCTTCCTTCCTCCCTGAATGATGTCAAGGGTAAGGAGACTTTTATTTAGCTTTTCAAAGAGAGGTATATCCTGAAAACGGGAAAGGTTTTGGTGTGTGAGGTTTTTTTTTGCCTGTAGAAAATTCCAAGGGGATTTTCTGTGTTGGAAAATTGCCAGTTGACTCTCTTGACTGAAGAATGGCAATGGGAAAACTGGGTGAAGATATGTAGCACTGGGTTGCCAAGAAACTTTCTGGCTTGCTGATTCTGTAAGTATCCCATTAGAAACTAGCTCTGAAACAAGCTGTGCATCTCTTTATGTTCTTGTCTTATAGGGCAATTTAAACATTGGTTATTTATTCTGTTATCCATGATGCTGGAATGAATTAGTGTGCTATTTTGTGTAGTAGGTAAAACTGGTGAAATTGTCTTCCTCTTTTATTTTATAGTGGGAACTTCTTAGATGTTGCTCCAGTTCTTGTAACTCCCAGAATCTGGTGTGTTACTCTTCACTGAAATGAGGAGTGTTAAGGCATACCCCGCCCCATAATGGGGTGTTGTCTTATCTCAGCTTCTCTTAAATGAGAACAAAACACACATTGAACTACTTTGCTGAATTGCAGTATTTATTATTGAGACATGCAACATCCACTCTGTTACGGAGTAACAGTCTGAGAGTACCAGGTCAGCCTGGCAATCACCAGCTGCTTAATTTCTTTGTGAAAGCAGTTTGTGTAATTCATTAAGTATCTTTAAACATAACGCACAAGGTTCGCTGCATTTTAGCTTTTGTCCTAAGAATTTTGACTGTATTTTGGGCTCTGACTACTGCAGAGTCATTTTCAGCTGATGGGAAACAGAGTAGGAAATGGGTGAAAAGAAAATTTCCCTTTGTCATAACAAAGCACAGTACAATTTCTTGGTAAAAGATAACACCATTTGTTCTAGCAGCTCATTGGCAGTAGCAATTTACCTTCTACCCTGGAGTATCTGATTTTGACCTCTTACATGTCTTTTATGCCACTGTAGTTTTAAGATTCTTGAGGGCATTTTGATTTAGGCACAAATGCAGCAATGTGATTAAATCAGGATGAAGCATCTACTTAAAGCTAATTATGCACTTAAATATGCTGCTGAAGATGACTTTCCTACTGATTTATGCAAGGGGAAAATTGAGTCCAAAAATACATATGAAATAAGGCAGGTATCTATTTCTTTTGAGATACCATATCCTATCTCCTCCTCTTTTTTCCATATCTCTGTACTAAAAAGCTATCTTTTTTTGATTTTTAAAGACTCGATAATGGTTTTTTCTACAGCTATGCTGATGTTCTCAAATTTATGCCAGTAAGTTGAATCTCCATATGCTTTCTATCTTTCCTTAGCAGTCTCACTAGGCCTACAGTATCTGTTAAAGCAGTTTTGCTGCTAAAACTTCTATTTAGCTTTTTTTTATCGTTGTTCTATCTTCTGGAAAAATTGATGTTGACAGAGACTATTAAGCTTTAAATCTTTGAGTTCCTTCAGCTTCACAGTTAGTGATGATGGAGCACTCACTGCTGTCCCAGCGCCTCTGCAGGATGTACCAAGCCTGCCAGAATTCAGGGAACTCTCTGTTTATCCCTTTAGGAGTGCAGCTTCCTCCTCTGCTTCACAGCTCTGGAGTAACAAGGGAAAGCCAAAGCTTCTGGGCTTTCACAGCACACTCTAATATCGGAGCATTTTACCTGTTTTCTACACGTCCAGTGTTTTCCAAAGCCCAGGGCCCGACCCAGTGTGGGCAAACTGTGGCATCTGTTTAGGCATGGCTAACTGGTACCATCTACAATTAGATGGTGCTTCCAGCCTGTTCCTGCCTAACACTCTTGTTCCTAGGATCCCAGCCCTGCAGTCACTGTTGCTGTTGGAGGGAAGAGGCCCTCTTGCTGGCACTTGCAGTAGAGCACCTGAACAAAGCCCAGGGAACAATTTTTCTCTTCATTTCCAGGCATGGTGCTTTGCTGAGGATTTATCTGACTTTGTGGTTACTCCAAGCTCGGAAATAACACCTTATTGTTGTTGTAGAAGGTGGGAAGTCTTTCCATGTGGCAGGTTAATTTACAATTCCTCACAATCTACAGCTACGGAGAAAACAAAGATAACTTGTGTCCAAGAAGTTCAGTGATGGGATTGCTGCAGTCAGGACAATTAGTCTATCCCTTATGTCAAAGTTTATTAAAAACACTGCTTTTCCTGATGAGTGGTGATAGTCAATGGCAAATATTAACCCAAAATCCATAATAGGCACTCTGGCATGTGGCTTGATACATCATGCCAAGTGTGGTTATAATTCTACCCTGGGGCTTTGCTGCCATGCCCTGGAGCTACTCATTAATATTTGTGCAGAGAGTGCCTAAAACATGGACATGCCTAAAACATGAGCACACCAGAACATGTGTTGATAGCCAAATTAAGTGCTCCGGTGGCACACGCTTCACTGAGGCCTGAGTGAGCGTCGGTAGCTCAGTTTGGCTTTGCCTGGTCCAACATTTTGCCTTCCCAAGGCTGCCACGTCCCTGCAAGTGGGGCAGAGGCGCATGGCACCACGAGTCACCTGTGCAGAGGGTGCACAGGAGAGAGGATGCTTCCCTTTAGTACAGTTACACCTCGGGACAGAAGTGTTTCCTTCCTGCACGTCTGGCCAGGCAGCAGACGGGGGATCCCTTCTGAGTCACATGCAAAAAGAAGGCATAACCTGGTTTTGAAGGTGGAGATACCAAAATGCAGGATAAGAGGCTCTGAAGCTGGAATGAGAGTGCTACCTCTGGAGCACTGACCCATAGCTCCCGGAGAATCAGTGCTTCCAGGAGTATAAAGCAGGATGCAGCCTATGGCAAAGGTTGCAAGTAAAAGAGCTGTAAAAAGAAAACATGCAGAGTTCTTGAGGACAGCTGAGAGCAATTTTTTAAAGAGGTCAAATGTAAATCATAATGTTTTGCCTTGGAAACTTCCTACTCTCACAAGCTGCTTTCATTTGTGCATTTAGAGAAACAACGCAGTGTGTTGGGGCCTCAGTTTGGGTCAGGCTGCCTCAATATTGTGAGTGAAGAGTAATCATAAGATCCTGTCTCTTTAAAGTAGAAAAGCCAGAAAATCTTCTTGCTGAGCCTTCTTGTTATCACAGAGGTTTAGAATTCATGTGGTATTTGTCTTTTAACCCTAAAAAAGGGGGTGACAGCAAATTGTGTTCAGATGTGCAGATAAGCTCTAATAAATGGAAAGAACCCAGAAAGCTCTCAGTGGGCTCAAATATATAGATTTGCCTAAGAAAATCATCCAGGCTCATGCCAGAATATGTATTTGGGAATTTATAAGAGGGGGATAATACTCTAGTTTGAAAGGGAACTAGGGGAGTTTTGAGGGCAATGTTTTCTCCACTATCCAAACCAAGAACCACAGCAAGAGGATGATTCCCAGATCTGGTCCCATCAATTTAGCAAGACCTCATCTGCTTAGGAGCAAGCACTAATTGATGCTGATTGAAGCCATTTACTTACCCAGTGGTGAAAACAAACATACAACCCTACCCTTTGGAATCAGACACTTGGATGTCCAGGTGGCCAGGAAAGAAGCACATGGAGATATGAACTCCTCCAGAGCCACAGGGTGAAATGGAGAGAAACTCTCTCCTTTATTTTCAGCTTCGTGGCAGTGTACTTAGGAGCACTTAACAGTGAGGCAAAGAGGTCAGCCTTTGGCTCCTGCAGAGAAGAAATGAAGGGATCCAATAGCACAGCAATTCTTTGGTCCTCTTTTCTTTTGAAGCTATGCATGATTCATGGGTTACATTAGCATCCCTCCAGCAGAAGGACATGGATCATTAATGCACCAGTCCAGAGGATACTGAGTGACTCCTTTCTGCTTTAGTTACAAATCACATTGACTACCTTGCACGCTGCCAGCTTTACCTGTGGCTCTCAGCACTCCCCATTTACAAGTAAATTCTCTGTGCTCCAACATGTCATGTTAGATGCACCTCCTGTATGAGGAAACCACCTCCTGTACAAAGAAACCCTGCCACTTCAGGAAAATGTGCACTGATGGAAGCAGTCAGTGTCCAGGAAGAGTTACACAGAGCAGCTTAACTTACACTCTGGAGGAGGTCACACTAATGTAATTGCAGACCCTCTGACTTTGGGCACAGGGCACAGCATCCATGTCACCACTGCAGTACTACCGCCAGCTGCCCTGGGTGGAGAGGATGCCCTTCTGGCTTATTTTTAGTTCAGGTCAGACAAAAGGATGCTGTGTGTCAAACTTGAAGACCATCTTAGATTTTAAATTTTTTTTCTCACTCAATGTGTGTTCTCTTTGCAAAACAGTAGCTGCAAAACACATTAAGAACTGTAGCCCAAGATGCCTGATTGGACAGTAAAAAGCTATAGATTAATAAATAGGCCAGGGACAGGATGGAAATACCCAAAAATACCAAATGGATCATCAATGGAGCACAGTATGATCAAAGGTACATTTATTTGCAATAGATTATGCAGAGAGGAAAATGAGATGTTTCTACTTGTCCGAGTGACAGTAAATGCACAGTAACACTGAATTCTGGTGTTGTACATGTGTGAGTGCTCAAGATCAGACCTCTTTGCTAAATGTCCTCATTTTCTCAGCTAAGCTCCAGCCCATTCAGTGAGTTAATACCCTACCTAGCAAAGCCTGCTTGTCTTCCCAGCATGTTCCCCTGGGAGTGAATAAAAAGGTGTCTTTCCCCCTGCAGCTGAGGGAACCGCCCTATGTGCCCCTGTCCTTTACGGCTGGGGATGCATGAGAGTGGGAATTGCAGTCCAGCCCTTTACAGTGCTGCCAGAGTAAAATGCAAGAGTTGTGCCCTGGAGTCCCACCACAGATGCATCTAAAACCTGCCCTCAAGCACAGATAAGATCACTGTCACTAAAAGTAAGATATTTCAATATAAGCTTCCACCTTCATCCTTACTGCTCTTACAGGGAGGATCCAGCTGTTCAAGTGTGATTTTTTTTCTCCTCAGTTAGCAACTTTAGGAGATCAAAACACGTGTTGGGAGAAGTGAAAGCTTACAGATTTGTGGCCATCTGGGACTCCTCTCCTGCTCAGTCTCCAAAGAGATCGTGCTTTTCAGGGTACTGCATGCAGGCAGCTGTATTTGCATAGCGTTTTTTGTGGGCTCACCATTTCTTGACAACCAGCTTCCAAAAGTCTCACTTGACTCCTACTTATAGGTAAAAAGAGCTGCAGAAAAACTGAGATTGGTTTGGTCTATTTTTGTCCCAGAAGGTGTCACTGAAGAGCCAGGAAAGGTGCAAGTTTAGTAATAGTTTTAACTGGGATCTTAACTGCAGCCTCAGGAGGTGAAGCCTGGAGGTTAGAAGCAATTTGGAGTCACACATTCCTGGGCCTACTGGGGACTGAAGATCTGGAGAATTTTGCATCACAGAATAAATACCCTGCAACTTGCAATGCTGCGTTATTCCTCAGCTAAGTCATCTTACGTTCTGTAACAAAGCTAAGCCATTCTTGGGAGGTGGTGGTGGGAAGGGGTTCATGAGCTTGAAGGTGCTTTTTTATGGCATACCTTTAAAGGATTGTGTTCATCTTCTTGCTCTTTGCTCTACGCCTATCGTGTCAGCATTACATTATAAAGCACAACTGTCATGCTTTTATTGTCTAGGTCTTTAGGCCTTTTCTCAAGAATAGGAGGGAGAGCTGGGATTCCCAATTGCTTTGCTATGATTTATTATGCATTATCGATAGACATAGAAGTAGCACAGGTCTGGCAATGACCTAAGAGGCCTCAAGAGGCTTGAACTGTGAATTCCACAAAGAACAACCAGTTCTACACAGAAAGCTGGGTGTCCTTCTCTCCATTTGGAAAAGGCAGTTTGAGTTACTGTTTTAAGTCTTTTCTCAAATGTTAAGCGTCTTAGGAGACTTGATCTTATACATAAAGCAGATACATGAAGGATACTCACCTCCATGATGGGTATTGGAAAGAAATTCATCATTGATGTGGCCAGAGTAGAAAACCCTCTCAAAAGGGTATGAAACACTCTGCTTTTAGCCAGACTCTTAACCGCTGAAGACCAGGCTGTGATCTGATCTGATGTGGGGGGTAAGATTATCCTGCACCAGCCTACTGCAGGCTGTCGGTTCCTTCCCCAGAAACATCTGCTGCTGTCTGAGGCAGGATAATGGACTAGATTATTACATCCATGTTCCCATTCCTGGGCTTTAAAGAAAATAATTGGAGGGTCTTAAAAAGGAAAAAAAGAAAGAGTGGGCTAGCTGGTAAGTTGAGCTATGTACTGGTACATTTCTAGCCAGTTCTCTGCTCTTCAGGGTACTGATGTTGCAGATCTCCTCCTTTCCTCTAGTTTCCAATAGCACGTTCTCAGCTGAATTGGTTTGTCTTGCCTACAGATTCATACAGTACAGCTTTTTGACATATTGTAGCTCTCTGAGGTAAGGAACAAAGGAAGGAGACTAAATTTTTCCCTGCCAGAGCTATGTCGAGTTCATTGATCCAACAGACTTCCAAGGTTTGAATGAAGGAATATTAAAAAATGTCCCAAAGTCACTAAAATGTCTGCCTTCTTATTTGATAAAGTTTAATTTAGGTGAAAATTCAAATATTTTTTCTAACCTTCTCAGCACCGGATGAACCATACAGTGGCTGCAAGTGCTTTTAATGGCAGAAATACCATAACCTCATAGGAACGTGTAAGAAAAACTGTTATTTTGTTTCAGTAAGAATAAAATTAGCTGGAAAACTCACATTTTTAACAACATAATAGAGTGTACACAGTGACATTCTGCTAAAAAGTTTGGTGTTCACGCTGAGGGAGTAGAGCAGAGGAGACTTGCAGGTTTCAGCACTGGAATTTTGCCATTTAATCTTTCCTCTGGCAGATTAGCATGGAGATTACACAGCCTCTGTGCATTGTTATGCACAGAAATAAAAGCTATAAGAGTTTGTTCAGCCATACTCCCCACTTTACTTACCCATTTTTTATTTCAGCTGCTAATCTGCTAAGGATTTCAGCCTTTAGCTCAGGGTTATCACAACGGCATTGTGAGTGGATAACATCTGTTTCAGCTTTCATCCATCTAGAACACGATCATTAATCACTAGAAATGGAGTGTGAAATGGAAAGAAAAGTTAAATGCACGTTTGATTCTGAATGCTCTCAGAGAAAATGTCTTTCAGGACCTGACCAGAGGGAGAGTTTCACTGCACTATAGGGTTTGCCAGTGCATCTTACATGGAAAGCTGGTCATTATCTGATAGAAATTCTGCTTATTTCAGTTTATTTTAAAGGCACAAGCCGTATCCTGTCTCATTTAAAAGAAATGTTAAAAACAACTAACCCTCAAACAGTGCATCTGTTTGGCATAATTTGGTTGTGGTCATCAGTAAAGCTTCTCTTTCCAGGCTTTCTGTGCCCCAACTCATACCTGGAGCCCTGAGCTGCTGCAGCCTTGTGCTACAAATGGGTACCTGTGGCCATGCTTTCCTGGGGTGCTGAGGAACATATAGCAAGGACTAGGAACAATCTTGGACCAAGACACACTGAGCTGACTCAATAGGCCTTTTCCATCCCAAGTTTCTAGTTGTTCATAGATGCTGTAAGGAACTGTGTTGATTTTCTACTGGTCTGGCACATGTCAAGGAGCTAGACTCTTATTTTTTAACTTTAGGAACAACGACCAGCCCTGCCTTGATGGGAGCAATTAGGTGTGAGATCCTGCGACCAGAGTTAATTTGGCTTGTGTCTGAGCATGTGTACTTCTCTGACAGTTCCATGGGAAATTTTTACAGCACAGTGGGCTGGATTTGCTCCATTTTGTGAGGATTTATGTGTGCCAGGTACCCTCTCTGCACTGGAGAACACGTTGGGTTTTGTGGCTGTGGAAAGCTGGAGATGGAAGATGGCTATATTCAGACCTAGCTGATGATGCATGTTTTATATGTATTCCCTTTTGCAGAGGTGATTTCCAGCTTTGCTTCTTACATTGCTATATGCTCAAAAAGCAGGCAATAATTAATTTCTGAACCTCTCAGAGAAGGCTTCTCCCAGAATTCCTCTAAAACCACAGGATATACTTCATCCACAGCAGTCAATACTACCTACTTCTGTCATTTTAAAACCTCTTTTTCATCAACAGACAGTAAGTTTGTCAAGGCATAATTTCTGTACAGTGCAGACTGTATTTCATTCAATTCAGCAGACTACCTGTCCCTGTATCCTTTATCATTCTTTTCTCTTGTCATACTTTGAGACAAACTATTCTCAGCATCTTGATCTCTCCAAGTCCCTGAAGAAAGCCATTATAGCTCATTAAAAACATCCCAACAACCCTTGCCCATCCATCAGGTCAGTGCTACAGCTCTGAAAGGACTCTGGAAGCATCCTGTTTCCAGATTCTGAGAAGGATGTCTCTCTGGGGACAAGACAGAAACCTGCTAGCAAGAGTATTATTTCTCTAGCATTTCAAAGCTGAGCCCACCCCTAACCTTTTCATAAAAATTATTTCATTTGCTGCCATCCCTCTGACTTCCTTGCAGCTTAACTGTAGGTAGGCTTAAATATATTCATTTTATGCATAGCAGCCAAGCTCGCTCTGTATTCTGGGAAGTGTTTCTGCAGGCCCTCTGGTCCTTTGATTTCCTTGTGTGCTTTGTTAAGAAGTGAAATAGTTAATGTTTACTGCATTACAGTCACAATACTTGTCAGCTGAGTTGGCATCTCTTCAAGTGAAGGCAAATGTCATGCAGCAGAGATCAGTTCAGTCTCTCCTCAAACTTGGCTTATCAACATGGGATAGTTATAATAGAAAGGGAAAGGGAGAGACTTTGAGCCTCTTTAATTAAATCAGCAGTAGTTCCCAGGAGGACACTTTGTGTCTAAAATCAAGGCCTGTCTTTTTTACTGTATATTGCTGCATATTCTTTAAGCTATTCTGACAAAATCCAGTCTTCACCTAAAATTAGAATGTCCACCCTGGTCTAACATGAATCATCTCATTAGACCAGTATAATCAGGAGAAAACAACTGCACAGATAAGCTCACAGATATCTATTTATATTCACTTTGTGTTTAGAAAGATCCTTTCCTATTCCAACAGAAAAGAGTTTACTTTTACAAGTGAGCTGAGAATCTGCCAGGCAACTGCCAGACATCAAATCCTTTGTGTTTTCTGGAGCTAATTCCATTTACCTGTGCTTTGAGTAAGAATTGAGAGTCTGCCACCTCCCCAGATAGTGCTCTCCTACCTTTCCATCCCCAGCCTCCTTCTACCAAGCAAGCGTTTCTTTCTGTTAGAAAAAAAAAATGTATAGGAGAGGGAAAGAGAAATTATTGGCCTTATGCTTTTAGGGTTATGTTATTTAGGGCATATCTTATTGCCCCTCTTATGAAAAATACATATAAAGACATTTCTTACGTGGTTTTTCTTCTGCACAGGCAAAAGCCTAATCACAGAACACCATCTCTGAACGATTTGTTTCTTCTATAAACATAACGTCTTCTTTGCAGGTTTTCTTAGCTTTGGAAATATCCTCCATTCTTAAAACTGGTGCTTTTAGAAACTCCCTGATTATTTTTAAGGGAAAATCTAATGAACTCACAGGAAAGCAATAGAGAAGGAGTCAGTGACTGTTCTGTACAAGCGCTGAAGTGCAATACTGAACTGAAATAAAATATTGTTATTTATATCAGAATAGGAGTAACTGCAGTTCTAGACATGGTAGGTAAGACATGCACTGACATCAAGAGTATAAAATGTAAGTAAACAAAGTCTGTGGGAAATACTTTGTTCTGCACATGAAGAATTGTGAAGGCATAAAAGGTTTGCAAAGAGAAATTCAGTATCTGGGGCCAGAACTGGGACCTGGTCTGGTGAGGATGTTATTTTCTTCACCAGATCCTCCTTTCCTTCCTTTGGGTTCTATGTTTTGTACCAGCTTAGAGAACAGACTTCTTGAAACTACTTAGTATTCATCACAGATGACAGCCTTGTAATTTTGTGAAAAGTAACATCTGTTCAGGGAGAAACTGTGTGTACATGTATAAGCAGGTTTCCAAGACATGTATTTCAGAGAAGAAGAGGAAACAATTTTGCTCAAATATCCCTAAAAATTACAAGCCTATTCAACATAATTAGGTGACCCAGAGCAATCTTCCTGGGGAAAGAAAAAGAATACGTGATGTCCAGACCCCCAGCTGACATCAAGTGATACTGCTCCTTTACAGATCTACTCCATTATGGTTTTGCTGCCTGATAAAAAGAATTTCCTGTCAGTGGCAAGTGCAATTTTTCAAAACCAATCTCTATGCTGGCCTTTCCTCTGGCTTTACCCAGCAGAGCCTTGCATCACTGTCACTGCTGATACAGGCATCCTATGAGCTTTCCAATTGGGTCCAGAAGTGCTGAGTTTCATCTGGTTTCACTGGACAGTTTGACAGAGCTGTAAGGGAGGAGCATGAAGTTTTGCTGCAGAACCACAAGCTGGCTGCGATGCTTGGCACAGCTCTGATGAAAATAGGATGAATTTGAAGGTTTTAATATGACCCCACACTCAGGAGGGTTTATTTGGATTCTGTTCTGCTTTAAAAAACTCTTTTCCCAAGGGTTACTTAAGGTACTTTTGAAAAGCTATAAAATTAGCCCACCATACTCAAATGTAATTATTTGTTTCACTCTGAGATCATCTAAAGAGAATATTTTATTCTACTCATTTTTCTACTCTCTCCTTTGTAGCCAGTGGGAAGCAGGACAAGGATTAATTGCATGCCAGAGAGTCTCTTGTTCTGGGCAGCAAGAGATCACTGATGGTCTTGAACTCTGGTTTTATTCCTATATACTTGACAAACATTACTCCCTTATTGTACAAATAGAAATACAAGTAATAACACTTTCAACTAACACATTTCACATGTTTGTGTGTTTTTTGAAATTTCTTGGTCAGTGTAACCACAGGTAGCATTTGTTGTTCAAAACTATGGTATGCTTTTCACTGATTCCTTTTTTAAAATACATCTGTTCTTAAAAGTTGGTCTTACTTTTAATGCCTGTGTCTTTACAACAAGAGTTCAAAGTGAAAGGCTGCTATGATAATATAGTTCATCTTCAAAACAGTGGAATGAAACCACCACGTGACAGTATTTGATTGAAGAAACCAGCTTTTGGCCTCATGACAAGGCTTGTACGCAGTGGAGGCCTGGCCGGAATGTGGGGCTATGGTATTCCAGCTGTGGAATCTGCTTCCAGTGATGTCCCACATGGGTTAGCTGCTGCACACAGCTGTTTTCCCCTGGGTGTGAATAGGGACAAATATCCTGACCCTCACAACCAGGTATAATTGAGGGAGTGTAACACAGAAGGGCTAAGCAACATGCTCCAAGGCTTGTGCAAACCTAAGGAGCTATTACCAGTCAGTAGATAAGGTGACACGTTATCCTAAAATTTCTGTCTTTGCATTCAGGGTACTTTTTTCCATCAGTATCTCTTTCTTTTTCAGTCAGCAGTCTCTTCGCTCCTCAGATGTCACTCTCTTTCTTTTTCAGACAGATCAGCAATGTGGTTTTGAGGCAAATATCCAGATTGTTGTTATTTGCTGCTCTTTGGTTCATAGACAGAGCAGTCTCAGAGTACATGCACCTGGAATCCCTTTCAGTGAATCACCATGGGAAGATGTGCTCTAGGAGCATGCCTAATTTGCTGTAGTCGTTGATGGATGCTGACTTGATGGGACCAGAATAAAGCTAGTCCAAAGCCAGTTCTCTGAAATGCAAATTGTGTGTGTGTTGCATCCTCACTACCAATTTCTTTGCCCTACAGATGTGCTCCTGCTTGCTAATGTATCAACAGCATGAGAAAGTCACACACCACAGCAAGCCTGGTTTCACTGTATGGAGGGATCAGGAGACCCAGTCCCTGACAGGGGAACAACGAAGTTCATCAGGGCTGAAAACAGCTAGGACATAAATAATTTATTTTGCAAAATGATGGAGCAAATGTCTACAGTTCTCTGTGACCACCATCAGGTCACCCATGTGGAGGTCATTGTTCCCAAGGTATTATCCCACTATTTCAGGATTCCGGTAGTAGCTAAATCAAGCCATCCTCTCTAAGAGTGCCTTTGTGTTTGGACTTCAACAGCACAGATCTAATCAGCGATGCTGGGATCAAACCAGGTCCTTTGTAGCATAAAAGGGATGGACAACTTGCTCTGGAACAAACCTTTGTGTGCCATCCTTTTGGGCTGTAAGTCAGAGCATGGTCTTTGATAGTATGAGATCTGTTCTGGGGAAACATTTTTCATCCAGGCTTCAGTATTTTGTGTTTTAGTTCTATAACTGTAACTTGTGACTGTAACACCGGACAGGTCTCCCTGTTTGAAGCAAAAGGAGGACAAAAATCCTGGCATCCCTCTGTGCAGACAAGCCAGATGCCCTTCAGAAGTAGCAAAAAATATTATTGTACTTTCTCCTCCTGATCTCCTTCAAGCCCCTGTGGGAGTTCACCAGAGGCATCAGCAACAACAAAGAATCCTTAAAATGAATTGTAACAGGCAGGCAGACATTTTTGCTTGATCACAAATGGAGCCAGAAGATTAATTTCAGAGAGAAGAGCACGAAAGAAGCTGTGAGAAGTTCCATAATTTATTAGAGATGAGCTGGCTGCAAGAGTGAGTCAAAAGTCAAGCAAAATAAAAAGGGTCAAGAATGAGAACAAACATCCTGGGAAGCAGCTGCAAGCTTAACAATATGATACAGTGTTATTACAAAGCTACTAATAGAGCTGATTTGTGACTCTCTGGCCTGACCTCCAGATCAATAGTATACATCGAGTGTCAGGAACCAGATTCAATCATCTGTAAGTCAAAATGCCCGTCTCTGAAGTGAATGAAGTAGTAAAAAAATAGGAATTAATCAGTGATTTCTGTCTGTCTAGATCCAGATCTATCTGTGAACAGAGTATTGATCAGTCAATACATAACTAAACATGTGTGGAGAGATTGGTGCTGGCCCATATGAAGATCTGTGTGTCTATGTTTATGAGTCTGATAGGAAAATCTTTTATAGAGATACATGAGTTGTACTGGGTTTCCATGGCCAAGTTTTTGGTAGCATGGGGGCTACAGAGGTGGCTTCTGGGAGAAGCTGCTGGAAGCTTCCTCCCTGTCCAGCAGAGCCAATCCCTGGCAATCCAAAGGTGGAAGTGCTGCTGGCCAAGGCTGGGCCAATTAGAAATGGTGGTAACGCCTCTGTGATAGCATATTTTACAAAAACAGAAAAAAAAGTTACTGCACAGTTGTAATTGTGCAACAGAGAAGAGACAGACATATAGAGAAGAGGTGCAGACACCAAGGTCAGTGGAGAAGGAGGGGCAGGAGGTGCTCCAGGCGCCAGAGCTGAGATTCCTCTGCAGCCTGTGGTGAAGACCATGGTAAAGCAACTGTGCCTTGGCAGCACATGGAGATCCACAGGGATGCAAAGATCCCACTGCACACCAGAGCAGGTGGATGCCTGAGAGGAGGCTGTGACCCTGTGGGAGGCCCGTGGAGAGAGGAGCCCGCATGGGAGCAGCCTGTCCACGAAGGACCCCATGGAAGAGTGACCCACACTGCAGCAGTTCAGGGAGGACAGCTGCCCGTGGGATGGACTCCTGTTGCAGCCACGCTAGAACTTCATTTACACACATATTTATATGGTCAGATTGGATGTGACTCTGATCAACCTGACGTAGTTGAGGATGTCCCCACTCACTGCAAGGGGGTTGGACTGGCTGACCTTTAAAGATCCCTCCCAACCCAAACTATGCTATGATTCTACTTATGGATATGTTTACATATACATTAATGTTTTTGTTTTATCCTTTGAGACTTTGTAACAGCTAGCTTGCTTTGTAATTAGCTTGAAATCTGACCAACAACAAGGGCTATTGGAATGTTTTTGAATACCAAATTGGTTTTGTGTCATGTCTTATCAAGGGTTTTGAAATCTAGCCCAGATTTCACTGGACAGTTTTTCAGATCCTGGATATCTCGGCTGCTTTCCAGACTGCTGCTAGCTGCAGAAGGAGCCTTGCTCACCAGATCAGCTCAGGATGTTAGGCTATTCTCTGAGATGATACTTGCAGTTAGTTACTGGCCAGGCCTGTGGGAGCAATCAATGGCAGCCAAACTCTTTGATCTATTTTTCACACCAAAGCCATAATGGCAGCATTAATCTTAATTTGCTGGCTTAGACATTTGGAGGAAAACAAAACAGGTCCATGGTGCTTGATATGAACAGGCTTCAGCTGAACAGTAAGAAATTAGGAACTTGGGTAGTCGCAACTAAACATCATTTGACTCCAGCTGTAGTAAGATCCACATATGTGGAACAGTTTTACTTCCCAACACAGACCTTAATTTAGGATTCCTGAAGGAGTCCCCTTGAGACAAGTTTACACTGGTGAGGGTGCAGGGTAGGGAAGATAAGGTTTGCCCTAGAAGTCTTGTTTAATATAAGATACCTAAGATCACAAGTTATTTCTCTGGAGTGAGGTCTGGGGTGAAGTAGTTGAAATGGCATTGTATTTAGATTCCTGAAAAACACTCTTGAGGTTAAGGTTATAGAAAGCAGGGCACCATCCAAGCATCCGATGGGTTGGATAGAGAAAATAAACCAGGTAAGAGTATCTGTGATCTTTTATCTTGTTACTGGCAGGTCTTTAAAGCTTCCTCCAAAGCCTCTGCTACAAGCTCCTGCCAGAGGCTCTTTCCTGAAAGTTCAAAATCTCATTTGCAGGACCATCAGAGCTGTGAGGGGCTCATGAGCCCTTTGGAGGCTTGGCCCAGGGGTTAAATTTGTAGCCAGATAACCTCTTTGCTGTAACCGAAGCCCAAATGTGGACACGTGAAAGCCTTCTGATCACAGTGTGTGGGTAAAGAAAGACTTTCAGGTTATTTACTGACTCCGTCCTCTGCAGTGCTGTTCCAGGCAGAGATCATGGCACTAACATGGCCAACATCCATCATTCATAGAAATGTCCCCTCAGATGAGCTAAAGGCAGTCCACAGGGTCTGCTGCAGACAGTAAACAACACAGCAGAAAAGGAGATGGAATACAGAACAGCAAGAGTTAACAAAGACCTTAGAATTGTGTTATCTGCCTGCCTCCACACCAGACTGATAGGAAGGATAGGAGCTGGTCTCTGATGCTGTACAGTGAATATATTAGCCTGGAGAAAAGTTCTTGCTAGCAAACCACTCAGGAAAAATTACCTCTGCTAACAGAGACAGAAAAAAAACAAAAAAAACCCCAGACAGAAACATCATCTCAGCAGGGAACACACTAACAGGCAGGAGCTACCACAGTAAACAGAAGCACAGTCTGCAGTATCAAAACACTGTGGCATCCTGCTCCTTTTGATGCTTGCCCATTGCCAGCTGCGAAGTCTTCACGCTGCTGCTTTAATGCTCTGCAATGTGACATGAAGCTCTTCACAAAGCAGGTACTCCCTGTACCTCTTACTAGGTCCCAGCTTTCAGCAGTAATCAGTCACTGGAAATTTTCCTCTACCTTTTGCCACAAGAGGACTCCAGTCTCTAGTGGCTCCCGGGGAGATGTTTGTGGTTTTTCTAACTAACTTCTCCAGAGACCTGTTCCAGCAAACTAGCAATTAAGAGCCTGGTTTAGCAGCAGCTCTGTTTTTCAAAATGTAAAATGAACAAACATGTTTTTTTCAGCGCTCTAAACAGACAGACTACTATTTGTTAACAAGAAGGTCCTGCTCTATCCAGCTATGGCATTGAATGTTTTTGCTAAGGAACACTGGACTGGAAAACACTTGGGGGTAAAAGCGATCTTTTTCTTATCATTAATTGCATATAGCTGTGTTGAAGCTTATGGTTAAGGATAAAGACCTGTGTTTAATCACATTTTTTTTAAACTCATTTGTTTTAAAGCTTCCTGCTTCTTGTCTCACTACGTGCCATGATCTTAAGCGCAAGTATCTTACAATGCCAACAACCATTCATGTGATGTCTGATTAATGTGGTTATG
Source organism: Machaerirhynchus nigripectus (assembly GCA_013397975.1). Lineage (NCBI taxonomy): Eukaryota > Metazoa > Chordata > Aves > Passeriformes > Dicruridae > Machaerirhynchus > Machaerirhynchus nigripectus. The sequence goes on from VZRQ01010005.1 coordinate 468,373, forward strand.
GCTGTAGAGCCATTGTAGTAATTATAATGATAGGAATATGATCCTCTCCATTTTCATTTTAATAGAGGCCAATAAATATATCTTATGGCTTTTATGGTATTTAACAATCTCTCTAGTCATGAACAGGAGCTTGTAGAACTATTGTAACTATGCTGTGAGATATAGGAAAGCATAAAATGCAAGTCTGCTGGACTCTGCAAAATGAGTATGCGTTTACAGTTCGCATAGGTGGGGTCTGATCTCTCTTGGGGGAAGAGGAGCTCGTTCAGCAGTGGTGAAAGTGGAGGATTTGAAAAGGAAGATGCAGGGGAAAGCACCGCAACCATTTCCTAGGCAGGCTGCTGACCTCAGAGAACTGAGTGATCTGTCTGTTGCTGCAGCTCACCTGCCTGTCTGTATTTACCACAGTTTTTAGACAACACTGATACTGTGTTGTTGCACCTCTCCAAGGCTAGTCATAAGAAGACAGGAGATACTGATTTTCAGTGTTCTATTAAAAAGTCCTTGAGTTGATTGTAAGGACTGGAGTTAACAACAGTGGAAACACCCTGACTTGACTCTCCCAGCACTAGAATTAAAGCTTACTGTGCTTTGCTGCTTTTGTTACCCTTGTTTATGATAGAGCTCACACCAGTTTATAAGCCCTTTTAGGACAGAGCTATGTTGCTGTGGTGGGAAAGTTAAGTGTTGCAAACACTGGCAAATGCCCAAAGGAAATATGGCAGCTGCAGACCCCCTAAAAGGAGCACTGATTTCTTGCAAAGGAGACCTGAAGCCAGAAGGGTCCTCAGCCCTAACTGCAAGGTACATCCACCAGAGAGCTTTTGTCAAAGGCACACGTCATATCTGGGGGACACTGATGAATTAGCTTTAAGCTAGGGAGCTCAGGTGGTGTTAGGGCACAGCAAAGCTCACCCCAAGTGCAGGGCTGGGTTATGAGCTCTGTATTCCACATCTTCCCACTTAGGGTTTTATGCACAGCTCAGGTGTATTTGCATGGACTGCAGACCGCACATAACCAGCAGATGTGTCTTCTGAATGGCTGTTAACAGAACACACACTAGAGGGCTGTGGAAAATGGTCTTAAAAATATTAGTGTTTGCATTGTTTACTCCCTCCATTTCTGTGGGGGACTTATAAAGGGGAGAACAGCTCCAGGTCCCAGCTTTGACAGACAGAGAGGGAAGTGATGGATTGCTCTAACCCAGAGTCAGAGGACCCATCTGGTGCAAGGCCTGAAGACACAGCAAATTCAAGTACAGGGCTTCCTGGACCATAAAAAATGCCATGGCTGCATGATACAAAGCATCAGTCTGAGGTAAGTTTTCTCTGATGGTCCAGTTTACTGACAAAATATTGACAATTTAATTGACAAGCGTTTTGCTCTGTGTATCCATGTCACTAATGCCACATGCCACACTGTCCTAGAGCACACAGGAAAACATAATGTATTATTCTTTATGGGGGTCTCTAACTGTTTTGACAGAAATAATTTTGGATGCTCAGTTTTTAATCAAATGAGTAGCGTGTGGCGATGTGGCAGTGATGAAACACTAATAATCACGGAATGATTGCCCGATAAGAAAATAATTTAGTAGAAATCTTTAGCCAAAACACTTTTAGAAGGGTTTTTAAAAATGTTTAAAATGGAAATCCCTGGGAAGTGAACTGTAAGTCCCACTGAGATTCACGTAGAATGCTAAAAACTGTAGATCTCTGTACCAAAGTAGCCGACAAGCCTCGGTGGGACAAAGCCAGTCTGGATACAGACAGCTGGACCAATGTCACGTCCATGGTTTAGTTAAAAAGTCATTTGTACCAGACAAGGTGCTGGTAAACTACCTGGCTGCATTTGAGTGTTGCAACTCTAAAAGCAGAAGGATAAAGAGAGTGGAGGACACAGAAAGCTGTGGCCTGGAACAGACAGGACATGAGGCAGCAGGGAGAGTGAGAAGGCAGCACGAAGCAGGTGAGTGAGCTGCTTCACTCTCTTAAGAGGGTGGCTCAACCTGGCAGTGGGTGATGAGAGGCCTTGGCATCTCCATGCAGTGCCCTGCCCCACTGCATAGTACAGGCTTGCCCTCAGGGTAAAATTTTGGTAAGGATTAAGTCAAAATCCCAACCAACTTGAAGGCAACTGGAATCATGACAACTCTCCACACCTTGCAGATGATGGCAGAAATCACAAGTACAGGTGAACTTAAAGTCACCTGCCCTATGCAAGTAATTCAGGGGCTTAGCTACTGGGTAGAAAAGGGCTATGATGACCCTTGAACAGCAGGGACAGCTTAGGCTGTGTGAGCTGTTCATAGTTTATGATCTGTTTATAGTTCTGCTTTGTACTAGAACTTCCAGGAAAGAGCAAAAATGGATGGTGACTTCTCCTTCCAGCACCATGCTCTACTCCTAGCTAGGAATAGTGCATTCTGCTCTGTGTCCCACCGAGCTCATTAGGAGAAAATCAGCTACCTCTACTGGCATTAGGTAAGTGGCTATCAGTGACGCAGGGTGTAGTCTGTGCATGGGCTGGAGGTGGCTGGAGGCAGTGAGCGAGAGAAATTGTGCCCTGGTCCAAGCTGAGCTTGCAGCTTTGGGTGAATTCAGGATTTTTCATTAAGATCTGGGAGACCTTTTCAAGTAATGAGTTGCTGGTTTTTAGCGCTGGAAGCTGGTTTCCTGGGTAGTATGGGAAACATCAGACCTAGTGGTCTTTGTTTTGGTTCAGAGCCTGCACACACTAAAGAGAAAAAGGATCTGGCCTTTTCTGTGAAGGGTGGGGTACCAGAGCACTTCAGGCACATGATTTAAAGCTTCTGGTTTCAGAAGCACGAGTCTGAGCTTCACGGTGTATTTTGCACCAGAGCTTCAGCTGTACATGGGTGATTCAGACTTTAGTGATGCAAGTCCGACTCATGTTGGTCACATTATCCCCTCATGTGATTTTGGTTTCAGAAAGTTTGGGTGCCTTTTAACTCTGCTACCCCTTTTCCCATGGAGATGAAGGTGGTGTGAAGTCCTGCTTGGCTTCCTGTTCTTGGTCCAGCGCTGAACCGTGGGACCCGCAGAGTGGAGGCGAGAGGAAGCAGCAGTTAAATGCGTGTGGCTTGGTCGTTTTGTGCCGTGATGCTTTACCAGATACTCTGCTGCCTGTAAAGTCATGCCTTCCCGGAAGGGCTGGCAGGCTGCGGCCAGGGATGAGATGATTGGACTGTCCTCTCCGTCTGGAGGAGCTTAGGGGTCCGTGCTTGCCATGGGAGTGATTTTTCGCTCTGGATGCACAGGCGAAGCTGGGAGCGTGCCCAGCTGCGTGTCAGGGCTGCATATTGCATGGGCGCCTTTGAGCCACGGCGTCGGCGGAGGCGTGTGGCTGGATGCTGAGACAAAGTGCTCCTGCCGCTGCAGGGCTTCGCCGTGGTGATTCCTCCAGGTTGGCTTTTCTCCATTATCTTGCGCGTGGCGTCAGCGACCCCCAGGGATGGCTTGCTGCTTGCCGGCCGGGGGTTCCGCCTGATTCTTGTTTAGGGGGTTGGTGGTTTTGCTTTATTTACTCTGCCTTGGCTTCAGGCTCTCCCTGAGCCGAGGAGAAGAAAGAAACAAACTGCGGGGAGTGTGGGGGGGGGGAATAACAAACCGAAGGGAGCCGAGCTCCGTCCGGGAGAGGCTGGGGCGCTCCCCGGGGGCGCTCCCGCGGGGAGCCGAGCACCGCGCCAGCTCCGCGCCGCGCCGATCCCGCCCGGATTTTGCACGTTTCCTTTCCTTTTTTTTTTCCTTTTTTCCCCTCCCCTCCGTTTTTATTTTTTCTCCCTCTATTTTTCTTCTCCGTTCCCCCTTCTCTTCCCTCCCTCTCTCNGCCGCCCCGGCCAGGTAAGAACCGCCGGGCTTCCCCCCTCCTCCCAAAAGCGACGTCGTCCCCCGAACCCCCCACAGCTATCTTCCCCGAAATACCCTATAAAAGCAAATACCACTCCCCTCGCCCTAAATTATCCCAATAAATCCATTCCGCCGCCTCCCATGCTAGCTGTTCTCCTTGTCCCCCGCGCTGCCAGGCTGCCTGGTTTTGAGTATAACGTGGTGCCCCAGAGTCGTCTTGCGAGCGGCATGATTTCGGTGAGGGTCTGAGCGCTGGCAGCTCTGGGAGGGTAACCCTGCCGCCTCTGCCCGTGCTTTGTGCCCAGGTTGTTTGCCGTTTCTACGTGTGCCGTTTGGGGTTTGGCGATGGGAGCTGTGGGGTGACCCCCCTGCCCCGCGACATCTCGGCATGGCAGGGCTGGGGGACCAGCAAGCGGCCGGTGTGTCGTGTGGGATGGCGTGCTGTCAAGGAGACCTGATTTCTTTAGACATGTGGGCATATCTGGTAGGTGGAACGCATTTCTAATGTATTTCTTCCAGCATGGTGAGGAACTAGTAAGAAGAGTGCACTGTTACAAATTGGCTACATTTAATTGACAATACTATTTACCTTTCCTGTAGGTGCTTGTACAGATACCATAGTGGAGACTATAAACATTGCTATCTAAAAACCAGATTTTGGAAACCTGAGTTTGGAAATGCTTTTAGCTTGCAGTAAGTGAAGCAAGGCAACATTCGTAGAGAAATAAACATATAAGCACGTGCAACTGTGTGCTGGATCAGAAACCGTATTTTTCAAGTGCTGTGCAAACCTAAAGTGTTGTAGTGTGAAACAATTGTTTAACATAAGTGAGGGGGAAAGTTCTTTAAACTGCGTAGTCACTTCACTTCATCCAGCTGCAGCAGTATCTTTGTTGTCAAAATATTCCTTCCTCCTCTTTACACTGATGTACGAGGTAACAACAGTATTCAGCAATGTCTGTACAGCAGAGAACAGCCACTGCATTGGATGTGTCCCCAGCTGCCACCTTTCCTCCTTGGCAGCAAGTTTCCAAAGAGTGTGAGTGGGGAGGGAGAGATAGAAGCCTCAAGCCAGGCTCTGTGTGTGGTAAGTTCTCTAGCCAGAAGAAGAGAAGGAGTGTTCTCGGCTAGGCAGCTCCTAGTGGGATGATAGGTGATCCTGGGAGTGTCCCCATCCCGGCCGGGCAAGGAGGGGGACAGCCGAGCTGGGCTGGAAGGGCGTGGGGGCAGCAAGGGAGTCAGATTCAGCTCCAGTGATTACTTTGTGGCACTACTGATGGAGGTACAGACAGCAGATCTCTGATTCAAGGGAGAAAATGCCGGCCGTAGTCCTGCCCACCGCCTGTTTTGGTTTGAAGTGGACAATGTGAACCTAAGGAATTATTTAATCATGGTGATGCATGAAAGTAACTGAAAGGCGGATTTACTGCTCTAATCTTTTCATGGTGCTTAATTTAATTTTCATGTGCTTTATTGCAACACTGATTCATCAGGTGAGTGGGAGGGAGGATTGTACAGAGTACAGGTGGTTCAGTTTCCATTGCTGGATTAGATATTTAGCAAGGTGCTTTCTTGGCTACAGCAGGAGCAAAATGGCTCTGTGTCTGATACAGTGCTGTGGTTTGGAATCCAGAATATCTCTAGGGAAAGGCCATGCCTATAATCTGTAATGTGCTGTGTTTGAAATCAGTGTGCCATGCTCAGAGCAAAACTGAGACTCGACTAATTCTTATTATGTTCATAGATCATAAAAATTTTAGTTACGCTAATCTGCATTGGGTTAGACTCACTTGGACAAGGGAGCTGTTATCTGCTGGAGGCAATTGTGAGATTGTCAGTGTTGCCAGTGCTGAAGGTCTTCTAGTGCTGGATCTGGGGCCAAAGAGGTAAAAATGAAACTGCCCTGAAGTGTGTCAGCAGGGCCCTGCTGCTTCCGAGCTGCGGAGCACAGACCTCCCTCTGCAACTGCACAGATTTGTGCTATTTGATCTCCTGTTTTATTTGGGGGAAAAGCTGCATTTAGTGTTTTTTTCTCCTGACCTCTCTGCCTTTGGAGCATTAATAGCACAGTGTTTTCACAACCAGAAATGCTGCTCCTCACGCCTCCACTCCTCAACATGAGATGTCTCTGGCAGCACGTTGTAGTTGTTTGTGCATGCCTGCTGTGGTTACTAAGGTAAAGGAAACACAAGAAGCAGCTCAGGGAATGGGAACAATCCAAATGCCAAATACACGCGGGTTTGGGCAGGAATGACAGTGACCTGCTCTGCCAGCATGTCTCAGTGTGGGTCTGGGCTTGCTCACTCCTCATGCAGGCTCCTGACTGTCATTGCTGGTGTTTATGCTGTGCTTTAGAGCACCAGGCATCTGAGACTGAGCAAACTCCTCCCAGGTGCTGCTCAGCCCTCATTTTGGAGCTGTGTGGTTGTGGTGCATTTAATTGTACAGGGCTGTGTCTAAATCACAGGTTCTGTCTTCATCCTAGCTCCTCCCCACCACTGTGGCTCTTTCTGGTCATACAATGAAGGAGGAAGGAGACAACCATCCTGAAAAACACCCTTCTGATAAGTAGCTGCTGAGCCTCTGTGGAGGACTAAGGAGCAGTGTACAACCTGCCCAGGTTTCCACATTTCTTAATTATTGGAATACTCCTTCTCTGCTCAAGGCGTGGGAGTGTTGTGCTTGCATCAGGCTCTAGGTACTGTATACACATCTGTGTAATACAAAAAGATCAAAGGACTAGAGGGGAATATGCTGCAAAATTGGAAGCAGCTAACAGCAGGCTAGTAAGAGTTACCTGTAAATGGTTTCTGCCCATCGCAGAAGGGGAGTGATGTGAAAAGAGGATTTTTTTTTTTTAGGTTAGAATAGTCCAGCTGCTTGTTTGGTGGTGTTTCTTAATTTCTTTCAAGCTGCATAAAAACCATGGGCATATCCTTTGTTCTTTAATCTCAGTTTTCTGTAGTGTTTGTAGAGCTACAGTTGAAATTGTGCCATTTTTTCCTTCACGCTCCTTTCGGATTGAAGGATTTATAGGTGTGTAAATAAAAGTCTGAATTGAAAAGGCTCAATTCTCCTCTTTGTATAAACAGCCAGCTGTATACCTGGGCTTTCCTCTTGCAGTGTGTCACTGAGGTCTGTGCTCTGTTCCAATATCAATTAACTTTACCATGCTGGCAGTCTTCTTGATAGTTTTTCTATGTGTTTTGTTAAACTCCATGCCAAGCTTCAACTTACTGGGAATTGACTGCAGGGCTGTATGAGTTTGAGTGTTTTGGCAACCCAGTTACCGTTTGCATGATTGTAGCATCAGTGAAAAATTAACCAGCTAAAGGCAAAAGAGAAATATGCACACCCTTAATAAACTGGGACGTGTGTAGCTCTCCTTGTGGGGGGAAAAAAATCAACATGGAGCCTGCCTGCTTCATCCTATCTAATCTGTCAGTGAATCAATCAATGTGAAATTGTACCCCCAAGGAATATGTAATAGCTATTTTGTGTGTATTCCCAAACTGGAATGCTACTGTAGTTGAGTCCTGAAGGGTGTGCTGTCTAAATCGATCAGCAGAGGCCGAGATAAAAGCAGACTTGCTGCTTATCTATCAGATGTGGCAGAGAGGCATCGAGGGATGAAATGTCTCGTTCTGCATTGAGTGGAAAGCCTAAATGTGAACTTGGTCCTTCTGCGTCCCAGCACTTCAGGCACAAAAGCAGTGTCCTGCTAAATCTCCTTCAGTTTTCTCTCGGCAAAATCATGAGATTGCTTTAAAAAGCACTTTAATTGTCGTGCTAATGCGTTTTGTTCCAGACAACTGTTGTGGTGTCATTGTTCCTTCCCACCTGCAGTACTGCAGAGACAGCTTGGCTTTTGTTACCTGTGTTGTTTGATGCCAGTTAGAGTGCAAAGCCTATGCTAGCATTGCGTTGTTGAATTGATTTGCTCTTTTCTCAGATAAAAATGACAGGGAATTCTCTCCTCACAGCAATATATAGCCACGTCCCAGTAAGGAGAGGAAGGGGATTCTGCTCCATTGCATGGGGTGGGTAACTCTTGATCTTTGTGAGTAATCTTGGCAGAATGAAAAGAACAATTTAAATTTCTTTTTTGTTATTGTTTTGATATTTTTGCACTTTCTTTTTTTGGTATGACTTCAGCATTAGGAGAGAATCTTTTATCTAGTAGTAGGAGGTGACCAAGGCTTTTATACACTTTTTCAAACATTGCACAGTTCATTCGGGGAGCTGCTGCTGGCTCATCTGTAAAACCCCTGAAATGTGAATGTGAAGTTGCCACTGGAATTAATGCTCCGATGTGGTGGTTATTCTGGCAAGCTCCTGGCATGGATGCAAATAAATGAGATTTTCATTTTATAAGATGAATCTTTCTGTCTTTTCTTGCTGTGTTGCCTTGAAAAAGAACCTCGTGCACTGCTGCAAGCCTGACAGTTGCTGATGCAGTGAATTATTTTTTTTCCCTTACCCTACTAAGGAAAGTAATCTGGATTTGCAGATCATTTCATGACCTTTTCTTTCATATGTGGGTCAAAGACAGTTCAGGTCTAAGCAATTTTTCTTTTTTTTTGTAAATTTGTAAATCCTTACTTGGACTGTGAAGGCTTTCAGTGAGCACTGAATGCACCACACAAATTACAGCACTAGTGGGCAAGGCAGTAATTTAAACTGCCTTCCATGGAGCTCTGTTATTGTCAGTCTAGAGCAGGACGCAGGTGTGTTAGATATGAAAGACGCAGTCTTTGTATTTTTCAGTTTCGTTTGTAGTAGATTTTCTTCTTTCCATTTTAACATCTGTCATTTGGCCCAGCCTCCTTGTCTGGCTCTGACTTTGTAACCTTTCTCATTGACGAGGACATCTAATTTGGTAAGAATGTATGTAGTCATGTGTAAGATTTTTTTTGTTTTGTTTTAATTCAGGTTCACTGGATGCAATAAGGCCAAATTTCTTGGTTGTTGAGGGTTTTTTTGGGGTTTGTGGGGTGTTTTTTGCTTGGTTTGGTTTGGTTGTTTTGGGTTTTTTTTTGACTTACGAGCCGCCCAGGCTTTGTTGCCTGTAATCAAACTGCTGTTACTGCCTGAATTTCTCTCTGGACTCCAGGTTATGGGAGGCACCTTGGCACACCTGCACTCATTTATTAATACCTGCACTCATTTATTAATACCTGCACTCATTGATTCATACACCTATGCATTGCAGTAGACTTGGGGAGCTCCACTTGTGGACAGGGCTGGAGGCCGTGTAAACCAAGCCTAGACTGTGAGGCATCTAACCTCGTTTTTCCCAAGCTGGTGTTCAAGTTCTGGCTTGTGGAATCTCTCAGTGTAGGTGCTGAAAGCTTTCTTTTCCAAGAGAGGGAGGTGTGCTGAGAAGCTGGATGACCCCGTAGCCATGAGTATATCTGAGAAGTGTAGTGTAGGGTCTCTCATTTCTGAGTACCCTGAGAAGGTACATGACCAGGGTGTGTCAATATCAGCTTTCCATGCCTTTTTCATCCTCTCTCTACCTGGATTATGTGTTCTTTGGTGTCAAGGTCTCTTATTGTAAATTCACATAATATTTAGTGCAGTATTGTCTTGGATTCTGCTGGGCTGTTCTGTAATATAAATAAAAATAATCTCATTATGTAAGCAAGATACTGAATAACTTGTCTAAATGAGCTGAGACAGTGGGTACAGCAGTGCCAGTTCTATTCTCTTTGAGCAGGTGCATCCCCATGAGGAAATAAAAGGTAGGTAGGTAGGGACCAAGTGAGAAACATTGAGCAACAACAGACTGTGACTCAGAAGCTATTTAACCATAATAATCCCCACAGCACTAAAGGTTCCTTTCCCCGGAAATGCACAATATGCTGTTCTCTGCCATAAAGCTGTTGTCAGCTGACATCATTGTGTTAACATAAGACTTGCTGTTATCCACAAGATGCACAGTTAGCAAAGAGCAGTTCCAGTGCCGGCTGCTAATTATTGCTACTGTTCTCCCAGTTGTTGAAAACCAGTATATTAAAGATATTTCCTGCTTAATATTTTATTCCTGATGGCTGGTATGCTTATGTTGTGTTAAAAATAATGCTTCTAATATCACTCCAAGTATTACCAAGCCAGCGTTTGATTTATTTAGAAGAACACAGAACGATCATTTACTAAAAGCCTCTCTTGAGTACCTGTTGTACATGCTTTGTCTTTTTATTTTTTTTCAGTGTAGCAATATGGAAATTTATGGCTTTTATTTTTTGTTTATCGTGACCCTCTCAAAGTCTGTGTGTTTTCCCATTGACTTCATGGCAGTCAAGTGCTTTTTATCCTGTATGTCTCTTGGAGAAATCAGATTAATGATGCATCACTAGCCAGAGAGAGCTTTTGCTGAAAGCACACAAAGGTAGTAATTTACCTTGTGATTTTATAAAATGCAGATTTTTTTCCCCTCATATTAAAAAAGGAAACTGTTAAGGTGGAGGAAAGTGAACAGAGAATTGGTGCTTGAGTGTTATCTCTGCAATGTGAGAGGGACATTGCGATACCATTAATGAGATTCTCCCGTTTTCCCTTGGAGATGTAGTATTGAATTTAGAAATAGAATTTGAACAATTTTCCACTGAACATCTCACTTTTCTGCTCACTGAATAGCTACAAATCCTTATTGTGTAATAGCTAGCTTCACTTTTAACTGATAGAGTTTCATAGAGGTAAGATAATAGCTCTGAAAAAGTAAGACTTTTTCTAGACACTATTTAATTTACCGTAATTATATTAAGTGCTAAATTGAAAGGGGCTTTTCTAGTTAAGATGAGGATAATGAATACTTGTGCATTATTACCATAGCCACGTTATTACCATAGCCACGAAGGAAGAAGTGATTTAAGTTTTGGTGGAGGCAGAAAGAAAACCTGCCCCAATGTGGTCCTTAATAATTTATTTTCCCCTCTCTGTTGCTGACTCCCAGGTTTTGCCAGAAGAGTTTTCTGCCCTTTGTACCTCAGGGATGCAGCAGTTTATGACAGGAAACAGCAGGCACTCCAAGTGAAAATGACTGGGGAAAGAGAGTGAAGAAGCAGATTGCACCCTCCAGCCAAGCCTGGAGCTACATGAGCAGGGGCGCACACAGCAAATGCCATTGCAGCTCTGAAGGCACTGCAGTGGAGCATGGCTCCCCGGAGGCTCTGCCCCTCTGTGCTTTGCCCACACTGCAGAGAAAGCCGTGGTTTGCTGCTCTTTCCTGCTTGGAGCAAGTTGCAACATCTCAAGTCCCCGGGCAGGTTGAGTGGGTGCACCCCAGCTCCCTGTGCCATCCGCCAGCACCCGCCTCTGCTGCTCTTCCCATGCTGGAGCTGTGGCAGCTTGTGCTGCTGCTGCTTCCCTCTGCCCCCCTTGTTTGAGAGCCTGAGCAAATCACAAGGTGTGCAGCTGTGTACCCCGTGTAAAAATACACCAGCTCACTGTCTTGGCATATTTGGTGCAATTGAGGATGGCATCTTTTATGCCACTTTAAACGTGGAGCTGCTGTAAGCACAACCTGCCTCTCCATGTGGATGAAAGTGATTTATTTGGGGCAGGATTTCACTGTGTCTTTGGAAGCTGAAGCTGTCAAGGGGAAAACCAAAGCGTGTTCCCTCGTTTATTCACCTCTGTACCCTGGGGTCCAAAACACCACTTCCGTGCAGTGTTTCTTGCTGTCCTGCTAGGACTGCTGCCAAGTTGATCCACAGGGACTTGTCCCATACAAGCATTTATCTCCTGGGAGTTGCACTTGGGCTGTGCTCTTACCTCTCAAAGTCTATTAAGAGTGGGTGTGATTGTACTTGACACTTGTGATCTGGGCTAGATGTGAACCCCTGGGGAAAGGCAGTGTGTGAATTATTTAATCTCTTGAGCATTCCAGGCCCTGTATAAAAAGCATTGAGCAATATGGGGCTTTTTCTTGCTTTAAGAGAAGGTCTGTGTCAGCCTCACTTGAACTCTCGGAAAGCTGAGTACTGTGAGCACTAAACTTCATACCATTGTTCCAAATTCATTGGAGTGCAATTACAGGGGACCAGTGTAAGCAGTGTTTGCTCCCAGGTGGACCAGAAATATTCCTGATAAACCCCTGTTTTCTTCCCTTCTCTCCCTCCTTCCCCTCTCCAGTAATTTGGTTCTTCTGGATTGAGACATGTTGAGGCAATGCAAGCAGGATAATTTTGTGGTTAGGGCATTTGGCTTTGAAATCAGGAGATCAGGGTTAGTTCCTGCTTCCATCACAGCCCTCTTGTAGCTGTGGGGAGATTGCTTGCACCTCTGTGCTCTGTCTGCACCGGAAAAATAACAAAGTAAGTTTTGGGGTTGGGTTTTATTTATATTCCTGGGTTGGCCTACAGGACTCTCTTATGAGGGCAGGGAGAGGGTCTGATCTCTTCTTGGGGTTATTTGGCATTGTCTGCTGGCCCGGTTCCAGCCAGAGTATGCCTGTTTACTCTCTAGGAAGTCCTCAGGTACATCTTTTTTCTTTCTTTTTTTTTCACTACCATTCTTTTGTCATGCTTTTTGCTTTCATTTAAACTCAAAATTAAATGGTGAGTTAAGTAGTGTAGCTTTTAATAATGTGTAGAAAATGAGCTGAGCTGCACACATAGATGGTGCCCATAGGAAGCCTGGAATTATCCCATAGTGTTTTTAATGGGCGGTCCTACTGCTCTGTGAGCTGTTGGCTCAGTGAGGCTGTCTTAGATGAGACTCCCAGTACTGTAAATATCTGTGCCATTTAGCTCTGAGTACCAGGAAATGAAATGGCATATGAAATAATAAAAAGGTTTGTTTTACTGAAATCTGTAAAACAACATTTTCTTCAGGCTGATTTGGAAGTGGACCTTAGAAGAGTTAAGTGGAGAAGAAATGCAGTGTTTTGGGGCCAGAAATGTTTAACAAGCAGCACGAGCTGCCCGTCGCTGGCTGCTCTGCTGCTTGATTACAGCACAGCAAGGTGCAGGGCTCGGGGCAGCTGGAGAAAGGCTCTGCAACACTTGGCATGGTGATCCCCTAAGGTGCTTATCTGGTGAGAAAGTGGGCTCAGGTAGGAAGGCTGAGTTTGCTTTCTGGACAGCGCAGCTTTTCTTTGCATCCTGGATTTTAATGCCAGATGTATCAGTCCTGTTGATCTCATTTGACTTTGCATCTGCAAGGATTTTAGCCTGGGATTCATACCTCTCATCTAGTAATTTCTGGTTGAATTACAGCATTTTCCTTAGGCAGGCAGTGCATTTTAATTTTTGTTGGTAATTCTTTTGTGCTCTTCGCAAATGTGTGCGAGTGGTAGTTTTCTTTGCAGTAAAAGATATGTGCTTTCTCTCTAATCTGGCATTTTTCTACCTTCTTTTGTCCAGCTTTCTGACATCTTTTCCCTCTAAGTGATTGCAGGCTGTGGTCAGGTGATCCCTTAAATGTCTTTGATTAGTTAAGTAGGTTGAACATCTTAAGTCTCATTGCAGTTGATTTAAGACTTGGAGACAGCCTTATGGTTTTTTGCTGGGTCCTTTCCAATTTTTCATGCTGCCGTATTTCAGGTAAGGATGAAGATTGCATGTGTTATGTCAGCAGTGATCTTGCAGCTGTCACATATAGAAGTAAGGCTGCATTCTGGCTCTTGCTCTTTTTGTTCCTTCCCCCCTTGTTTATGCTTCCAGGAACTGAGCAAGCCCTGTTCACCCACGGTATTGTGCTTGGCATTCAGGCTCCGTTAGTTATCTATAATTCTTTATAAATCAGGGCTGTTTTGGAAAGCTAAGGTATGTGTCTGGACAGAGAGGAGGGGGTGTTTTGGTCTGGTATGTGGCAACACAAGGTTATTTATCATAGATTGTGCTCTCTGCACTTTAATAATCTGCTGACATTTTGCCAGTAATAAAAAGGTCAAGGGAAAAAAAGTTGCTTCCTACAAATCGTGGCATTTGATTGTTCTCATTATTAAACAGAGCATGGTTTCCTTGTAACAAAATTTCAGCCATCCCCAGCTTTGTAGAAGATGAATTTACAGCTGGTACAAATGTATAAAAATGAAAAAGCAGCTTTCTTCCGATGTTGTTGGTCCCCGTTCCAGTGATTTGTCCTTTCCTGAAGGAGAGTGTGGGTTGATGCAAGAAAAAAGTGTCCCTTGGATGTTGAATACAGTAGCAGAAAGAAATTATTAGAAGTTGATACTTGAAAAATGAGACATTAAGTTGATTTAAAAGGCCAAAATCATCTCTCTAGTAAAGTGTTCACAAAATGTTACATATTCCTAACGTTCAGGGATGGCTTTCCATGTCACCTATTAAGAATGCTCTGTTATGTCCAAAGCACAGTAATTCAGTGAAACACAACATTGTATCTTCTTCTTTTGTTTTCCTTTTCCTACAAACTTCCCTATCTATTTTTGTCCCTCAGATGCCTCAGCTTGAAACTGCAGTGCTGTTTTTATTGTAACCCCAAGTGGTGGCTTCTGATGCAGAGATCAATCTGTTGGGGGCAAGGCTCTGGCTTAAATATAACAGTAGTGGTTGGGCAGCGGAGAAGCGTCAGCAGTCAAGTTGGAGATGCTTGGACACCATCCATGATGGGGAACTTGGGTGGATGTGAGGGAGCTCAGAGGGAAAAGGTCACAGTTGGTGGGGGCAGCAGGCCCTGGGGGCAGGTTGATGAGTGTTAGTGCTGTGAATTAGGGTAGTTTAGTTTGCACAAGAAGCAGCAGAGCTGGTGTATTTTTGTTACGGAAAATGAACAAAGGTGTCTTGCAAGGGGAGTGCTGGCTTGTTTCTCTTGTAGCAGGGCATTTGCTGCTACCCTTCCCTAAAGCACCTCTGTAGATACCTAAGAATGCACGCCTAAAAAGGCTGAATTACAACAATTATATGGCCATGGTGGACAGAGGAATTGTGTACTGCAGTTCTTACTGCCAAATTCAAAATTATTTTGATCAAAAAATCAGTTGAAATGAAACCAAAATCAGAATGATTTTGATCAAAAATTCAAATGATTTTGATTCAAAAAAGGGAGGTGTAGAAAGGTCTGTACTGGGGGGGATACAGGTTTTGTAGTCTCTGGCAGAGAGAGTCAGTTTTTTAGGTTTTTACAGTGTCATTACATGAAAATCCAGTGGGCAGAAGCCGCATTTTTAGCTACCCAGGAATTCAATATTGCTATTAATGGTGTTGGAAACAAGCCACATCCACTTGAAATAGATTCATTTCAAAAAAAAATGCTGTTTTGCCATTTGAATTCAGCCAAAGCGCTCTTGGGCAACTGGGTGGGTTTTACTTTTCTACGGAGCATTATATATGTTGGTCCTGGTCATGGCTGGTACCTTGTAAAATGCTGACATTTCCTGGAGCTGGAGCAACCCACTGGCTGTGAGGGGGCTAAAGGAGCATTCCCAACTTCCTGCCATTCCAAGGAATATGGGGAATCGCATTCATGCCTCCTTTTCTAGTCTTTCATATTTAAATGTTTGAAAAGGTTGTGCAGGATAACCGTAGTGTGTTTCTGTACTTGCTTTTTACCAGACACGCTGCTCCTTTTCACCCAGCAGATGTGTGCAGAGTACCTAAGCAGACTTAAGAGAAAACCCCTAAGGGTTTGTATTTAGCACACAAAGTACAAAAATCTCGAGCTCTGCCTTTAAAGTAACTTTCTTAGGATGACTTACATCTGGAGGTCATTCTTTCCTCTCTATGCTCGTTTCTGCTGTAAGAAAGGATGCAGGTTTCCCTTGTGAAAGCAGCCGGCACTGCTCTGTTTGGGTTTGTGTGCTTGTCCTCCTGCTCTCTGGAGTGTGTCTATCACAGCATAAAGTCATTTCCTCTCCTGAATTCTATGTTTAATCAGCACTGGCAGGCTGAGAGATAAAGGTGGAAACTTTGAATGAGACTGGAGAAATGGTCCTAATTTTAGGAAGGTTTGAGTTGAACAGGAAGGGAGCAGGTGGGCAGGATGCTCCGGGGCAAACGCCCGGTGTAATGTCAGTGCCTGTGTGCATGCAACAGTCGTATCTTTCTTACAAGTCTGTTGAACTGATGTTACATTTCTCATTAATCAGACGCCAGTGTTACCCTGGGAATTTCTGTGGCTTGTCTCCACCCCATTTAAAACTGGACTTAATGAGCAGCTTCTGGAAAGTGGAGGGGGAAAGTACGTCATGCCTGCCACTGTTTCCGTTCACAGCTCATTTACTGGGCCTTTCCTTGATATATTCAGCAATTCTTCTTAGACTTGGGAAGGATTGTTTACAAAAGAAATTTATCAGGTTGTGTTTTTTCATAAATGTAATTCAAGGAAATGTCTCCCACTGCTATTTAAAAACTGATATGAACTCAGGCAGTTTTTTGCAGCTATCAGAGTCTATGTCAGTGGCCACAGCAGAGAGGGAGCCAAGGAAAGAAAGGCAGGGTAATACCATGGCATTTGAAACACTATTTTGTTTTCATTTAGATATTTTTAGCTAATGGTGATTCTTTTCCTTTATGTGAGTTGATGTGTTGTGTCAGTGGTAGAAGCTGCCAACATAGATGTCTATCCCAGGAAAAAGATACCAGTTGACATTGAATACATTCCAGGGGCTGCTGGATAAAATTATGTTAAGAAATGCTTCAGCAACTCTCCTCATTAGTAGTAATAAAATCCAGATTTAAAATTGCACCCCCAGTTAAATCAAGGTTTAATTAGTCTTGCAGCAGCCCACAGCCTTTGCGTTATTTCCACAGTTATCTTCCTGCAGCTTCAGACACCCCACTCAGGTAGACACGTTGCTTCACTTTGTTTGCTGCAGTTCTTCCCAGGAGAAGTGATCCAAATACTTTAGAAGACACTTACCGATTGTTTCCAATCTCTCCTTAGCTTGAAATGGATTTTTTCTTTTTGATTCTGTATATCCATTTGAGTCCTGATCTAAATCCCACTGAACTTATGTTGATAGTGGGGGGACATTGGGGAACGGGCACAGGTGGACGATGGAAGTAGGAAATCAAGCCCATGGGTTGTACTCATGGCTTGAATATGTAAAGGCATTATCGTCATACACATTTGGGCTTTCATTGTGGTACAGTTTCTCTGAGCCTTGCACCTTTTATGGACTGACAGCGTGATGCAATGTTTGTAGGTGCAGCCAGGACATGCCCTTTACTAGGTGTTAGTGAATTTTCTGGTACGCCACACAATAGCTGCTCTAGAAGTGTAAAATGACATAAAAAACAGGGCAGAGGACCTTCCCTGACTCTCCCAGGGCATGCAGAGCACAGGTACCTTGTGCTGAAAAAGTTTTCTTCCATGAAATCTTGTTTGCCAAGTCCCCCAGCATGGTATAGATTCAGCACTGTGCCTTCTGGAGCAAGCAAAACTGGGAGCAGTTCTGCAGCATCTTTTTTTAAAAAAAGAAAAATAACACTAGGGACGCACACACAAAAAAATCCCTTTGCTTGCTGGATAAATGAAGGCAGCCCCAAGACTGCTGTAATTTATGTGCTTTCCTTTCTCAGTGCTGTCGCTGGGGAAAATAACAGCGTGCCTGCTCGCTGTCCAGAGATCTGCTGTGCCAAAGCAAATAGTTGCAGCAAGTGGCAAGCAGAGAAGGCACCAAGGTATTTGATGGATGAGTGTTCCTCCCCCAAGCAGAGAGGAATATTTGTGAGAAGCTAGTAATGTAGTGTGGTTGAAATGGCCTATTCACTGGATAAAGTTCCCAATCAAGTTGCCCAGGAGAGACTTGAACAGCTGGTGTAGGAGCAGAAATCACTATAGATAAATCAGGTTGGCATCTAAATGACTGTGGGCCCTGGACAGGCCCTGGTACCATTTTTTCTCTGGTGATGAAGTCAGGGAATATTTCACTGTGTGATGACTGACGTTTTTCTCCCCCAGCTTCTTGCCTTCCTCTTCCAGCTGCCTCAGTTCATCAGAAACAAGATGTTTGGCCTGTTTTGCTACTGTTGAGATTTGGTATTGCAGCAGTGTCCCAAAGTCCTTATCCTGTCCGGTCAGGGCAAGGTGCTGCTCAGACAGGTCCCGGAGCTGGTGGTGTGGGACAGTAATAAGCTGGATGGAGAGCTGCGGCATTGCTGTGGGTGAGCATGGCTGCTGAAGGGCTCTCCAGAAGTGGGAGCAGTTCCAGCTGGCTGTGAGGGTGGAGGCAGGCTCCTGTGCTATAATTAAAAAGGCTGGTGTTTAATTGCTGCTGCCTGCTTCAGAGGTGTGCTGTAAATTAAGAAGGTGCTTTACAATAGCAGTGTTTAATTTCTTCCTGTCACCTGCTTTCATTTTAGCTGGTCTGGGCTGCGATTTATCAAGGGAGGCCTCCTGAGCTCTGTAAATTCCTTGAAAGAGTGTGGGCACTGGGTTCCTAACTGTCCTGGAGGTGACTTGATGTTCCATCTTAGCCAGGATAATCGGGCTCTTCTGCACATCTGTTTGTGCAAGCCCACTGTGTCCCACATATAAAATCCAGGGAACTGGTTGAGCTGATGTGAGAGGAAGCTGGTCCATCTTCTTCATATTTCATAAACCGAGGAACATCCTGAGGCTACATGATTGCTGGATGAAGGGGAAGAGGAAGGAGTGTGCAGCTGGAGGGATGTGCAGTTCGGTGGGGCATTGGACTGCAGCCCTTTAAAAATTGCTAATGGGAGACTGGGCAAAATAGTGCCCTATTCCGGGACTGCTAGCTGTTCTTCCAGCTTTTTTTTTTCCAAATTTAAATGAGACAGAGATCAATTCAAGGCTGATGAGACAGATTGCATATGACTAGGTGTTCAAAACTAAGCTCTAGTGTGTGGGTATAGTCAAAATAGCTGTGACGATGCTTCTCAAAAAGTACCTTGCTCATCCATTTGTTAGTGATAATATTAAAGATTAAGGAAAATTTCGTCAGTCTTGGAGATGTTGAGGATGTTAGAAATTGTGAAGCTCAGTTTAAAAATAGAAACTTTAAGGAGGGGGGTTAAGAAGCCTTCTTTGCTGTTAAATTTTTTAAATTCTAGTTTATGTTCCACACACACTTCCAAGCTTTTTTTTCCTCCAGCTAGAAAGGTTGGGCTTTTTTTCAGGTTTTATTTACAAACATTTTTTTCAAAGCAGTCCCCTGAGGTTTAACAGGAAAAAAATACTGTGAAATTGATCACAGAATGAGAAATCATGGCAGCCCCAGTTGAAACACAAAATAGAGCCAGTATCTCTTTAGTATCCTCTTTTGCACTCCCGAAAGTGTTAAAGTTTGTGAGTAACAGCTTTAGTGCCAGAGGAAGGCGTGCATTTGAGCGCAGAACAAGTTTTACTGGACTTAAGTCCAAGATAGTACCGTGGATGGGTCCTTGGCCTCCCCACTGTCATGTGAGCTGTGTGGATACGTGCAGGTAAGAGCAATGGACATAGGTTTGTCCGCAGGAAGAGGTCAGTACTGGCACACTTACTTGTAATGTGGAGGCAAGGTAGCTGCGTGTGCCAGGTGCTCCTCCTGCTCTGCTCCGTTCCCAGGGGCAGACAGAGTTCATAGCCATGTGCATAAACTGCACCTGGTGCTTGGAGCAGGGCACTTGCAGGTGCTTTTTATACAGCTCCGTGCCGTGCCTTCCTTCCTCGGCTGTAATTGGCAGGCTTTGTTCAGGATAACGCTCTCGCCAATTGGTGTGGTGGTAATTAAAGTCCCTGTTACATGGTATAATATTGTGCGTTGTGTACTCTTTGGGGGAAGAAGGGAAAATAGGTGAGGAAATGGTAGCTTTGAAGAAGAGGAGTGGTTGTGCCAATTATCCTGGATGAGTTGCTCAGTGACAGTTAATCCATGTGAGTGAAAACAAGTCCTCTGTGATGCTGTGCCAAGGTCAGGAATTTGAGCGCCGTTTGAAGAGTGAAAGTTACAGTCTCGCAGATTAGCGCTCCTTGGAAGAAAACATCTCTATTGAATAAATTGAAGCAGAGCTTTTCCCACTGTGTCATCCATATAATCTTCTCTTTTTGATGACCAGAAAAGGACAATGGCAGAGTAGAGTTAAGACCCCCCTTATATGAATTGTTCCACAACTCAGGGGCGTAACACAGTGGGTTTGTGAAACTTGTCTCAGAGTGAGTATGTCCACATTCATGCCTTTGCATGCAGGCTGCCAGGGGAGACCAAGCAATGTGTGTGCTTGATTTTGCAGGAGAACAGCTACTGCAAAGATACATTATCCTTTGCCATCCGTGGTGTCAACAGGGCTGAACTGATTTATACCACCTGGAGCTTCTGTTCAGTATGCTGCTCCATTTTTAGCAGGTGGAAAATGGTCAGATTCAGAAAGATGACTGACATGATTTTGTCTGTGTTTTCTCATGTTGCAAACAGGATTGAGTCAGGACCTACTATGTTGGAGGTTGAACTATATTTGCAATACAGTTCTAGAAGTTGGTAATTTGGGGTATCTGGTTCACCCATATGAATCCCTCTATTGTGCAGAACAAGGTCATTTTCCTTTCTGTCTCTGCCTTCTGTTTATTTAACCAGACACTATCTTGTAAACATTTTGTTCAATATCTGTGACATCATTTTCGGTTCACTTCATATGTGGGTTATATGTGTTTGTGTCCCCCAGCCCACCTCTCCACCCCCTCATTGTTAGTGGTTATGTTCTATAGGCTATCCAGAGATTGACATTTCATTGTAGTCTCTGAAAAATGATGCTATTGGTTCCGTGATAGACTGCAGTTGGTAGGACATGTGATCTGTGATGCCAACCAAGGAGACGCCCCTTTATCTCATTACGTTGACCTTGCTGATATGTAGTCACACCCACTGCAGTATGTACTAGTACTGTGTATCCACAGCAGATTATAAATACAGTACTTTCTGTATATAGCTTTTTTCTTTAATGTAGTCATTTTGTATAAATGACTCTGTTTTCATGCACAGATTGCTATCTGCCCATACAGATGAACATGTAAGGCCTTGGATTTGAAATCTCATTGACTTAATTATCCACTTACACTGCTGTGCTTGAGCAAACAAGTCCCCCCCCTTTAGCAAACAGTAAATAAAATGGCATCATGTAATTTACACATGCCGCTCCTGGAAAGTGTGTGTATGGAAGGCAATTGTTGGGCCTTAAAGGTTGTTACCTCTGAGCATTAAGAGCTTGTTCATTGAAAGAACCAAGTTGGATGAATTGATCCTTGCTGGACCTCGGCACTGTTAGTCCTATAGTGCAGTGTGAAAGTAAACACTGAGGACCTGAATTCCTTTGGAAATGGCTCCCAGCAACTTTTTTCCTTATTGCTGATCCATCTGGGGAAAGTCATTACCATTTGACTCATTTCTAACTTACCCATAAGTAATTTATAATTTTCTCTCAGTCTTGGGCTGTTTTTCCTTGTGTGTTTGTGGTGATACTCCCTTCTGTCACTGAGGCACTGTAAGCTTAATTAGTATGTCCCAAAGACACTGGAAAACCTGAAGGGCTGTATTTGGTCAGGGGTAAAATACCATTGTCAGACAGTAAGATTTTTCAGTGGGAATACCCCACTGCTCACATATAATTGAAACCAGATTTTTCCAGAGCATCTCACTTGCACACTGGAGAGCTGCGAGTACAGACACACCCTGTAATTGCATAAATCAGAGTGAATCTAAGGGGGACAAAGTCTATTGAAGTTATATTTTGGAAGGCAGGATTGCTGCTAATGCTTTGAGGTTTGGTGGTTTTTTGAACTGTTTGTGAACAGAAAAGCTGCCTCTGCTCTGAGAAATCTCTGTGCACATTCCTGAGAGGGGATAAGCCGAAGCAGTTTTGGGGATGGGTCTTGGGGCTGCCTTTGCTGCTTGCTGAACAGTCACTCACACCAAGGCAAGCACCAGTGCTGTGTGGCATGAACCAAAGCCAACTGGGCAGAGGGGCGGTGCAAATCAGATAAAGCCAGCTCTTGAACAGCTTGAGCTCTATGCTTTTCTAAATCAGAACATAAATGTCAAATTCCTTATAAATACCAGGCAGTGCACAGCTGCACTGACCTGGCATCGCTGTTCTGGTCTGATGGGTGGGAGAGCAGGGTCGAGCCGTTCCCCCTTGCGCCAGAAAGAGGGAGAGATATTGTGGGTTTGCATCTCAAAACCAATTATCTGCATTTCCCCCCAGCCTGAAGCGATGGGTCACCATCTCCTTAGCATGGTGAAGAATGTGTCTAGTCAGCGCTGGGGGAAATTCTGGAACAGTCCAGGAGTGCCAGGCATGCAGACACAATACCGTCATTGGCAAATCCGCAGGAATAGCTTTGGAGTGCTGTAATGTGGGCTGCAAATGGCAAGGCTGACTCCTTACACAGACCACAGATCCATCACTTTGAAATGTCAGGCCTTTGTCACCCAAAAATAGTCTTTTGTGTTCTTTTCCCATGCGTGATACGTGGAATTTTTTCTCTTTTGCTTTGTGTCTTACAGTGTAATTGGAAAAGAGCCTGTGCAGTTCACATGGAGAAGCTCAGCTAGGAAGAAAGACTCCTTCCTAATTGCTCATTGACCAAAGAGAGGCAGGCATAGCTGAGCTGTGGCCGAGGCAGGAAACCAAGAGGCAGCTCTTGGGACTCCTGGTAGAGTGTTGTGATGCTCTGCCCTGCAAAACTTTTCCTTTTCAGAGGCTAGAGTGACAGTCTTGTCCTAGACTGTCAGATTGACACTTCCAGTGACAGAATTGTGAGAGTGGTCTCTCTCCCTCCCGCTTACTGTATGAGGCAGGCATGTGTAGATCCTCTGTGAAAACCCACTATGTGGTGTTAGCAAGAGGGAGCTGTCAGCCCCCTCGGTTTCTTGGCTGGGGTGATATTCTGAGTCTTGGTTAAATGAGGTGTGGTCCATATGTGAGTTCAAGTCTCAGAAGGGAAAGAAAAAGCAAGTTCCTAGTTTTACACACATGCTTGTACCAGCAGAATTATAGCACCTACTGAAGTGTAGTACATGCTTAAACTTTCATCTGGTTTTGAGGTTGAGGACTGTGCTGTGCAGTGAGCAGTGGGAAGGGATTCAGGGTGTTCCCGGTAGCATTTTTGCTTCCAGATAAGGATTGTGCTTTGCAGATACAGTCTCCACTTGTGGAGTAACTTCCACTTCCTGTGCTCTGTTTAATGTTGTGGAGCAGTTTTGGAGTATGCAAACTGCATTGCCTTCAGATGAAACCAAATTGTGTTTATGATAACCAGAAGAGATAGTCCAGAGTGAAACCTGTCCTGTAACTTGATTCCTTAATCTGGATGCATCTGCAGTGTTGGTAATTACAGTTCATGAGTTTGGATCTTCGTGTTTGGGAAAGGCATCGGCCCATCAGCAGCCTTGGAGAAATCAGGCTGGTGTTAGAGTCATCAGCCCATGTGCTGTGTGGGAGCCTGGAGGAGACGCATTGTCTGAGGACCTTTCACAAGTGTGGTGGAAGATTAAAAGGGCTGAAGTATTGTGGGTTATCACATTGCTCCTAAGGTTAGCCCCAGCAGAGTGGAACATATTTTTTGTGTGGTTTCTGATGCTGTTGAGATTTGACCAACACCTGTCAGAGCTCAGTTTCCTTCTCATGGGTCTTCTGTGCTCCAGGGCAAACTGGGGGCTTCTGGCCTTCTCAAAACTGGAGTTCAGTATTTGTGCTTTTTCTTGTAGCTACAGTTAATCTTCTACGAGATGGTATTCTTGTGCTCTTTCAGTGTAATTATTACTTACAAATATCACAGAGGAAGCCCAGCATGCTGAGAATTATCTTGGCAGCAAAGTACATGAAGAGCACACTTGAATTTTTAAATTTAATCTCTAAATATGATTTTCCCCTTTAAGATTTAGTATCTTTCCTATATAATTTAATTTCGGGTAAGAAAGAGTGGGTTGACGAGGGTTTATTTTTTTGGTTTTGTTCTTACCTCACCATTCTTCTACTCTTCCTGGGTTAGCTTCACATGCACAAGTTGATTCTGTGGAAGGAGGTGTACAAACCCAACCACCTCCATGCTCCACTTTGTTGGGTTTTTTTAAGGTTTGAACAGAAATGCTTCTTCCCCTTTTACCAGGAGGCAGGGCATGAGCACTGTGTAACTCAGAGAGCAGCAGAGGAAAGTGGATGTATCCCTACTCGTGGCAGGCTATCCAGCACTGAAGAGCACACAGGAGTAGCTTTTCCTAAACAAGTTTGCAATGCCTTTCTTAGCACTGCAATGTAAGTCCCTTTTCCGTATGCCACCATCCCTTTTGTGTAAACTGAAGAAACCCAGCAGCTCTCATTTCCAGCATGAGACATGTGAAGGAAATAGTGTATTTCTGAGAATGTATTAAATAAAGTCCCCACATCAAGCATAACTTTAGCGGAAGAAGGGAGGATATTCCCCCCCACCCCGCCCCATTTATGTAGGTTGTAGTTGATTGGCTCTGTCATGTGTAAGGCTTGAAAAGTCTGCTAAGAGTCTTGTTAGGATGATCAGAGTTGAATTTGACCAAGTTAATCATCTCATACTATTTTCTTATGCATCCTAACATTGCACCAGAGGGTATGCCAGCAAAATTAGGGCCTCATTTCTGAGATATGTAAAAACCAGAGATATCTGGGGGCCCAGTCATGATATTTCCCCCCTGCCCCAACCCTATCACATTACTGGTGCCTTTGCAAAGCTCTGTGTAAATCAGGTGCAGGGCTGGAAAGTCTGCTGGTTTGTAGGAGGGAGTCAAAATGTTCAAAATTGTGAGCAAAACTCTCCTACCAGCTCAAAAAAGAAGATCATAACCAGAGTGTTCGACTTCTATTTTGGGGGAAGAGGACCAGCAGCAAGAGTACAATTACTGTTTGACTGTCAGTAGCATTAGCATTTATATTGTGTTTTTTGCTTGGTGTTGGACAGGGAATTGTTTGACATGTGAACTATTTGTTTATACCTTTCTAATACCAGGAAGTTTTAAATATAAAAATATACCATTGTTTGAGTTGGCTCTGAACAACATTCCTAAAACCTTTAATAGACTCTGAAGGAGGGCAGAAGCTCAGTGGGTCACTGTTCCATCCCTTTTTTGCAGGGACATCCTCTGCAAGTGCTTCTCTCGATCAGCTTTTAGGCTGTTGCCCTTTCTGGTTACACAGAAACTGCACAGTTGGACCCCCAGGACATGGGGAGGGGTGTTACTGTGCCACATTTCATGGGACCTGTGGGATAAGGGGTTTTTTGTGGCATAGAGTTGTGTAGGTGTTAGTGGAACAGCTCTAGCTGACCTCAATTCCAAAATCATCTTTTTGTGCTGCAGCTGTCTGCTGATAGAGTCCTTGTTGTAAAATGTCATGTGGACCAGAGGCAGCTCACAGCTGTCATCTGGAAAGGTTATGTTTTACCAGCAGCTTGAGTATCTTTGTTTCCATAATGTTGAGTGAACCTGTTTTAAATTTCACTGGGGCAACCAGGGACACTGACTGATAACCTCAGAGCATCCTGTAGCTGAATCCACACGAGCAAATTTACACAGAAAGTCTTGTCACTGAACTCCTGAGGGGTAAAGATGGAGCTTCTCTTCAGCATCTATATATTATGCAAATGATACTGCAAGTAATAGGGTGCTCTGAGGAAACATTCTGGTCCTTTTTTCTTTACTATGCTCATACTGTTTTTTTCTTTTAAATACTTTTAATTTTTTAAAATTTTGGCAACTAGCAAGTAGAAAGTTGTTGCTGTTGGGCTGGAGCAAGCTGGTGTAGTCTTAAGTTGTTGCTTGTTGACTTATCCTTGCACAACTCCCAGGAAAATGTACTGCAGGCTTTGCTCCATCTGGCTAAATGCCCCATCCTCTGTCAGGCACAAATTGAATTAAGAAACAAAGCTGTTTTCTACAGTCTGGCTGTTGCTACTCAGTCAGACACTGTTAGAAACTATTTCAAACATGGATCCCAAAGTTGATTTCATGTTAAGTACAAATAGGTGCTAGAAAGCAGTATCTTTGTAGCTAAATGTTGAAAATGGTATTGATTTTTCCCATCGTCGATGCCAGATTTGGAGTATGAACATGCCCTATTGTTCCAGGCAGACTTGGTTGGTAATAAATATTTTAACCTAATATTCAGGTGCCTGCCTATTGGCAGCAGGATTCTTGGAGATCTTGGTTGACTCTCCAGAATTACAGTGTAGAAAATCAGAGTCTGAATTTTGTCAGGATATCTACCTAGGAAATAGCTCCAAGATTGGTGTGGGATGGGGCAATACTAACCTGGTGTTAGGGCCAGGCACTGTCAATAAAGACTGCCTCTCCTAAGCCTTGGCGATGGAAGAGTTTGGGAAACAAAGCGCTATTTTAGCAGATGTTTGGGTTTAAACAAAATAAAGTGAAGCTGTCAGCCCTTTCCCCAGCCACAATGGTGTCTTGAGGTCAGTACTGAGTGTGGGCACTCCCTGAGGAGTCCCAGAGCCCAAAGGTGCATCTCTCAGCTGACTCAGTCTGCTTCTCCAGGCTGAGACAGATCTGATGCAGTGGCAGGGTTTGTGGTCGGCTGCCAAGGCACCTACTGGTGTGTCAATGGGAAAAGTCCTCCAGGAAGATACATGCTAAAAATTGAATTCCCTCTCCCCTAAGGTCACACAATATGAAGCTGTCTACCATGGAGCTCTGGGAGAAATGATTAATGGGGACTTTGGAAATCTAGAGCTGCACCGCTGAGTCTGTCAGGTGTATGAGCTGAAAGCTCTGACATTCTACAGTTGCAAGCTAGAAGGAAGTGTGAGATAGCACGGCTGTTTTGGCCTCTCCTGTGTCATCTCGCAGCTCCTTTGCAGCTCAATCCAGTCTCAAGATGGATCCAAAATGCAAATACAAGCTGGGAAATTTCTGAGTGAACAATGTTCTTCCCTGCATCTTTCTCTCATATCTGCACCAGCTCTGTTAAATGAGGAGCAGAAATATTGAAATGCATTTAGTTATGACTTCGCTTCTTTATTTCTTTTCCTCCTCTGTTGTTCTCAGAAATAGGCAGTGAGTGGTTGGATCATGGGGTTGCTATGGTGAGCTTTAAGATACACCTTTGATCATAGTTGGTAAGTGCCAGCCAGCATATTAATTCCAAGCAGTCCATATGCTTCCAGACCAAAATATCTCTCTTGCTACTCTTCATTTTGTTGAACACTTAGCCTGCTAGTTCACAGACTACCATGTCCTGCTGTGCTGCTCCAAGAAATCAGTTCACGTTCAATACTTCCTTTTCTCATTGGAGCGGCAGCTGGCAGAATTACTGCCTGAACGGAGGTTGTGACCAAGTGGGGGTCAGTCTCTTCTCCCAGGCAACCAGCAACAGGACAAGAGGACACAGTCTTAAGCTGTGCCAAGGGAGTTTTAGGTTGGACATTAGGAAGAAGTTCTTCTCAGAGAGAGTGATTGGGCATTGGAATGGGCTGCCCAGGGAGGTGGTGGAGTCACCATCCCTGGCGGTGTTTAAGAAAAGACTGGCTATGGCACTCACTGCCATGGTCTGGTTGACAAGGTGGTGTTTGGTAGTGGATGATCTCAAAGATCTCTTCCAACCTAGTTGATTCTGTGATTCTGTGACCCTTTCTGCTCATGAACTCCAGCTACCTCAGCACCTGTAACAATCCTGATTTCAGGTAATCTGCGGTAGATTTAGCTATTTAATGTGAAATTCTGTGTATGTTAAATGAGACACTGAGATGCCTCCCTTGAAAATCAGTAGCAGATCTCCTACTACAGATGAAGGAGCCTGGGTCAGATGATTTTGTCCCACACTCACTCTGCAACAAGGCTGGCTGGGTGGTGGTTTTCTGGCCTTTGACTTCGCTTGTTCTACAATGGATAAATGCCTCCTACCTATGAAAATATTTTGCTGTCCTGTGTGGTTTCATACAAATATAAGTAAAAAGCCAAGCAGCAGGGAATGTGGTGCTCAGTTCTTTTCTGTGATTTATGGTTTTTCTGGCTCTGGTTTTTCTGGCAAGGCAGCCTACGTACCCGAGAGAACAGCCTGAGTATCTGTGTGAGCAGAGATCAGATAGCGGGCTGCCTTGGCTTGCTGGGCTGCAGGGCCTAATCAGCTATTAGAAGATGATATTGGGAAATAGAATTTACAAAGAGACTCTGTTCAGAGACTTTTGAGTCTTTTGTCAGTTCTAATAGAATATTCAAGAGGAAGTTTGCTATTTCAGTCTAGTTCTTTTGGTTTACTTTTCATTTTTGTGTGCTTCTTTTTCTGCCAAGCAATTGCCCGCTGCAGCTATTTGCTAGGACTTGCTTATCTAGGCTTCTTGTTATTATCCTGGCTAAAAAAATTGTTATTTACTCGTATGGTAATACCTAGAGCTTCTAATCTAGCATCAAAGCTCTATTGTGATAGATGTTTACACAGACCATTAGTTTATTAAAAATGGGTATTGTTGTCTTAGGAACATATGGGCTTACTTTATGATAGCAAGAAGGGACAGAACAAGGTAGCAGGGAAGCATTCACATGCAGTGTATCAGTGACAATCACAACAGCTTGTTTTGAAATGGCAGAGGTTTGTGCCTGTGGAAAAAAAAATATAATGGCTAGA
Organism: Machaerirhynchus nigripectus; assembly: GCA_013397975.1. Lineage (NCBI taxonomy): Eukaryota > Metazoa > Chordata > Aves > Passeriformes > Dicruridae > Machaerirhynchus > Machaerirhynchus nigripectus. The sequence goes on from VZRQ01010005.1 coordinate 496,755, forward strand.
AAATGTTGTTTTCCCCAGTAAAACAGCAATTATCAAAGTTTTTTCATTTTTGTTGCCTCTGAGAATATTTGCAGTACTTTTGCAGCATAGAATGGGTTTTGCTACTGTTTGCAGGACTACAGCCAATTTCACCAATCATTGGGCACAAGAGGTTTCTTTAAACAGAAATTGGGAAATCCTGGGTAAGAAGTTTGCATGACAAATATTAGTCAAATATACACTCCTTTTAATTAAGACCTGGTCTGAGCCTCTTGTAAGTCCTTGGCTTGGTTTAGATCCTGCAAGCTTCCGCATATTCCAGCACTTCTGCAGCAGTTGGTGCAGCTCGTGTCACTCCTGCTTGGCTTAAGTCTGCTACAGTTGTGTTACAAGAGGCAGCATTACTGACCTTAAAGGAATTAAATGGGTATTATTTTTTGATAAATCTGAGCATTTGTCATATGCTGAACTGCATGGTAGCATTAGCCAGGCTGGGGACTGGGTGGTGCAGCCTTGCCGAGAAGGACTGTAGAGTTACTGTGGGCAAAATGTTAAAGGTGAGCTGACATGGTGAGCACGGCAAACTATCTGCAGGAATGCACTATGAGGAGCTTTGACAGCAGAGTGATATTTTCTTCTACCTTTTAGTGCCCTCTCAGTTCAAGGGGCTGTGGAGTAGCTGGTGGGGCCCAAACGTGCTGAGCACATTCGGTGTGCGAGGAAAACAGTAGCAGTGAGTTTGAGACACTGAATTTCAGAGTACAGCAAAGGGAGAGCTGGATGTGTCCCAGCAAGCACAGAGTATGGGAATTTCCCCTCCTGTGGGAATGGAGGGTTTAAATGTTATCTTCCTGATCTTAAATGCCTTCTCAGCAACCCTGCCTGTACCAGTGGGATTTGTCCACCTACATCTGGTGGTGTCCTTGGAAGAAAACCAGCTTTTGCATAATCAGTTTCAATAGGAGGGTGCCTAAAGCTTGCGAGGTCGGGTTTGTTTTGTTTGCTGTCTTGTTTTGGGATGCATTTTGTCTCTTTTTTTTTTTTTTTTTCCCTTTGGAACAACNAGACATCTCTTCCACCTTGTAACTGTACAGCTTGCGCTTCTGGTTTTTTTGCTGGCTCCTACGCTTGGCTTCCTGTTGCTGCTGCTGCTGCTGCTGCTACTGGTGAGCTTATTTCAGAGATGTGCCAGGCTTAGCGTACAGATCCAAATTTAGGTCTCTCTGCCTTCAAACAGAACAGAAGGTCTACAGAAGTCATTTTTTAGTGTGACTGTTCAGAATAGCTAATTGGCTTGTTGGCTGTGCATGAGACTTCACAGCGTCCTTGGACCCGGCCATGCTGGGCACTTGACTTTTCTTCTTTTATGCCTTCATTACTTGCCATGGTGATGGCCCTAGGTGACAGCAGTCCCGGGGAAAAGTTGGGAACAGAAGCCTCCAGCCAGGCTTTATGTGGGACTAGACTTAATTTTACTGTGTCACTTCATCCCACCCAGGCCTGTTTCCTTGCTTAACTTACTGGGTTCCTGATGCGTCTCTTCTTCATATTTCTAGTGACATGCTGGTGCTGCCTGGCAGGGAAAGATGTTTCCTGAGCAGAAGATGGCATAAAAGGGCAGAGCAGAGATAATTTCCCTTATGTAAAGTGGATTCATGTATACCTTTGTAAGGACTGTAGCCAGCAGGGCTGTCTAAGCTCTTAGACTGCTTTGAGTTGCAGAATGGCTGGAGCTGGGAGCTGGGACATTTTAGGAATCAGAAAGCTATTTCTGGCTTGTTTGGGTGGGAGGAGGTTGGAAATTAATGGGCTGGTGAGAAACAATGTGGCATATAACTAATTGCATGACAAATACTGCCTTGTATGTGTGTTAATTATCTTGGTTTAAAATTGACTGGCAGTAAACTACTTCTTATTTGAAGTCCTTTATGTCTTCAGGTTTAACATCTAAACTGTAAGGGAATTCACCGCTCTCTACAGCTGGTTAGAAGCGCATTTTAAAAGGTGCCTGCAAGTTTGCAGTTACTTAAGCTGCCCGATGTTGTTCTGTAGTACAGCAGTAGTAAACGTGTAACTCCAGGAGTCCACTTGTAAGTGTGTCTGGTTACTGTATTTCTTGCTTCCTAGATTTTTAAGGTGCTGATATTTGAGCAAGCAAAAGCAGATCAAAGGTATTGCGTTATCGTTGGTTGCTTTATTGATTACTCAAACCTCCTTCACTCTCTTATTAAAAGGTTTTGAGTCCTCACAATCTGCTGGGTTGTGCAAGAGCTGTGCCAGGCGAGCAGCACCCTGTGCCACAGCTGCCAGCTGCGTGCTGCACCTTCCTTTCCTCCAAAGTAGTCTTCATTTTGATGGAATTGTCTTCGTTTTGACCTGGTACAGGTCTTGTGATGGGGTTTTATGTTGCTTTTTGAATGCAAAGGTTTAGCCAAAAATAATAGTGAAATAAGCTTTGAATATTGCCTCACGTGCTGTGGATCTGTGGGAGGAAGTTGGTAGTAGGTACTTGAATAGTTTCCAACATTGCATGTTAGTCTTGGGTGGAATTAAACTGCTCTGAAATGAGCTGCTGCCATGGGAACAAGGTATTAATGATTTCAGGGTGCCGAGGAATGCTTAGTCAGGTTTTGGGAGAATAGCCACCCAAACCATTACCTCCTGTATCTTCATTTCTGTTTCTGTATCATGATATTCCTGCTTACGTCCTTAACATCAGTAAATGGGACATGGGAAGGAGCTAAGGTTGCCTTTAGGACTCTGAGGAATTTCAGTGCAGTGATAAATGGCAGAAGTGACTCCTGAACTGCCCTTCATGAAGAATCTCTCCCTTTTGTTTGACACCAGTGGTGCTGTGCCGCAGTGGTTGAGGTTGAGGATGCAGCTGTGAAAAGGAGCAGGGAGTGTGGCTGGTTTGTTGCTATCAGCACCTGCCGTGTTGAGGGGGGATTTGGAGTAGGTCAGGTAAAGGGACAGAGGACCAGAGCTCTTCCCCTAAAGCTCGGGCCCTTTAGTGAGGTGTGAAGGGTAGGGAGGGGGCTGTGGCTGGTCTCCAAGCATCCCTTGAGGGTAGTTTTTTGCAGAGGTACCTGGCATAAGGTTGCATAGTTCTGGACCAAAATGTGTCATCTTTATGCCATTAGCTCCATCCCCAGCCTAATTCAGCAGCAACCAGAGAACTGTATTTTTTCTATTTTAAGGTTAAATATCTACTTGACTGGCATTTCTATCCTCAATTCATTAAAATTAGAACTACTCTGTAAGACCTCAGCCATTCATTAACCAACAAACCAGTGCTGATTTTAATTTCCATGGCTGCAATTTAATTTTGCCCAAAGATTATAGATACTTCTGTGACTGCCTTTCAGTAGGCTCACTAGTACTTCTGCCATGACACTGTTATTACTAGCAAGGACATACTAATGCCTTCCTGCTTAAACCTGTCTGAGAATCTATTAATGGGGTGGCCTACTTCCAAATTGCAAAGAGGAGCAAAAGCTCATCAGGCAGTGTAAATGGTGATAATTTCAGCAAATGCTTTCTGTGTAAGGAGATCGATGTTTTAAGTGTCCCAGCAAATTGGTAATAATGATCAGCAATTCTCCACCATTCTTCACAAAGGAACGGGTCTTTGAAAGAAGCAATTAAGTGCAGCTACCTTCTGGACCGAGCTAATGCAGACTTCTCTCATTGTTCTGTAAGTTAACTATTAGACCTACAAGTCATGTTTAATGAGCTTTCTGCTTCCAGCCCAGCAAGGAGCCTGTAATGAAGCTGGGGAAATGTGACCAGCGTTTATGGCAAGCACCTACTGCAGGTTTCAAATGACACTGGACAAAGCTGTGATTTCCTTGTAGTGGAAATGGGATAAACCAGATTAGCAATAATTCTGCAACATCTGCTGTTCTGTTGAGCTCTTTGCTCACCTTACAGGTAGTGACTGCGGAATGAACATCAGGTGGTTCCCTAATGCAATGTGTAGAAGGATTTCAGATTGGATTCTGTGGACATTCTGATTCTGTATTCATAGATGCAAGGAAGAGATTTAAATTGAAGGTAAAAACGAATGCAGAAGCTTCAGTGGAGGCATCCTTTAACTTTGCTGCAGGAGACATTATTGGCATGTCTGTATATTGCAGTAAGCCCTGAACAGCTTCACCTGCCCAGCTGCAAGACAATCAAATTTAAAGCCCTTGACTGAAACCCAAGGACCAATTTTTCTATCCTGTGTTCTGTTTAACAAGAAAGCTCAGTTTTCTGATTCAGTCTCCTCCTGAGCCTATGTGAACTCCTTGTACTCACAGTGTCCTTTCACAGGGTGACCCTGCCTGAGTGAAGAGCAAAGGTGCTGTTAGCTCATTTAGTAGATTCAAGGTCCTGCTTTGGAGAAGACACCAAGCAATTGGTCACTATCCACACTGATGCCAGTCATCGTTTTGCAGACCTTTCTCCCTCTAAGTCAGGTGTTTTTCAGACTAATGGGTCCCAGACTATTCAGTCATTCCTTAGACTGACTTTTAATCATTCTTGCTGCCTTGCCATGGACGTTTTGCAGCTCTAATTTATCTTGTCTGAGGTGAGAGAACCAGGGCTTCATGTAGTATTCAATGTGTGAATTAGCTGTGGATTTATAATGCTGTCTTCCCTACTCCATTGTGGGCTCCTAATGAACTTCACTGATGACCTCCTGACTGGGAGATGAATCTTTAGTTCTATCCTATGGTTCCTAACTTTTAAATGGGTCTTCTTCTATTCAGGAACTTCACTTCTTGTTCTGAAGCTTTTAGCTTTCAAGAACTTTAGATGAAGATTTTTGTCACAGCTCTTCTTGAAATCCAGATTATGTGAGATAAATCACTTTTATTCACCTGATTGCTGAAATTTTGTGTCAACTCCAAGAGGCTCGAAAGGCAGAGCTCCCCTTACAGCAGCTGTGTTGGCTCTGCAAGGAGCTTGTATTTGTCTGGGTATCTGTTGTCCTTTATTAAAGGCTTCACAAAGTTGCCAGATACAAACATTAGTCATAGAGACCTGTGGTTCCCCAGATCCTTCAAAAATATTTTCCAAACGCTGCATGTGTTTAATTTTTCAGTAACCCAGCTATCTCAACTATGTGTCCTTAAATTTTGAACTGAACGTCATCTAATCCTGATTTGTTATTGGTCTTTTTTCTTATTTGTACCAGAAGTCCTCCTATGATCATTGAAATTTCAGATATACTCTGAAAAGGCTCCACTGTGAGAACCTCCCCAGTCTCTGTTTCTCTTGCAATGAGATCTGTGTAGGTTTTAATGGGTACGTTACTTACTTGAAACCGCTTTCAGATTAATTCCTGCTATAAAGAATATCAAGAGACTAGCTCTGTATCTTTCCCCTATTTGCACATTTTATTTTAACATCAATTCTCTTTAAAAGGAGAAAAAATCTCCCAGACAAACATCTCACACTTGTAATGTTTCTTGTTGTTCTGGCAAGGCAAAAGGATCTTCAGTTTTGGAAAATTACATTTCTGTCTCTTTACACAGATCAGTGGGAAGCAGTTGCTGCTGTAAACAAGAATTACACCCCATAGTTTTCTTCTGGCAAGACAAAAATACTTTATGTAGAACTTAAAATGTTCATAAAAGTCTCTTCATTGCTCTAAATCTGAGCGGTCACATTAAAAGAAAAATTCAGTGCTGCTGTTTCCTCATTCAGGTCAACTCCTCCATCTTATTTCTCTCCTGTGTTTACCCAGTTCCATCTGGTAAGACCATCTATCTTTTGATCAGGATGGGCTTGAACTTTGCGCAGGCAGGCTCAGAGCTCACACTGGCACTCTGAGGACAGTTTACGGCTTTTCACATTGATTTCTGTGTGCCGTTGCAATTCATCAGCTTGTTTTCATCCCTTGGAGGTATGCGGAAATGGAAATGCTAACCTAGTTCTCTCAATTTCTAGAAGTAGCTGAAACCAATGAATTTTGTAAGGAACTAAGTATCTTTTCATCTCAGCTGTTGTAACATGGAGTCTTTGAAATGGTACCCAAATTGGGAAGTTAGCAGGCAGGTAAATGACATTTCAGGAAGAGGGCAATTATTTTGCCTCTGTTCTTATTTCAAATTGCAACATTTTGGTTGAGCTTTTTACAAGTTCAAGCAGAATATATATTGAATTGCCAACGCTAGTGGGAAAACCATGCTCAAGGCTTCTTCCTCAGCACCTAAGCTGCTTTGTCAATCAGCTCTCCTGGTTTGTTGTTGGGTTTTTTGATAAATGTCTTCACTTCTCATGCTTTTGTTATTATGAGAGTTAGAAGCCTGTATTTTCTTGAATACAAGCTTATGTGACTCGTGTTCATGTTTCACATGGGAAAATACACTGAAGCCCTTTAAATTGAAAATGAAAAGGCAGGTTTTCACAACGAAGTAAATAGTACAATAGAGACACCTTATTACTTTATGAATGTATTTATTATTATATAACTCCAGTCTCTGAACTTTTCAATAGGAAAAAGGAAATTTAGGATGCTCAGAGCTCAGTGCCTGAGCTGAGATGTCCTCTAGACACTTGCGTGAAAGCTGTTGGCTTTCAGAAGTGAAGACTCTTGCAATTGCTGTTGGAGCTGCTCAGACCCTTGGCAACCAGGCTGGTTTTGTTTGGGTGTGCAGCTGTGGAGTTGCATGTGGATATCTGACCATCACATTCTGGGTTTAGGTGCACAGTGTCATCTTTATTGCCCAGTCTGCCTTTCCACATTGTTTGAGTTCACCTGCACCTTGGTCTCACATCTGCTGAAGCCACTGACAGAACTCCCTTTTATTTTCCCACATTGCATGGTTGAGCTGTGCCAGATCCTTACATGATTCTCTCTTATCACCTGATATGATATGAAAAGGCAGTTCCTGGTAACTTTCTCCTGAAGTCCCCTTTGCTGATAAAGATCACCACATTATACGTGTGATCAGGCCAACACCAGTGTAAGTGGTATTAGCTGAGAGTTACTAGCTTTGATGTTGATTAGTGCCGCAGAGGTTACTAGAGCGCTTTTTTTGTTACATGTTTGTGTTTTTAAAATTTGGCAGGAGGTACTAGGAAGAGGGGTAGGGGATCTGACTTGGGCGTATGAACAGAAAGAAAAGCTAATTCAAATTCTCCAAGTTTCCTGTTTGATGCAGTGTTTTATACCTCATGACAGAGTACACTGAACACAAGAGCCCCAAACTGTGAGCGTAGCAATAATGATATCCCAGAACTCTTCACATGCCGAAGGCTATGGCTGCTGTCAGTTTTACATCCTGATTCAAGCAAGCAGTCCTGCTCCACAAACCCCTGGTGTACAGTTTAGTCTCTGTAGGCTGGATTGTTACCACTGAACTGCTGCCCTAGAAAGGCAGTATAAATTGAGTCTATGTAATTCTAAAACACTGCAATGAATTCTTCCGAGGAGGATGCTTCTCTAGATCCTTTTATGCTAGCATTTCTGTGGTAGAGATTTGGGGCTTTTTTATGTTTGTTTCTCAAAGTTAGACATTCTTGCATGTTACTCTTACATTCTTAATAAAAGAATATTGATAATATATTGAATATTCAACAATTATATTGAATGTATAGTCTTAATATGTATCCTTAATTCTTTTAGTTTTTCATTTTTGGATACTATATTCTTCTGCTAAATGAAATAGAACTATCCTCAGACATTTCTGACAATGACATCTTTATTTTCAGCTGAGGACGTTTTGTTTTGAACTACTGGTCTCAAGATTTATTTCCCCATTTCCCCATCTCCTTTTCATCAGGTTTAAATGCAAAGTCATGATCGTTATTCTCAGTCCCAAGCCTTCAATGTTCCCTCTTCTTGGTTTTAGTTTGATTACAGCTATAGCAGGAATACTGCCTTGTAATCCACCTCCAGATAGATGGCTTTCCTTCACTGAGTATATTCTCCTAGGAAATCCAACGTGTAAATTGATTTCAGGGCATGAGCAGAAAAGATTTCACAGATGTGGAGTGGTCAAAGTTTTTCAAATGTCAGTCCTGATTTCAGCTTATCTTATATCTTTGATATGCCACCTGAAAGTGCTGGAGAAGATCCTGGCTTGCAAAATGTGGCTGCTGAGCTCTTTGAAAGTGGAATCTCTTGCACTCTCTCCACTGGGACATCCAAGTTGCTAGGTGCTTTTCATCACTGGTACAACAGAAACTACCCCTTCTTTTTTACCTCAGACTGAGGCGTGTGATTGGCTCTTAAATACTAGGAAAAGCTGTTAGCTGCATTCATAGAAGTGTGAGGTCTGTTTCTCTTTCAAATGTGCAGTTTATTTACAACTAACAACCAAAAGCCCTAAGCACTTCTGTATGTCTGTAAGGGCAGGTGCCTGTGGGATCTCTCTTACCTGTATCTGAAGACGGAGATATTGGTGCATTGCACTGGTGGATGTGTGGCAGAGCTGTTACTCATAGATAGAGAAATAAAACTGTTTATTTTACACCCATCCATCCCATCTGCTGTGGGGAGATGCCAAATAGGATCAATACTTGGGGTGTAGGTTCATGTCACACTCAGATGATGGTGAGGCCCAGTTGCCGCTCCATTGAACTTTTTCTGAACTGGCACCCGTGCATGTTACAACAGGTCCTACAAAAACATCTATTTGTTTTGGGAAGGTTAAAAATCGTGGATCAGCACACCGTGCCTGTCAGTGACAACACAAGAGGTCAGAGCTGCCTTCCCTCCCACTGAGAAGCAAACATTACCCCTCTGGGAGCAGCTCACTGTCGGAGTTGCACTGTTGTGTGATGAAGCTGGCGTCCCAGGGCCAAAGCCTCTGTCCTGGATTTGCATTCCCATCTTGGGATGCTTTGGATAGGGGCTCCTTGGATGGCTGAAAGCTGGGGAGGGTGCATCAGGCCCACTTACAATCTCTGCAGTCAGCTGGATAGGCTGGTAGTCCAGACCAGTGACTAGCAGGTGTTTCTGAGCCATTTTTCTGAGTCTGCAGGAGATGATCATTGATTCCGAAAGAAGGGACCAAGGTGATTATATTCCCATATAAAGAGTATATAAAGTCAATTTTCATAAGTATGCTCCTAAATTTTGCTGTCTGAACCACAAGCATTTACTCACCAGGCTTCCAGACCATCCTAGCTGTTTTGACATTCAATATTTAGAGGTAAAAAATCCACCCCAACCTCTCTTTCATGTAAGTTCAGCAATTGCTGCAAATCATTCTGCATACAGTTTGGAATTGCAGTGTAGATGGTTCTGAAATGAGCCCTTGAAAATGCCATTAAATGAGTATGTGGGCAAGAATGAAACACCTTTGACCTCCCCTGAGCTCTTTAAAATAGTGATTGGTGTCTTCTCTTACACAGTCCAGTCATCTTCCTGCGTGTTTTACTGAGCTGTGTATTCTGGGCATTGATGGATGAGCTCTGGACAGTCTTGCTACTGCAGTTGTAAAAAGGTGCTGCTCCCTGCCCCTGTATTTTCCTGGGGGTAATGGACCCATAACAGAAACAGCAGAAGGTAACATGCATTGGTAGCTGCAGTAAAAAATCCAGTATCTCAGCTTAAAAATACTTCTTAAGCTGCTCCAAGGAAATTCTTCAAAGCCAGGGCACAGTTAGGGCTCCTGTTTAAGACAGGGGCACAGTTCCTCTGTTAGTGTTACATTCTCAGATATACCACTGTAAAGCTGATGGATTTTTCTTAAGCTGCCTTTTTCTGTTTTGACAAGGACTGGAGAAAAGCCAAAGTGGTATCTGCTCGGGCTTTCCCTCCCTTGGGTTTTTGGGAGCACATGACCCGGAGGCTTCTCTTGCAATCCACAGTGCAGTTCCAGCTGAGTTAAACAGACCCGGAATGGACCTCTTGCTCTTGTCTCAGGTGCTTGTCTTGCTAACTTGTTGCTTTCCTTTCTCTGTCATATTAGACCCAGGGTAGATGATATTTTCCTTTAGGTCACAGTTCTGGGAACCAGGGAATTCCCAAAAATGCAGCCTGAAAGTGCTAAAACATCTTGCGTATCTCATATCTCCTATTTGAAAAACAGGAAAGAAATAAAAGAACAGAAAAATTATATTTTAAAGTCTCGTGGTGTGGTGTTTTGCTTGTTTTTGTTTGGTTGTTTTTAAGTTGGTCTCATGAGTTTCACAGTTTGACTCATGCGTATGTAGGGCTGTATCTTAGCAGTTCTGTGAACGTGCAGGAGTCTTGGCAATCACGGGGAGTCATGATGAAGGACAAATACAGCCTCATAATTATTCTAGTGTCTCAGAACAAGGAAAATGCCTTCGTGTCTGAAATTGCATAGTCTGTAATCTTCTGGGATGCTCCCCCTCTTGTCTTGTGACTTCTCCGGCAGGAACACAGAAAACAATGTTGGCTGTCCAGCTACACATTCTGGGCAGGTTCCTCTCGCTTAGTGCTGAGATAGGGTGGTATCTGTTTCAAAAGCACTGTTGACACATGTATCCTTTGTCCTCAGCATGCTGGTGGTGTTTCAAGGTAGGAAAAGCTTTTCTTTAGGAAGAACTTCTAGAGGGAACAGGAGCTGTGTTTTAGCACAGAAGCTCTGAACAGTTTTGCTCATCCAGAATAGGTCGCTTAGCTCAATCCTGCAAGTTCTTGTTACGTCAGAGAGCAGAGTCGTGGCCAAAGATCTCAACAAAGAACTGTCAAGCCTGGGCTTGCTGTGAAATGATGTGGAGTTTCCTGACACAGAGCAGCTCTCCTGCAGACTTCCCACACGTCCTGTACCTCAGGTTGTGGGGCTACATTCCTTGGCTTGGTCTTGACAACTGTTCTCTCTTCTGTGGGTCTTACCCGGACAGTGTCTCTTTGAGGGGGAAGTCAGTAGCAACACCTATAATTTGCTGCTTATAATTTGCTGCTTATTGTTTCTGGGGGTGGAGAGTGGTTTCAGAGCTCCATGCGAAGAATTTGCAGTGTAACAAACCAGGCATCATCTCGCCTCTTAAATCAGGACAATTGTCTCACTGCTGTCTTTCCAGGACAGTGTTGGCAGACGAGTCGGACGCTCTGTGGCCTCTGCAGACTATGACAGCAGCACAAATCATGACCTCGAGGACAGTAATTGTAGCTAAATTATTCCCTTATTGCTTCTATCAGCAGCATTCTCCATGTCTCAGCCATGGCTTTTGTCTGACACCTATGCTACCCCTCTATTATGCTGATAATCTGCCAGTCACATCTTTATGTATTATTTGTATTTTTTTTCTTGCTGGAAGACCCGTTCACATACCAGCCAAGGAGTTTCACTCTCAGAATACTTATTTAAAACAAAAAAACAAACATAAAACCCTCCATGGAAAGACAAGCTTTACGTTTAAAACAGATGCCTGTTTGTCAGTCCAGACACAAAATAGGTAATGACTTGGCATATTGCCAGCAGCTCCCATTCCTCTGCCATGAATAATGAGATAATGTGTTTCAAATTAACTCTTTGCCTTAAACTGGCAGGTCCCAGGAGAAGAGTCCCCAAATGTGCTTGTGAAACATGGTTAATGTAGATCGATCTCTCCCTCTCTTCACAGAGGCACAACCATGTTGATTTCAGAGTTAAATATGGTAACTGGGAATAGGAGAGGAGAACAATTAAGAGCTGGAAGAAGACTTTTCTGGCTGTGATTTAAGAAGGGGTAATGGAGCGGATACTTCAGGCCAGATGCAAGAGACTATTTTGGTTATTAATTCTTGGTGGAATAAATGGGAAAGCCAATAAAACACAGACCTATTCTAATAAAATCAATGGTAAATAAGGAATGTAAATAGCTTGTTGAATATGATCCCTATGGTGGTTTAAAAGGAAAACAGAAGAGAAAGTTCTCCTGTCAAAACATGTCCTTATTGTGGTAACAAAAATGAATATGTGGAAATGAACTGAGCAAATCAGAAGCAAAAAATTAGTTTCTCTTCTCTTCTGAGCAAAAGCAAGCAGGACAAAACCTGTATTTTTGTTACTGGGAAATTTCTTTGCTAAGTTTCAGACAGGGAAAAATGTCATTTGCACCAGGTAAAAACACATTCCGGATTCCAGAAAATGAGCCCTTAGCACTGAAATGCTGATGCAATGCTAAGTACATTTTTATAAGTAACACATTAATGAAAAAACAAACCCAAATATATTTAAACCACTCCCAGTGGTCTGCATTAGATGAACTACAACTGGCAGAAGCAGAGATATTAAATCTTTAATCACTTTCCCAAAGAGGAGGAGACCTCCAAAGATGTGCAGCTCTCTGACACTGAGCCACTTTTAGGAAATATTAATTTAAATTTCACTACCAAAGTCTTTTTGATCTTTCCAAATAGTTGTAACCAGGAGAATACTAAAAGGCCTTCTTTTTATGTAAATAGCTTGTCTCAAAATTTATGTGGATGTGATCTTAGCTGAGACAAACATCTTCTGTGTACATTGAAATACAGTGTGAGCTATGGGAGAGAAGATGAATTTCAGCCAAAGATAAATATAAACAGTACATTTCAAGCTTTAGCAGAAGGTATTTCTGGTTGCAGCCTAATAGGCAGCTGTCTCATGGTGCTTGCAGCATTGCTTTGGTTTCTGACGAATGGGTGAAGAGGACGTGCTTGACATTTTGTTGCAAAATTTAGTCCTGCTACTTTGAGCATCTCTGCGTTTGTTGAGCAGTGCACGTGTATATTTGTGCTCATTTTGAGGAGCAAATGTCCTGCATTGAGGTGATCCATCACTCTTTGCAGGACGAGGACATAAATAATTTACATCAGTTTAACTGATGGGGCTGTTGCAAAAGCATCTCTTCAAATATATTTGCTTTGCTCACTGTTCCTGCTTTTAATGGACAAAACCTGTCATAAAATAAGTGCAAGTACTCAGAAAATCGGGTTTTTCTTTGTCAGTTCTGCTCATCTGGAATGTAAGCCACCTCTTGGAATGTGTATCAATAGCTCAGCTCCATGGATACTTGAATTCAGCCTAATTCTTGTGGAATGAGAAATTGAGTGGGAGACATAAGACACAGACCAAATCGAAGTTGAAAAATATTTGATGTTTATCTTTGTAAGCTTCTGTAAGGTGCTTAAAACTGCTCAAGTGGTGTTGATGGAGGGCAGTTCTGCAGGAGCCAGGCATTGTGAGCCACGCTAAATGATGTGAGCTGGAAGTCTGGCTCAATAAAGCTGGTAGTCACAAGTCCTGAGGGCACGAACTCATAGCTGCCTGGGAAACAAGCAGCTGTTGTGGGACAATTCACCCTCTTGAACTTGAGCAAGTGCTGGTACCTATCTTCATGTCTTCTTCTATTTCGGTGTGTGTGTATCCAGATACATAGGTGGACATGTATCTATGTGTTTATATACGAAAAAAGGGAAGGGATGCAGTATATTTCAATTTGGATATTTCATTTTTTAATGTTTTTGAAAGAGTTGTGTGTTAGAAGGGGCAGGAAGACGGGTTAGAGTTGGGAGCACCTGGAGCTAGGGGAATGCACAGTTGCTTATTAGAAGCAAACAATTTCAGACTGTTGAAAATTGTCAAACGTAATTTTAATGCTTCTGGGAAGATCACTGGGTTTGACTGTCTTCTCATTATATGCCTTGGCAGTGGACTCCATGGGGTTGCTGGTGGCTGCTGTTACTAGTTTTAGACGTTTTTCTTGCAGAAGATGAACATGTAGGGAAAAGCAATCCTGGAGTACTGTCAGTTCATCGCTGTTGGCAAGTGGAGAGTTGGGCCTGATGCAGGACCAAAATGAAGTCGCTTTCAGTTTGGCATGAGACAGGCGAAACAGATATTCTGCTATGCTGAATGAATGATGCCTTCCTCTGGCACTTCATCCAAACCAAATCAAAAAGCCACATCATTGACTGGAAAGAAAATGCTTGCAGCCACAAAGCAAGCAGGGCACCAAAAGGGGTCTGTTTAATCATTTCATGTGTTGCTAATGGGAAAATACATAAAGCAAGTCATTTGCTGTAGCAGGCACTTTTAAGACTTTCACAAGCCAGGGGTTTTTAATGCTGTGTGAGTATTACTGCCCAGTAATTGGTGTCATAACTTTTACTGGTGACTGTCCTGCAGAGAAATTACAGTCTGTGCCTGAGAGATGCAGCGAGAGCACTTGCCACAGGGAGTTTCATGTCATAGTCTGGACTTAATATAACATAGGCAGCAGAAGGTTAAAAGGAGAGAAAGCAGAAAATATCATCTGGAGACTTGGGGGTAACAGTAGGGAGGGAACAATCACATCCTGCAGCCAGATATATCTGAAGAGCTGTGTCAGACTGCTGAAGATAACTGGTTCATAAAATCAGTTAGTCACCTGGAGGGCTCCATAGCCAAAGTCTCATAACACTGTCCTCATAACAGTGTCCGTAATGGAAATGTAGAAATGCTGGGCTGGAACCTTACATTTGAAGTCTGTTGGGAGTTTTGAACATGCTATGACTATTTTAGAATGTAATATGTACCACATACTGCTGTGGATGTCTGGTGTTCACATTTCTCATTTGTCACAGACTAATTTTTGCAGCTGTGTGGCAGCAAAACCACTTCTAGGCTCCAGGTCAGTTGGTACTGGGTTTTTGTTAGCAAATGACATTGCTTGCACCAGTCCAAACAGACGTTTTCTTGGTCATTTGAAACACAAAGGCAATCTAATGTTTTTCTCTGCGTGGTAACAACCTCCTTAGGCCTGACTCAAGGTACCAAAAGGGACAAGACATGGGGTCACATGTATCTTACACAATACTTATGTGGGATCTATTTATGAAATTAGTTCACGTGATCAGCCACCTTGTGTTCTCCTCTGGGCTTCTTGGTTGGATTTTCTTTGTGCTGCTGCCTGAGAAAAGTGGTTTGAAAGCCAGAGGAGTCCAAGGAACCGTTTCTTGGCTGGTCCTGCCCAAACTGGCATTGTTGTGTGTAAGTTTCAGCCCTCAGATATATATCACCGTTTGATTTTTAGGGCTGTTTCTGCTACACAGCAATCATAAATGCTTGCAAGGGGAAAAAAACAACCACATTATGAAGTAGATTAACTTTTGTTTCAGCTACTCTTTTCTTTTCAGTGTCTTCCATCACTGCCAGGAACTTCTGAGGCAGTACATTGGAAAAGTTTAGGCTTTTGAGTTCATGTTACCGTTCTGGGTGAGCCATCGTGCATAAACCAGCAGTGATTTTTCACATTGACAGCATACAGATACTGTTTATTTAGCTTAGTCATTCTATGGGAGGCAAGGCTGAGGGAATGTCAGCTTGTTTTCTGAAATGCCAGCCTTTTCAGCTGAGAGCTCTCCCTTTGCTGTGTGTTCAGAGCTGCATTTGAGGGATGCCTCCTAGCTTGTGGTATTCTTGCATAAATACCTACCTGACAGCTGTTTACAAAAAACTGCTGCTTTGCATAATTTTTGTATGTTTTATGTCTCACTTATTAAAGACCAGCATTCATTATCTACATGAAAGGTACAATTCATGTTTGCCTAAGTGTGTTAAAATTGCAGAAAATAGCCCTGTGCTTCACTCTAAGAGATGTTTCTCTGGTCAGTCCTGGCATCTTCTGAACACGGAGAAATTCCCCTCATGAAGAAGTGTTGGTTTCTGATTTTTGTGTCTTAAAATAGTGTAGTGCAGTGTGGTTTTGATTTTGCAGCTTCCTCTCTGTGTAGTTCCAAGCTGACAAGATGCTTGTTTATGAAACTGAGAGCTTGAATATCTGGCTGTTCTCAAAATGCCAGTGCTATAATAGGGAGCATATGCTAAAAGAGTTGAAAAATGTAAGAGGACCTTTTACACGATTAAGTCCATTTCCTTACAAAGATATGACAGATTTCAGTAAAAGTTGTTCCCTACCATCAAAGTGACATTGCAGTGATTAGAACCAAAAAGCTTTTCTTCCATCTTTTCACATGCCTGCTCACACCAATAATTTTGGTATTGAAGAAACCATTATAAAAGAAGTGTTTGACCATTAGGGGATTTTTGAAGTGACCAAATGATGCTTTCCCCCTGTTTGTGTTTAGAATAATTAAGTAAGCAAATGAGTAATACAGAACACCCGTCTGTAAAAGTTTACACAGCCTTTAGCAAGGACAAGGTTCCTGGAACTGTTTGGTAGGAAGTTGTTCTAGGGGTGTGAGTTTTAAAAGAGAGCTACATCCCCAGGAGTGCAGCACGTTCTTGCTCTCTGCACATTGACAAGAGTGTTTTAGATGACAGAGGTTGGAATCCTGCGTGGTCTGAACAGGAACATGCACATAGCAGAGTTATCAAATCCTTTAGGCTGGAAAAGACTTTCAAAATCATCAAGTGCAACCACTAACCCAGCACTGCCAAGTCCACCAATAACCGTGTCCCAAAGTGCCACATCCACATGGCTTCTAAATAGCTCAAGGGTGGTGATTCAACCACTACCCTCGACAGCCTGTTCCAGTGCTTAACAACCCTTTTGGAGAATAAATTTTTTCCTAATATCCACTCTAAACTTCCCCTGGTACAACTTGAGGCAGTTGCTTCCTTGTCCAATGGCTTTGTACTTGGGAGACGAGGCCAACCCCCATCTGGCTGCGGCCTCCTTTCAGGCAGTTGTAGAGTGATAAGGCCCCCCTGAGCCTCCTTTTCTCCAGGCTAAACAACTCCAGCTCTGCCAGCTGCTCCTCACAGGACTTGTGCTCCAGACCCTTCCTCATCTCTGTTGTCCTTCTCTGGACATGTTACAGCATCTTCTCAATGTCCTGCTTGTCCTGAGGGGTCCAGAACTGGACACAGGATTCAAGGTATGGCCTCAGCAGCACTGAGTACAGAGGGACAATCCCTGCCCTGGTCCTGCTGGCCACACTATTGCTGGTCCAGGCCAGGATGCCCTTGGCCTTCTTGGCCACCTGGGCACTGCTGGCTCATGATCAGCTGCTGTCACCAGCACCCCCAGGTCCTTTTCCACTGGGCAGCTTCCCAGCCACTCTGCCCCAGCCTGTGGCGCTGCCTGGGGTTGTTGTGACCCAAGGACAGGACCCTGCACTTGGCCTTGTTGAACCTACTACACTTGCCTGACTGAGGGAGTACTCAATCCTCTTGTCCAGATAGTTGATAAAGGTACAAAACAGGACTGGCCCCAGTACTGAGCCCTGGAGAGCATCACTTTGGACTGGCTGCCAGCTGCATTTAACTCTATTCACCGACACTCTTTGGGCATGGACACCCAGACAGTTTTTTACACAGTGACATTGTCCGAGCCATGAGCAGCCACTTTCTCCAGGAAAATGCCAAAGTCCAAACACAGCTGTGCTTATTTCAGCCCTCACACACTCAAATGCCCCTGGATGTGCTGTTGTGTGTATGTGAGAGCTGTTAGATAGACAGCTCTCATTGGCTCATACTTTGGAATCAGATGCATGTGGGAAGCTTACAGTGACAGGCCCCTCTTTTGCAAGCATTTGCACAATTGAATAAATTCACTGGTGTAAAGAGGCCTGTTGGGCAGGAAAGTACTTGAGGCTTTTCATATTTTTAACTTGGGGTACTTTTGGTTTTAAAGACAGACTGAGGGGACTCCTTTCTTTGTCTTGGACACAGTCTGAATAGGATTCCTTGCTGTTATTTAATACTATTCTGGCAAGAGTGAAGTGAACAAAGGGAGTTTAATACATGCCGAGACCTGTATATATAAATAATGTGTTAGATTCAGATATAGGTGTAGATGGAACTAAGAGGAATGATCATAGAAATGAAATTACTCATCAGTGTAAAACCAGGAATGAAGAAAATATTTGGAGATTAATCCAAATTAAATCAAATCATCGCTTTATGCGCTCTGGAAATGCTGTATCCTTGCTAGAACCCCCCTAAGGTGCAAACTGTCGTACATCATTTCATATAGGCAAGAGAGATGATGGTATCTCCAGGTACTGGGTTTCTTTAGAGGTTCTGCCCTTGCTTATCTCCATCTCTTCTTTACTTTTATGTTGTTATATTATGGTTAATTACACCATAAGAGATCAAAGGTGGGGTTTTTTTCTAAAGCTTTTTATCTGTCCTCAAAGCTGATGCTAGCCCATTTAAGGTTTTGTTTGTTTCCCTTTTACTGGGTGACTGCAAATTGAGAACTTCTTCCTAAGTGGTCCCTTCGAAAAATGCTGATGTGATGCATGCCCCTTCTCATGTTCCAGCTGTGGAAAGCCCACTGCTGCTTGTGGAATGACCCTGTAGGCACCGTGCCACTGAGAGTCCATTCTATACACTGCGATGGAAAGCAATGGGAAAAGGTAATTAGAGTTTAAGATGGTATATCAGCCTTCTGTGAGACCAAGTTTATCACTTCTGACTGGAGTGCTATGCCTTCAGTTGATTATCTGTTAATTTAAAAAACCTTATACCCATGAAGAGACAGCACTCTGGACTCAGTTCTCCATGTATTTGCAGGCAGATTCCTATACTAAAAGCAGGAACATATGCTTTTTCACTGCTTCTTCACTGGAGAGGTGGAAGGGCAGATTGTGAGTCAGATACTAGGAACCAGCTTGTGTTGCACTGAAATACTAGGGGCTTTGCCGCTGAGCTCAGAGTGAAAAGCATCAGGTCCTAGACTCTGTTCTTGGAGATTTAGTTCTGGTTGCGTCTTCTACTGTATCTTACTCAATTGTTACTTCTGTGTGCCAAGACCAGGGCCACGGTTGGCAGCTGGAACATTGTGGAACACATGTCCCTCCTCCAGCCTGTGTGTGTTTCTGAGCTGTTCATGCCTTGTGAGGATCTGCTGCTGTGGGAGCTGGGTTCAGCTGCCATGGATTTTACCTTCCTTCACATGTGAAGTGGCTGCAGCAGCAGTGGGGGTATGAAAGGCTGGAATGAAAACACACAGCTTGGCCAAATTTCAGTACTTTTCCATAGGAGTGGTGCTAGGATATATTTGCAAGTTCCAAGGGAGTGTCTGTGAGTGTGGGTCTCAGGGGAGGGTTTCAATACCAAGTTTTTCCAAGGGAAGGTCTCTGGCTAGCATGCAATTTACATTGTATCTCCATTCATTCATAGAAATCACTGATCATCTCTGGTTGAAATAGTCTTCAAACCAGCCCTGAGGCAGTTGACTGAGATGCTGAATTTCAACACAAATAGTCTCAATTCAATTGAGTACAAGTCCTCTACTGGGAAGTGTTGAGTAAGTTTAATTACAAACCACTGCAGTGATGATAATAAGTGTGTCTAGCAGTGCCTGTGGTACTCTCATTCTTGGTATAAATAAATTAGTCAGATCAAGCATTAGGAAAACCCATGTACTGTAAAGATGATGAATTGTTGGAAGAGGCTGCAGAGGAACAGCTGTGAAGTTTTCCTCACTGAAAGTTATTAAGAGCATAGTGGAGAAATACCTGCCAGGGCATGACCTGAATGCACTCAGACTTGCTTTGGGCAGAGGCATGGGGAAGAAATACAATACAGGACTGTTTGAGATCTCTTTCAGCCTGGGATGGAAGGATAACACATTCACGAGTTAATAACCATTTCACATAATTTTGTTATGCGTCTCTCACTTCTCTGTGCTGAATGTTGCCTGAAGTGGTAATTGGCTTTTTTTTGCAGCCCCTTATCAGAAAGACACCATAACTACAGTTAATTATGCTGCAAGGAATGTATCAGGAGTCGATGCAGTTGCATTTCATAAATGTTACAGTGTTGCCTGCAGCTCCAAATTCTGCTCCGGGTCATGAATTGTAAATCTTGAAAACCTCGAACTTGGAGTTCTCCCCTTTCCTCCCAGTATTATCATTTGCACTTGAGGCTTCCACGTGCAGCTGCAGCCAGGCTTGAGGGGGGAGAGTAAGGCAGCCTTGGCCCAGGTGTATCCCTATAAGGTTCTTCAGTGGTAGAAAAAAGGTACAAGGCTAATTTGAATAGCTGTTCAGGAACCAGAATTGTGTAGCCAAGAAGTACTGCTTACTTCCCAAAAAAGGGAAGAGGGGTATGGAAAGGAGCTTCAGGGGGTGTTTTGCCTTGCTACTTGGAGCTGTCTGACTTCAGTGTCTGCCCTAAGAGCATAGGGCTTACCAGGGTCCCGCTGAGAGAGGCTGCTGCTTTGAGTCACTCTTGGCAGGAGCCTCTCCCCTTCAACTGAAAACAGAGACTAATGTCCTGATTTAGGAGACATAATCTGTTATGAGAAGTTGGGCAACATCAATACCAGCAACAAGGGTCCTCCTGAAAGAGGAGAGTGCTGCTAGAACACTTACCTGCTGGATGTACATTGTTCAGTTCATTGGAATCTGCTGTAGGTGGGGCATGACTTGTGGCAAGCAGAAAGCTGCTGTAGTTATTCTGGGGTTGAATTTGCTGTTACCTATTTTAAAAAACAGACTTCTGTGTTCTGGTATATAACTGGGTTTATTATCAGTCCCTGTGTATCAGCACTGCTTATCTTTCTGAGGTCCTAGTCTGCTTCAAGCAGATGTCTGCTTGGAAAGCCTGAGTGTCATTTTTGTTGATATTGTGGTCTCTCTGCAGGCCAGAAAAATAGTCTTTTTACTCCTCAGCTGCCCTGCCGGTGGAGCTGAATGTCAGGGATTTGCAGAGCAGAGAGCCAGAGAAAACGAGTGGGGCAGTCTGGGCTGGTGCTTGTTTTCTATCAGTTGTGATGCTGTTCCTCCAGGCATAAGGTGCATCCCGAGTCTCTCTATTCCACCTGCAAATAGTTTCAACCCTTTTTCCAGTTTAAGGGTTTTTCTCTTTTCTGTGGGTGAGATCAGAAACCCAATGTGCTCATGTATTGCCCAACAGGAAGAGTGAAAGTCCCTGCCCTGTATGTTTGTACAATTAAACATGGGCTGAAAACCAGAAATGCAGATGGTTTATGGTTTTATTGTTAACTTCCATGTTATATCCACATGACCACCAGATCTTTATGACAAGGTGCTTCATGGTCGTGAGGATATTCAGCATCAGTGGTGACTGATGGAGAGCCGACCCTTCCCGAGTGTTGTTACACTTTAAACTGTTCTGGGGCAAACAAAACAGAAGTGCTCAGAATGGAGGTGTGAGAGAAGCAGAAGTGGGGGAGATTTTTTCCTTGTATTAGAAAGTTAAAGCAAAATGTTTGGTTTCAGTTTTTTACTCCATGCAGTTTCTGGAAACATCAGTACTATCATGCTGGTGAGAAATATGGGGAGTGTTGCAGGAATTCATTTAATTGAAGTCCTTACTTTTGTATTGCATAGTAATTGGTTAGTAATAGATATACTTAGTACAATATGTGCAAAAATGTTCCTTTTCTGCAAAGTGGTGGTAAACACCTCAGTGTCCTATAAAAGCTTTTGTGGGCTTGTTCTTCTCTCAGACCAGTTTAGGGAACTGTAACATTTGGGGAACGGGTAAGTGGCTGCTTAGGGCAGGACCCAAGCTGTTGTTTGATGTGAGGACAGCAGAAGTATCAGCTCCAGGATGGGTTATTGCCATGCCCAGTGCCCCATTTCAGATGTTTGAAACTGACATGGTATGTTCACCACAAACATGACCATCTGTCATTGTTCAACCTGCTTGTGTGTGTTGGTGGCATTTAAATTGTGTAGAGCAGAGGACACAGGAATTGTATTCCCTGCTTACCTGAAGACACGGAATCCATGTTGTACACATGGTAGAAATCCACTTTTTCATTTTCTTTGGTGTAACATTATTTCTAGATAGGACACACCTAATACATGAGTCAGTTCCCTACATGCCATTAGTCTCATGCATGCCATAGAAGAAGGCCAGCTCTTTGTGGTAACCAGGAAGGAACAGATGTTTTTATCACCTTTGGTCACTGTGAGTAGTGCCTTACTCATGATAACCACCCATTTGGATCAGTCAGGCTATTTGTGCAGTATGGTGTTATTCGCTGTGTGGGAGATTATCAGAGGCTGCTCTCTATTATAAAAAAACCAACCAGTTTTCTCTTGCACTAGAATGTTTCCAGTGGGATCACCTCATTTAATTCTTGCATTAGAATGTTTCCAATGGGATCACCTCATTTACACAGGGAACATTTGTAAAAATGATTGCCTGCGGAAATGAATTGTGATTTCAGCAGAGCAGTTGTGGCAATTTAGGAACAGCTCTACTCTAAACTCATGTGGGTGCCTTGGAAAAGGAAACTGGGTAGATTTCACTGTGCACTGCAGTGCCAACTTTCACCAAGGCAGGGTCTAAACCCTGTTGCTTTGTGAAGACACTGGTATATTCATCCTGAGATGTTTTTCTGCTTCTGGTGAAATGCTGTACCTACCTTGAATTTGATAAAGAAATTAATCGTACCTGCCAGTCTGTCTCTTCTTGGAAAAAGCTCCCTTTATAATTACTGTTTTATTTGCTTTGATGAAGATGCCTGGGCTTGTTAAGTCCTGCAGTGTTTGACTGAGCTGAGTGGTGGGATCAAGGAAAGCTGCTGTGAAACTTTTTTCTGCTTTGGTAAGAGTCAGCTCAGTGCACAGAGCTGGTGAGATGCCAAAGAGATGTGTTTTTCTGAAGCCTAAGCTCTGTTTCGTGTGAATGTCATGTAAGAACTGTGAGATTAGTTCAAGAAAGAAGAGGGAAGCCCTTTTCTCATAATGGAAATCCTTGCAAAGAATTTGTTTAAGACCAGGACAGGTAAAGGGAGTGGTATTCTTCAACTGAATATTCCACGTGAGGGCTGGAATTGAGTGGATGTTGAACGAGTGCTAGTGACTGAATGTGTCTAACCTTGTACTTGTGCATTTAGTCTTGCAAGGCTGCCTTTGATGTAGAATTGTTAATTTTTTTTTTTTCAACTTAGAATTAAAAGGAAAACAGCTGCGGGATGTTTTCCCCCTCGTGTGGGTGTTGTTTCCCTGCTCCTGGCTGCTCTGAGAGGCATTGTTCATTGCCAAGGTTTGAGTGAAGGTTAAGGTTAATAGTTAGGAGTAGGGGTTAGCATTAAGGGTTGGGTTAGACTTAGTCAGGGTTAGGTTTAGAGTTAGGGTTCACAAGCCTAATTATGTCTCTCCACACACCTTGAGCTCATTTGCACTTTTATCTTGCTGATTAAATTGCAGTGATCTGTTTCGTTATAAGCAAAAAAAAAGGTGATACGTAAGAGTTGTGAGGCAGTAATTGGAATTTTCCAGTGCTTTTTAAGCAGGGAACTGTAGCATTACGCTTTCTCAGTCTTGAACTTTCTCTTTTGTTAAAGGTAATGTATCTAGATAGATATTTCTTTTTCCCTGTGAATGTTTTTTTAAATAGAAATTTTCCACTCATTGTCCATTAATATAATTTGGCACAAAGATAGACTAATTGCATGGGCGGGCACAGTGATAGAGATATAAATCTTTTCCAGTGACAGTGTCTTGAAATAGCAATCAGTTAAAATATCATCACTGCAGTGTTATATTGCAGATAGATTTTGCTGCCTTTCTGTGAGGGTGAGCGTTGTATGGAACCCACACACGTGTGTGAGCAGATACATGTGTTGGTGTGTGTGTGGATATGTACATGTGTGTACTGTGTGTGCAGTTGTGGATACTTAATGCTGTTGGATCCTTCTGTCACTGAACCATCAGGGTGTGGTGGATAGTTCCATGTAGAGATCTGAGCAACAAACAGCCTCTGCCTTCTTTTTTATCCAGCTTCACCCACACTGTAACACTCTGTGCTGTCACTGTCAGCTGTTACCCACAGTGCTCAGGAGGGAGATGTGACCCTCTTAGGTCATGTTTAGTTATCCCCTGCCCATCTAACATCCCTGAAAATCCTGGGGTTGACCAGCTTTGAACTCAATATTTGAAGCTAGATTTCAAGGGATTAAATGTACACTTGGCTTGTTTTATTTCTTGATTTATTTTCACCAGCAGGTCCTCAGTTACCCACCTTCTTGCCACCTTCCCCCACAGGGAAGCACTTTGGTTGTCTCTCCTAAACTGAATAATGGCAGTCTGTCACCTCAGTCTCGCTGGAAAAGCTGTAAAATGCCAGACCAGAAGTAGCAGGCTTGAGGTCTTGTATTCTGCTTGTTGTGGTCACCTGCTGCTCAGTGCAAGGTGCTGCAGAGAAAGGACATTTGTGTGGCCCTTCCTCTACTGCCATGTTCCAGGTATGGAATCTCAGCTCACAATCTGTTTTTATCTGTTTCTCCATTGCTGGTGTGTTCACTCTGTTTAGTACAAGCAAAACTACTCCAGAAGCAAATGTGGCTCTGAATTGTTGGTCCTGGTTCCCTGTCCTCCTGATTTCTTCCTGCCCATGCTGCCACTGGGCCACCAGTGGGACAAGTCTGGAGACTCAGCATCAGGGAATCTCTGAGTCACTGATGACACAGCTGCAGAAATGGATTTTCTTGGCAGAAGAGACTAAAACAGGCGTGGTTTTAGGGAAAAAAATCCTTTGGCAGCCACGTTACGTTGCCATTTTAAAAATGGCATGTTCTGTCAGAAACGCTGCTTCCAACCTTTCTTGCTTGCTTTGGATATAGAAACATGCTCTTTGATGTGGAAAGCAGACTTGGGCAGAAAGCAGAAGGGCCATAGGTCCTTCCTTTGGGTGTTCACCCCTTCAAGGGAAAGGCTATTTTCTAAATCCTGGGACTCAGGTCTGAGTGCCTTTATCAGAGTTAGCTGCTACGTGTCCTCCTGTGCCTCCAGCACGTACAGCACCCTCCTGGGTGGAGTGCAGGCACTGGCTGTTCTCTTGGGTTGCGAGTCATTCCCTCCTTGCTGTGCAGCTGCTCTGCTTAACCACGGCAGCACAGTTTAAACCGGGAGCCAGTGCAACACAATACCCAGCTGTCTGTAGCATGACACGGTGTGTTAGCGCTTCAAAGGCAGCCCAGAGCTGCATGGTTGTCCTCTCAAACAGACCCTGCTCCCTGCTAAACATAAGAAGACATCGTGTAAATAGCCTCACTTGCTTCAAAGTCGATTCACCAGCTGCAGATCTGGCTCCACGTGTCTGGTGTGTTCTTTACCAGCAGAGATAATGGTATTTAAAGTGACTTTTACTGAGGTTTTTGACTCTCTGTTGTTTTTTACTGCATCTGGCTCCATAACTTGCTTTCTTACCATTCTCATAACATCTTTTTCTTTTTGGGAGCTGTTGTAAATACAGAATCTTGTCAAGCTGAAAGCATTAAAGCCAAAGGGTTCATGAAGAGGGAGCAGAACAGGCTGTTTCTGACTCTGGTTGCTTATAGCTGGATTCAAAGGAAGCTGACACACCACTCACTTCATACCCAGTCCCGTGGTTCTACCTTAATTTTAAGCTAGAGTACACAATGTTTGTCTGTGTAAAAGGCCCTAATGAAAACAAGAGTGTTGGAAGAAATAAGGTAATTTACTTTTATTGGGTGTTCCTTCCTGCCTGGTTTATTGAAGCACCTTATCCTTACGCAGCTCCAGACAATAAACTCATCTTTAAGTGGTTGCAGTTAATGTAAATTAAGCCTAATGATCAGTTTAATGTAAATGCCCCATACATTCAACTTATGAGCATAGACTGCAGAAAAAAAATGACCATTGAACAAGTTACTGGCATAGTCTGAAATATGTGGGTCTTACTGTATAAAGTAGTATCAAAGTCATGTTAGGAGGCATCAAAATTTCTTCAGACTGCCAAATCCTCTGACACAAAAGCACAAGCTTTTGAACATTTTGAAAGCTGAGTTTTTGAAAGTTTGAGTAAATTTGCCTTTTTGCTGGAATTTTTTAAATCTGAATAACTCTTACCAAGAAAAGCCTTTTTTGTGCCACGTCATCCTGTGCCACTTCATCCAATGCTGTGGCCATGTTTCTTACCAGCAGTTGCCTGTCATGTGCAAATATAAAGAAGTACTTAGGACAAAACTTGTTGGCACCAAGAACTAAGTGTGGGTATGAAAATGTGTGACTCTGAAAATGAACCAGAGCTGTGGTTGCAGTTACGATTTTTGCAGATGAGTGATTTGATTTGGAAAAAAATCCTTCCAAAGGTGGGGTGACATGCTGGTTCATGGAAGCAGGCTGCCACTGCAGAGAAGGCAAGTTCATGATTTAACGAACACACTTTCATTTTCCCTTTTGAATAGCAGAAGTCAGTCAGAATTCTCCTGCGTGTTGAGCCACAAGGAAGAACAATTTCCTCTTCATCCCATATGCTGGCTTTTTCTCACTGTATGTATGAAACTAAGGGGTGATTTTTTTTCCTACCAGTTTTAGTAACTAAAGTCACAACAAACAATTCAGGACTGCACATAATAACGATGGCTCAGTCTGTTTAGAAAGTTTACTTTGCCCTGTAGCAGCCAGCACATGTTTCACCATATGGAGTTTTTCGGTCTCTTGTGCTCTGTAGCTGCTGGGAGCAGAGGACACTTGGGTGGGTGAGGAGCACCCTGTCCTATCCACCCTTGTCCTGCCCTCTGTGCTGGGAGCAATGGGCTCCAAGACTGGTCCCAGCAGCCTTTGTCCTGACTTTGAACAGACAGAGCACCCAGTTTGCATGGTGCACTGAGCCGTTTGCCCGTGGCTTGCTGAAGTCACTCAGCCATGGCCTTTTCCCTCCAGTTCTTGACCGGGCAGCTCTTGAGACTGCCAGTCCTCCTTGTGTCTGTCCTTCTGGCAGCAGCAAGACAAACTCTCTCCTGTTCTCCTCTGCACATTTGCAGTCTGCCTTCAAGAAAAAGACTTCTCCTTGCAGCTTTTGTTTATTAAACTGAGGAAAAGAACAACGCCCCAAACCCAAAGCCCTGACATTTATGGGCAGCATGGCAGTGATTCAGGCCTACTGTGCCTACAAGCACAAATCCTGTCACCACCTCACCGTGTCATTTGGGAATACCATTACAATAGTGCACGTTTCATGCAGCAGTATTTCCTCAGTGTCCTGGCCGTGGAAAACCTCCTGTTACTGGATGCTCACCAAATCGTTAATGGAAAGTTTGGAAGCAGATGTGGCAAGATTTATAAACACATATTAGCTGTCTTGCTTCTTCCTGGATGACGGGGCCTAATCAGAGATTTGGAGGAGGGTTTACATTCTTCCTTAACTAGGGCTCAAAGCCCAGACGAACTCGTACTTTCTAGCAGGCTTATTTCTCATAGCTGTGTTCCCAGAAACAGGCACAGAGAATGTAACAAAAGTACTCTCAAGATTAGCCTGCTAGCCAGAAACATCCTGAGACGAGTAATCTGCCTAGAGGGATGGGTGCCGAACATATTCTTGCTGCTGTTGATTCCCCTTCTTCCTGCCACTTGAGGCTTTTTTATTAGTTTCTAACAGCTTTTATTTTCTGATGCTTTTCTGCCTGGCTTTTGTTGCACATCTCTTTGAGTCCTGGGATCCTGGGTTCTTTGAACTGCAAGACAAACTGGCTGTAATTCACTCCCTTTTTTTTTTTTTT
>VZRQ01010005.1:524193-659194 GCA_013397975.1 Machaerirhynchus nigripectus
TTTTTTTCATTTTTCTACCTTGTTGCTACAGTATTTTACTGCTCAGGTACAGTGCAGCCCCTGTGAAGGCAGGAAGATACAGCTCCTCTGAGAATCAGCTCTGTAGCGACACACCGTCACATTCGGTGGTGGTGGTGGTGGTGGCAGGGAAGTTCTGTGTTGGTTAATAGATCTTAATGCTATAAATTGGCCGAGTTCTGAATGTGTGTTCCCTCAGGGGACTGCCAGCACAGAAAAGCCTGCAGCCCCATTTTCAGACCAGGCTATGGGATCGGTGCTGAATCTATTACTCTTCTAGGAATTAAAGTGCTGTGATTTAGAAAGGTTGCTCTCTTTGCATGAGCTGGATTGCTGTCAGTGGCAGTACTGCCAGGGAAAGACAGCATCCCATCAAAGCTCTACTTTGCATAAAGCAGCAAGAATGCCTCAGTATGGTCAGTAACCCTCTTCCTATGGCCCTGTTAGTTTGCAGACAAAAAAGAAGGATTTAGGCAAAAGATGCTCTTTAGCAAGTAGGACTGGGAGAAGTTTATTTCTTTTTGGTGGCCTCTGTTTTATACCTGTGGTTTTCTTGATATATCTGAATGTCAAATAAAAACATTAGCAGCCTTTTTAAATATAAAAATTTAGAGGCTTGGGATGAGTGGAATTAAGGAAAAGGCAGGAGATTGGTTTGGCTGCTGTATTGGTAAAGCCACTGGCACAACCTATAGAATTGGTTAAACCATAGAAATAAAGCATGTATTTTCTGAAAAATTTAAATGTTAGTTTTTACACTTTTAAAAAAAATTATTATATGGCAGGATAGGGAGCTGGTTAAGACTTGGCCCTGTTCACAGAGCATCTTGGAAGCAGTTTAAGAAAACAGATGAATTCTGTTTGCTTAAAAAATAGGTTTATTTTGTAAATAGCATGAGAGGGTGCAGCAAGAAGGGTGTTTCAGGACTGTTTGAGAACATCTTATAGCAATTTAGAACCGAAAGATTTTTCTTTATCAAAATTCTGGATATAAAATGGTTTAATCTGGTGCTTACTAGAAATGAAGGGCTTGCCTGTGTCATTCCAAAATGTGCAGTTGTGGAAATGAGCAGTTAATGGGGAGTCTGGAAGTGGTGAGAAAACACGGCCAGGCATACATCAGAAAGCAATTCTTCCTCCATCTCCTCCTCATTTTGCTTGATGGTAAAGCAGCACTGTACAGCCTGGCATGTTTCTTTTCTGTCACTCTGGAATCACAAAAAATGCAAAGCTCAAATCTCTTTCACATCGATGATATTTCAAGAGGGTTCCAGGTCTAAAAGGAGAAAGAAAAATAAGTTGTTTCTCATTTATTTGCTTTGCTTTGTTGGGGTTTTTTAGAGCTAGAAATGCACTGTGAAGATTGTACAATCAGGGAAAGGCCTGAGAGCTTCAGCTGTACTAAGCCCTCCGGGCCGGAACCACTGGAGAAGGCCTCATGGCATCTCCACACTGGGATGGCTGAAGGCTCCTGGGGCTGGAGGGCTGAGCAGGGTCACAGGGAGTCTTCCCCAGCAATGCCTGTGTCCTGCTGCCTGGCCAGAAGGGGGTTAAGGGCTGCCTGCCCGCTCCATGATTCAGAGAGATTCCAAGGAAGAAGGTGTGCCTTTTTCTGCAGGAAATCAGAAGATATAAAAGGAGATGCCTTTGCCACTTCAGCTGTAGGAAGAAGCTGTGTTTTGTGTTACTTGGGCATTGTCTTTGACAGAGTAAGAAAGGCCCAGAAGAAAATGGCCAGTGAAGACTTTGAGGCGGGAGCATATTGCGATTTCCTAGATTTTCCTAGACAGGTTAACAAGCTTTTCCAAATTCATAGTATCTTTGGAAGCAGCTTGGCTGCTGGACCATGAGTTCCTGCATGGGAGTTGAACCTACTTTCATAATCCATGTGCCAGCTCAGTTGTTTTCTAGTTGTGAATTGATCAGGTCATTGATTTGTTGCAAGCATCAGAATTTGGAAGTATTTTAAGTGGGACAGTCTGTTCTAAGGCCTGGTTTTGCGTTGTTAATTTAGTAATACAAAGCTGCATGTGGTTCTTGGCCTTTCTCTAACAGCATTTAATAGTGATCTTTCTGACTGTTGTCCTCTTTTTGAAGATCAAAGTGTTTTGCCTGATTTTGAAGAAAGCAATCAATTCAGCCAAACTTACAGAGGAAGTCACCTGGTATAAGCTTGGGGATCCAGACATGCTTTTTCATTTACAGGAAGGACGCTGTTACTTGGCAGAAATGGAGCATAAACAAAGAAAGAAACAGTGAGAACGTGATTACCAGGCCTGTGGAAAATAACTTCCAAGCAAATCTCTTTAAGATCAAGAAGTGTTAAGATTGCTCCTGTCCACACTGACCCCAGGCAGGTCACCACTGACCCAAGCCCAGCCAAGGGTACGAGCTGGCAAGAGGGCAAACATACCAGTTTGCAGAAGTTAGTTGTTATGGCATTCATCCTGAACTAGGCTGTGTAAGGAAGAGGTAGGACATCTTGGAAGCAGTTATAATAGCTTCCTTCTGGGAAGAAATTTGATGACTTGCCATTGTTTTTCTGTGGCTGAGATGGCAGAGGTGGGATGTGCCATTGTTCACAAACGATGCTGTGACAGTTCCCTGCTCTGGATTGTCGTGCCTTGCCTGGAGCCAGTGACTCTCTGCCAAGGGCAGACCACAGTCTAACCCTGTTTGTGAGGAGCCACCAGGTTGCTGTGATATTTAGTGGTTCAATACAGAGAAGGGGTTGCTGCCTCTGCATGTACCGATTCAAAAATTCTCCACCCTCTTTAAGAGGTACTGAAAATGGTGAAATTGTGAAGCCAGAGAAATATAGGGCTGCAGGGACCATCAAATCTTTTTCCTGGACATAATTGTTCCTAGCACCTCCTTGTCTTGTGTACCCTGAAAAATCCCCTCTGTTTTCACAACTAGGATGGCATTAGGGCGTCATTCTCAGACAGAAGCCCTGCATCTATCCCCTCATCTCAGTGGAGACCTCGGACCCTTTCCAGTGCTAGTTGCTTGTGAGCCCTTCTCTTCAAATTCATCCTAGTTAATTTTTGGCTCGTAATACCCAGCCACAGAGGGCTCCTTTAAAAACTGTCTGAAAGCGAGAGAAACACTCTTGCCTGGAGAGTCCCTAAGACTCTGGTACATGCAGTAAAAGAATTCTACTTTCCACTCTTTCTTTTAATTATTTCCAGAATTTACTGCAGCGTTCCTCTGCCCTCTTAAATGAGGCTGGATATTTTTTGAGCACTGTGCATTCAGCATGGTTCCTCCCCTGCTTGGTAACCCCAGTTTCTCTGAGTGCCCTAGGGTCTCCCAGCCGCTCCTGGGAGAGGGGCTGCCAGCCCCTGGCCTTGGCATCACTCCTTGCCTGACGCCCCACTGGGATTTATCACTTCCTCCAAGGTGGCGGCTTTAGAATCCCAGCAGTGTTTGTGCTGCCTGACACATGAGCATTGCCTCCCACGAGGATTTCAATAGTTTCCTGCTGCTGTAGTGTCTCTGATAGCTGAAGTATCTGATCCAATAAAAGATCATGTCTCAGCAGGTGCTGCGGCTTCAGCAAACAATGGTCTGTCAAGTGTAGAAGGTGGTGTTTATGCAAACATTTTAATCCTTGTTTGCACAGTACTTTTAAGGTGTAAAATACCTCAGAAATGCTGGCTTCTCATTGTTACTATTATCACTGTCAATTTTTTCATGAGAAATTAGTGCAACAAGTGGGAGTTCTTCTGGAGTTCTTTAGTCACACCATGCCGGATGTCTTGGAGGAATCTGGTCTGACACAAGTCTGCCCCAAGACCCCAGAGCATGCAGCAAGAGGAGTTGGAAACCATGTTTCAGTTAGGGAACTGTGACTGAATTGTTATGGAAACATGTTGGAATGAGTCACACAACTGGAACACTTGCTGTTGAGGGCTACAAGCTTTTCAGAAAAGATAGGCCGGGAAGGGGCAGGAGTGTTGCACTCTGTGTTAAGGAATGGATGGATTGTGAAAGGCTGCCTCTGAGAAACAGCCACAAACAGGTTGAGCTTGTGGGTAAAAGTCAAGGACCACACCAGCAAAGGACACCTCGTGTGTGGGGTCTACTACAGATGCCTGACCGGGGGAACCTGTTGACGGGGCCTCTTGCCTCAGCTACAGGAAGCTCCGTGTGAGCTCTCATGCTGGTGGGGGATTTCAACCATCCAGATATCTGCTGGGAAAGCAATGCAGCTGGCTGTAAGCAATCCAGGAGACTCCTATGGTGCATCAAGGGTAAATTCCAGGTCCAAGTATTAGAGAAACCAGTGAGGGCAGAAGCATTAGTGGACCTGGTGCTCACCAACGCAAATGAAGTCATCACAGGGGTTAAGATTGGAGACAGCCTGGGCTGTAGTGGTGACCATGCCCTGGCTGAGTTTGTGATCTCAAGAAACATGGGCGTGGCAAAGAGCAAAGTCAGGACCCTGAACTTTAGAACAGTGAACTTTCAGCTGTTTAAAGAATTAGTGGATGAGATTCCCTGGGAAACTGTCCTTAGCTGACCAGAGCTGGCAACTCTTTAAGGCCACTTTTCTTAGAGCATGACCTCTCCCTTCCAGTTTGTAAGAAACGGAGTAAGGCAGGCCAGAAACCAGCATGGCTGAGCAGGGACCTTCCTCTCAAGCTGATGAGCAAGAAGAAAACGCACAGCTAGTGGAAGCAGGGTCAGATGACTGGGGAATGTACAGGGATACCATTTGGATGTGTTGGGATGGGATCAGGCAAGGTAAGGCACAGATGAAATGGGACATGACAAGGGATGTGAAGAATAACTAGAAGGGATTCTGTAAGTACAGTTGTCAGAAAAGAAAGGCCAAAGAGAGTGTACCATCCCCCCAACCCCCAACAAATGAGAAGGAAGAGCTACTGTCAAGGGAGGGGATCCTGCCCCTCTTCTCTCATGAGACCCCACTTGAAGTACTGCATCCAGTTTTGGGATCCTCAACACAAGAAAGAGGTGGATCTGTGGGAATGAGTCCGAAGGAAAGCCATGGACATGATCAGAGGGATGGAGCACATCTCTTATGAGGACAGGCTGAGAGAGCTGGAGTCGTTTAGCCTGGAGAAGAGAAGGCCTTCCAGTACTTAAATGGAGTTATAAAAAGGAGGGAGAGCAACTTTTTACATGGGCAGGTAGTGATACGACAAGGGAGAATGGTTTTAAACTGAAAGAGGAGAGATTTCAATTAGATGTTAGAAAGAGATTCCTTACTGTGAGGATGATAAAGCACTGGCACAGGTTGCCCAGAGAAGTTGTGGCTGCCCCATCCCTGGACGGGTTCAAGGCCAGGCTGGATGGGGCTCTGGCCTAGTGGAAGGTGTATCTGTGGGTTTGGAATAAGATGATCGTTAAGGTCCCATCCAACCCAAACCATTGTATGACTCCGATTCTATGAAGTCAGTGTAAAACTGTGTACAAAAAGACACTGACTGATACACTGCAGTGGGTGACACCAGCAGATGAAGCTGTTTTTGCAAAACACTTCCTTCACTGTGATGAGGCCAGGGAAGAGCACATCCTGGAGAGAGCAACAGCAACACAAACAGCCTTGGGAGCGAGCTCTGGCCAAGGTGTGTGTTGTTTTTGTCTCTTAATTTAGCAGTACTGGGAAAACCCACGAAGGAAAAAATGTGGATGTTTTCCAGATGCAGAGTCATTCAGGGCTGTAATTACAAATGCTCGCCTACTGAAATATGCGCACAATTGCCACTGGATACTGTAACTAGCAACATCCATTGGATTGTTTTTAAAGCCAAAGCAGTAACACTGTGCTAGTGTACATGAAGTCGGCACTAGTGCTTGGCAAACCTGCCTCTGCATGGCAGGTTTAGGTTCTGTACAGCTTAGGAAATGTTGCTTTTACTGCTCAGCTGCACCAGCTGAGAAATCTTTGTCAAACTCGTTTGTATCTGAGCCCCGAGCAGAGTGCACTGAGTGATTCCACTGTTGCAAGGATTTACTTTATTCCTTTCAGTTTAATTACAGAAAAGAGTGAACTGGGAGTGTTTTGTTTGTTTCGGTTTGGGGTTTTTTTTTGCTTTTGATTACACAGGGATTCTGTGTGTTAAGAAGCCACTGAAAAGAAACAGAATGAGAGTGAGAGATTATGTGGGACAGGAATCTGAGTCTGTCACAGAGTTGCAGATTGTTTATTGCTGCCGTGCTTTGATAAGTGACAGCAACTGGCTGTAATTCTCTGTAACTCTCCCGGTGCTGCCCAGCTGCTTTGATCAGCAGCGAAACTGTTAACAGTGCTGACAATTAATTACTGTCGATGGGCATCGCAGCCTGAACTTCCCCTGCCAAACAGTGACAGATCACACCCGTCAGGGCTATTGTTAAGGCTTTCTTTGGACATATCGCTGGGTTGAATCACGCTGCGCTTCTTCTCAGGATTTTCTGCCTCAGCCACCGTGGTTAGAGAGTCGCCCTGGTTTTCTGAGCGAGAGCTGGGATCGCAGACAGGGTGCTGGCAGCGTGTGGGAGGTGTGTTTGAGTGCCATGTGCCCCTGGAGCAGAGGCTGTGCGTGCGGGTGTCTTCGCTGGGTCCTGCGCTGATCTGCAGCTCGGAGCAGTGTAGCATCCAGGAGGGGATCAGAAAGCCCCCTGGGCATGTAGCAGGCGGTGAGGAGCAGGGG
The DNA here is from genome assembly GCA_013397975.1 of Machaerirhynchus nigripectus. NCBI lineage: Eukaryota > Metazoa > Chordata > Aves > Passeriformes > Dicruridae > Machaerirhynchus > Machaerirhynchus nigripectus. The sequence goes on from VZRQ01010005.1 coordinate 530,874, forward strand.
AAGGGATGGTGGCTCTGAATGCAGGTGTCGTGTGCGAGAGAAGAGTGATTGCCGTCTGAGGCTGCAAGCGCTGCGGTGAGTGTCCTTTTCCCCTTCCCCAAGACTGATCCCAACCTTGCTACTTTCTTATAACTCTCTAAAATCCTCCCTTTGTGTAGGCTCTTTCTTTATGCCTTTCAGTATCTCCTTTTTTTTTTTTACCTGACCTCCTCTTCTCCCCTCATCTCTTATTCCCCTCCTTTCAGTCTCCTCTTCTTTGTTCCCATCTCCCTGCCTCTGAGGCTGGACACAGCCTTATGAAATTGCATTGGGTTCTCTGAACGTTTGTAGCCTTATGCTTTGGGAACCTTTGACTGGCAGGAATTGTATCTAATGGATTTTAAAGTATCTGAACGCCCTATTTGCATTCCTGCCTGTCTGCTCAAAACCACACTGGCACTCAGCTCCCTTGAGGCTTGAATTCTGATAGCAGCAGCTGTGGCAGTGGCATCCTGTGATTTGCTTCATCAGTTGACATTTTAAGGAATTTGGACTGATATAACAAGGTTGGCCATTTTACTGCCCTCTGCTGCTAAATAACTTGGGTATCTTCTCACCTACCTAAAGGGTAGGTATAATTGGTTTTGCTGGTGAGAGCCCACATGAAGTGTGCCCCCTCCATGTGTTTTTATTGCTGTTGTTGTTATTATTATTATCCAGCAGTCTGTATTGATTTGTGTTATATTTTATTCAGCTAAACACATGATCAGCCCAGTTCTGCTCTGTGTCTGAATTGCTTGTAGAATTAGGAGTTTTAGCAGTGTTTTCGAGATCAGGAGCAAATCCTCTTCAAAATTAGGTCTTGCCTATGTAAACAACTTGCACTACTTTTGAACTGCTGTTCTGTAATATTGATACAACCCTCCCCTAGTGTGAATTCAGCTATGCCAGTACGAACATGCTTACACCAGTGTGGCTTGTTCCCCTGTGGGAAAGAAGAACCAGATCTTCCAGTATAAAGCACTTTTATTTGGCTCTGATCACATCCACGCTTTTGTTTTATCATCAGAAATATACCAGCAAATAATACTTGTAATTTAGCATGGGTGAACTGGTACAAAATCATGTATAGAACAAGTCTTGGTCTGCAGACTGCCTCAATAACTCTTTGACAAGCGAGTGTTGAATATGCTGTGTATTCATAATCTTGTCTTTGTGACTGGAGGTACAGTGGAAAGACTTGGTGTTGCTGTCATTATGTATTCACAGTTAAGAAACTAAGAGCTGGCCAGTGTGTTGGCTATAAAGTCACGGCTGTGAGTCATGTGAGTCGTGGCTGTTGTTTATTTATAAATAAAGTACATAAGATTTTATCCACTTTCAAACTGATTACTGACCATTGCTTTTATTTGCAGCCAACTGGCAATGTAGTGGCGGAGATGTAAATTCCAGTAATGCTTGCTTGGAAGTGCCTTTGAGCTGTCAGGGAAATAGAGAGGTATTTTACCAATGTCACAAATTTGGGTCCTGAAAAACCACTGGGACCAGGGAAATGTGAGTGCCTGGTGGCTGTGAAACACTTATCTGTGGTCATCAACCTCAGTCATCAGTAGGGCAGGACAGCCTAGAGACCAATGGTACATAGTGAAACTTTGAAAAATTCCAATCAGACACTGTAATCCTAAACATCATGGTTTATTGGTGGGGTTAATCTAGATGATCAGCATATGTCTTGTAGCAAGAAATGTGTAGGGAAGACTCTTGGTGTTTGCAGGCAAAGGAGAAATACATTTGCTATAGAAATAACTTTATATTCAGAGCTTTTTGGGAAGGCAGGTCCACTAAGAGACTAGGCTCTTCTGGGGAAGAGCTGTCTTAATTGCACGTGCCTGATGACAGGTGTCTGGAAACACAGGACCTAACTAAAGCTTTTAGGTTCTCTTCTACCAGAGAAAATAAGTAGGATACAATCCTTTTCTTCTGCAAGGTAAGAGGTTATTTTAAGTTATTTTAAGGTGATAGTGACGTGAAGGAGTTTATGGAGGGGGGAGAAGCTGGTGCCATTAGGGAACTGCAGAGCTTTGTTAGAAGGAACGTCCTTTGTTGTGCTGCTTGTTGGCACAGTTACCGTGTCAGATTGTTGAGGGAAGTAAATTTTCACAGAATCTAATAGTTTCCTCCTATGAGTTAGTGTCACCTCTGTCTCATTTAATTCCCACCTTTGCTTGTGGTGAGTGCCATTTCCATGCTGCGTTTCTCAACTTCATTACCTCCAGATTGAGCACTGCTTCGGGAACAGCTTTCCAAACTGCAAGTGGCTTGTTTTGCAGAGCAAGGTGCAAATCTTCCCTGCTGTTTCTTCCCTGAGCTCAGTGACTCCCCACGGCTGCAGTGCCGGTGGCGGAGGTGTCTCCCGTGAGCAGGCTGGGTCTCTGCCTGCAGGCTGGGGCTGCAGCTGGGTGGTGCTGGGGCTGCCGGGGTGGCACAGGCAGGCAGCAGTTGGTAAAACTGGTGTATGGTCTTCAAGAGCAAGCAGCTGACCATGGACAAATCTGCAGCTGGGTTGTAACCCAGCCTAGTGTCCAGCTCGCCTTGGTCTTTGCTGCCTCTTCCTAGGAGGAAAGTGATTTGTGGGAGTCCTTTTGCTGGGTTACATTACTTCTTTCCCCCAGCTGACTCATGGGTTTTGTCTGTTCTGTTTGCATCGGGTGGCAACTGAAGCTGTCAACAGCTGATCTTTCAGTTTAAAGAGTCCAGCAACATTGGCAGTCCTGGAAGGAGAGGCAGAGACACCAGGCAGGTCCTTGCCTGCATCTCTTGACAGCATGGTTTGCAGTCAGGACAGTTTATATGAGATTGACAGACAGAGGCAGTCTCAGCTTGGCCCCACTCCCACAGGAGTCTGCAGAATCCACTGGAGAGCAGTTCTGAACAGCTCCTTTTTATTTGTCTCCTCACCTTCACTTTTAACCAGATAGGAAGTTGTTCATTATAAAAGGCCCAGTTGTCCTTACAGCAGTCTCATCACTGATGTCTGAGGTGATGCTGCACAGAAGTGAAGCTGTTAATATCTGTGTTTATACATTTCTCTAAAGATGATGACTGCAGTGGAAGATAAGTTTTGCTGCAAAAGGCACTGACTGAGCTGACCTGGTCAAGGGGAAGACATTAAAATGTTACGCTCTTTAGTTTTCTCTGCTTCACTCAGACATCAGCTGCTGTGGTCTGTTGCTTTTCAGCAAATATGTTTGGGTCCAAGTGCTGCTTGAGATGATAGAAGCCCAATATGCTTTTTGAGGCAAAAGCAATTATTTGTTATGTGTTTGTACAGCTCCTAACACTTTGGATTGCTGTGCCTCCTGATTGCTAATGGCTGAGCAATAGTGTTTGTTACAGCAGTTGGTAATAGCAGCCTGTGTTTGTGCCCTGTAGGGGAATTTGGTACATGTGCACAGCCATGGGATGTCAACGATTTTGTACCTTTCAGAGGCACCACAAAGTCTGTACAGACCATCTAGTCTTCTGCCATTTTAAGTGCTTTCTTACTTCATTTCAGAGATATTTGTTTATTCTTTCCACTGTTGCTCTCCCAAACTTTTCAAATCTTTCCCATCTGGGCTCTTGTGTTTATAAACTCTCCTGTGTTTGGAGCTTGTAGGCAGCAACCACTTCGAAGCCTGCTTTTCAAACACAGACCAAGTCCAGGGAAGCCAGGAAGCACCACGGGCTCTTGCTCTCCTCTGCCCCCTCTTTACAGCACTGCAGGTCTCTGAGATTGCCTCTGTTCTACCAGCTGGATGCTCAGCCCTGCACTCCCCACTGTCAGTCAGCATCACCCTGCTAAGGAGGCCACAAAACCTCCCTGATTTACACAGCCTGAGGATCTGACAGAGTACAGATATTTTCATTCGTTATGGTTTGTTTGTCTTGAGAAGTCACAGTTTGGCAGCTCCAACTCCTGTTGTGTGAGACTCACATCACTGGAACCTATCACTTTTTTTCTGGTGTGGAAAAGAAGAGCTGGTCAGCCCTGAGCGGGCCTGGAGTCCAGCCTCATAAAAACTGTCTGTCACCTTTTAGCCATTCTCTTTGTCACTTCCTTTCCATAGCAGAGATAATGGAAGTGTTTCCTGCTAACTCCTGTCTCTCTGTGATAAATTGCTGTGTTCTTTATTGGAAAGCATTGTATAGCTGCTCTTAGCACTGCGATAATGAAAATGCTGTGAACTGGCTGCATTGTGTTTGGCTTCCTTTCAGACAAGGCCAGTCTGGACACTGAGGACCTGATCTTCCTTTTGGGCCAGGCCTCAGCTCACATTTGTGTGGGAGGCAGGGATTTATGTTTGCTTAAAGCCACATTTATGCTTTTGGCATGGAGCTGTTGAAGGTCAGTGTGATCCATAAATCTATAGAAGCGGGGCCTGCAGGTGCCCCTTGTTCTCCATTTCCTCCTTTGAGCTCTCCTCCCTGCCCCATGGCAGTGCTGCAACTGGCATGGACATCCTTGTGTTGGTGTTGTGCTGCATGGTTAGTGCTTCCCTTACCCTCCCAGCTGGGAGCTCCCAGCGCTCCAGGCAGGGGTGATTTTGACCCGCCTTGTAATTCCAGTTGCCAATGCTTGTAGCCAGGAGGGTTTGTAGCTGAGCTGTACTGTTGTTTCAGTTTGGATATTTTTGCCTGGATCTTTCCATTCAGTGACAAAAAAAGCTGGTGTCAGTATAGGTTATCTTTAAAGTGATGAGAAGAGTCCTATTCCTGAATTCCACGGCTTTCAGATTTGTTGTCTTTTATCAAGAGCTGTATTGTTAGGTTTGCTGCCCACAAGCCCGGGAGTCCTGATTCTCCAGGGCTTTAGCTTATGGCTGATAACTCAGTTTCAGTCTTGCTTTTGTCCAGCATGCTGCATCTGGTAGTGGAGCAATTATATGAGTAGCAGAGTAGTCACTGGCAAAAATACTGGGATAGTTTTAGTTGAAGAGGTAGAAGGAAATGGGCAAAGACAAATACACTGTTAAATTTTTATGACGTGGGTGTGCTCATCCACCTGTGTGCCTAAAACTCCCCCCGGCTGGATCGAAGGAAAGCCACAGTGCAAAGAGTGTATCTTGTCTGCTTGTTTTCACTGTGAGGAGAGAAGGAGGGACTGAGGTTTTCATCTTGAGAACTGAGGCTGAGAGTGGGTTTCATCCTGCATGCTCAGTCAGCCTTTGCACGGTTTGAGTCCTTTGGGCTCATTTAACACAGCATAAATGCATGCTCTTTGTGAGCTGTCTAGTTTCCCTCCTCCTGCAGGGATTTTTAATTAAAAATCTAGGACCAAAATAACTGCAGTACCATCTTACAACTATTGTTGAAGGAAGAGCTGGATGCTCTCGTCTCTGAGAAATAGTGAGGTTTATGCAAAGATACTCAGTATATTAATTTCCTGTAGGATTTCAGGGAGAGTGGCTATATCAGAGGAAGTATAGGTGGATTCTAAATTTAAAACACTGTACAACAGATCTTGGTATACTACAGCGCCCAAAAGTCTGAAAAGCTGAACAGGGGCATATAAGGATCTCTTCAAAAATAGATGCACTTCCTTAAAATTTATTTGGTCATGTTTATTCAGCCCTCGTTATGAAGGCCCCTGAGACTTAAAGGTCCTGTCTGAATCTGATAGGAGAAACAAGAAAGTAGAGGAGTGGAAAATTCAGCATGACTGGAGCCCCACAGGATGTGGTCATTTCTCCATTGTTTACCTGTTCTTCAGAAGTAGGTGAGCCAGGTTAGCTATAATTTAGTACACTTGGGTTCAGAGCCATTGGGTGGAAATATAGTTTGTTCTTATACAGGGTGTCAAGGCAGGAATACACTTACAATCTAAAATTCTTTGCGGCAGTGGATGCTCATGGCATAATCTGGAGCTGAATCTTTGTGGTATTGAACAGCGCTTGTTTTCTGTCTTGTAAGATGGTCTGTAAGCATCCTTTCCTGCCATTACCTTTGCCTTACTGCTGTGTCGAAGTTCCCTTTGGAGCCCAAGTCTGGGAATGGCTCAACAGACTTGAGGTAGAAATTGATTTTGGTTTACTTTGTTAAAAGGGGGCGATATTTCACAAACAAGGGAATAATATCAGAAGGACCCTGTCAAGCATGAAAGCTGGTCTTCAGATTATCTTGGTATTTCCTAGTGATTGTGTGGTGGGAATGTAGCCCCAAGGCACAATCTTTTCCAGACTTAATTGTATAAAGGCAGAGGTGGATATCATAGAAAGCCATCAGTGAGGCTTGCAGTCATCTGGGTTTTTTAAAAATGTCATTAAAAGTAGAATCCTTCCATTAAAAGGGAATATGATCTCATTTTGTGATTTAGATAGCAGGATGAGGCTGTAATGATGCTCTTTAATATGTTCTTTTCAAAGAAAAATATCGAGGCAGGAACTGACCTTGAAGATGTGGCCTGCTTGCAAATGATGTAAATGCGCCCCTGTCCAAAGCGAAGTGTTCTTGTCATGGCTTTAAATCTCCAGGAGCTTTAGCTAAAGCAACTAACTTACTGTCTTATTTATGCTTCTGTGTACCTGATACCGTATCTCACTGCCCTGAGTTTATCCCAAATCCTGTCAGCCCCTGCAGGAGTGGGGATGGCAGGTCCCATGGGGGACCCAGCTTCCTCTTCCCAAAGCATGCTGTGGTGAATCCATCAGGGTGGCCCTTACCACAGCCTGGGGTCTCTTACCCTGGAGGTAGCTCTAGAAAATATGGATTATTAGAAAGCTGTTCTCTTAGATATTCCGTTAAAGTTTAAAAGGATTGTGTGGGAGGTCATTGGAGGGTATTGCTAACAGCACACATAAAAACTTCAGGGCATGGGGGGATGTGGGATAGCCATTCCCCAAGCAATACAAACTGTGTGAGTTATGGATAATTACTGGAAAGCTCAATGTGTCAAAGGTGGATGTGGTTTACCATTATGTAATTCATTAATACTGTTCATGGGACTCAGAGACTTGCTCCCTGGAATTCCCCAGCTTGGAGATGATGTGTTCAGAGTGGGCCTCAAATGAAAACTGCCACTGGTGGATGAGCTGTTGATATCAATAGTCACAACAAAAAGGAAGCAGAGCACTTCAAATCTGCTTTTCAGGTGGGGAGGTTTTAGTTATACGTCCAGTATTTTCATCTTTGGGCCTAATACTATTTATATTGAAATTAATGAGTGAATGCTTATTTCCTTAACTAGTACAAAGCTTTCAACACTGTTTTTTAGTGCCTAACCTTATACCATGTCGCTGTGCCTGAGCCTCGTGCCCCTGGATGTCAAAGGGAGTGTTGCCTTTTGGCTTGGATGTGCAGTGCCGGACCGCTGTGTGCTGCCCAGGAGCTGTGCCCACACTTTGAGCACAAGCAGCAGGGATTCAAGGGTTGTCTGTATTGCAAGTGAGGTGTGATGGTGGCTTATATCTGCTTACCTGAACAAGCTTGAACAAGCAGCAGGCACCAGCACAGATTTCAGAATGAACTGGCCATGTGGTGCTTGTTTGATTTCTCAGGTATCATTTCTAGCCTGCCGTGCATGCCTTCCTTGTAGCCATGCCATCAGCCCCACTCCAGCTACCGGGCTCAAGGGTAATTTGTATGTGCCCAAGTTGTGCTTATACCTTGATTTTGCATTGAGTTCACTGCTGAGAATGCTTGTGTCATCAACTGTGAATGCTTGTGTCACCCACGTGAAACTTTCAATTAAAGATGTAGGGAAGTATTTCTAGATGAACAGAAATTTAGAGGCAGAGATCTGGTTCCTGAGTTTGTGTCAAAGTGGATCCTTACTGGAAGTTTTTGGCTAGTTTGCTATGAAAACTGCATCAGGAGATGAGTTGTGATCTGTGATGGCACTTTTCTTCCTATACACTGCACATGTGCTTGGTTGTACATTATGTTTTGGTGGGGAGTCTTTGCTAATCTGAGTTTTGACTTTCTTTCCTGCTTAAAAGAATGATGATGAGAGATATCAGTAACAAATAATGGTAAGCTTTAAATAAAAATTCAGTAAGATGGATAAGGTGTATTGGTATATACTTAACAGGTGTGATTTATCTCTTCAGTTGAAAATATTAGAATGTGGGATTAAAGGGCTGAAGAGGATTCCAAGCAAGCACTTTACTTTCCTGCATAGATTGGTGCTTCAAGAAAATGCCTTTGCATGAGTTATATTGAAGTGAGATGCCTTCGGGGACTGGGGGCTAAAGGAGATTGCTATGCAAAGTATGATTTAGTGAAAATAAAGGGAAGGACTGAGATGAAAAGATCTGCAGGAAAGGTTCTCGCTCCTATTTTTCACTGAATGCTGGAGACTTTCTCATCCTTCTGGTGGTGTGTGTTAGACCTTCAATTCTGCGTGCACCTGCCATTACCAGGGAAATAATTAATGTTGATGTACTGGTTGTAATTATAGCAAGTGAGGTATGATCTATGCAGTTAACAAGGGGAAAGACCAGTGATATGCTAAGTCAGGAGAAGCTCCTCAGTGCTAGTGGGAAATGTAATATGCTTTGTTAAATTAATAGCCTTTGCATAACAATCAATTTATAGTTAAAAGGGCAGAGGAGGTGGATGTAAAAATCATTAAGCATTCATTTCAGCTACCCACTCGATATTCCTAGCTAGAAGAAATCGCCAGTGTAATGTTTACTGAGTCAGTTGCAACTGTTTTAAGAAAAAAAGCAAACCACGGCAGGACTGTGTATGTAGTGCTTACTGCAGTGCCCTTTTCTAAGCCATAAGGTTGCAGTGATCCCTTTCCCAAACACAACATGGCTTTAGTGATGGGCTGGTGTTTGCTCACAGATATTTATCCAAGTCAGAGATGATACTGAAGATGAGGTTTTCCTACATGTCAAATAAAAATGTTCTGCCCTGTGTGACCCTACCTTGAAATTTCTTAGTCCTGTGTTAGATAGGGGTCCCCAAGAGAAACGACCCGGGATGCTTTTTTTCTCAGTGTAGGCACTGAGGGCCTGGTTTTGCCTGCAGTTGTTCTGTTTGTAGTCTTTGTGCATAATGCTCACCGTAGAGAGAGATTAGCTGTAAGAAGATTATGCATCTGAGTGCTGCTGGTGTGCCTGAAGCTGGAAATGTTCTGGTGTATACAAAGAAAACATTAATCAAGACGTCTTACAGAGAATTAAGGGAGGAAATAGTTTTGTCTCCTGATTACTACGTGAGTTTCACTGCCCAGGCAGGGAGAGAGGCAGGAGGTGATAGAATGAGGTTGTTCTTCTGTTCTCAGAGAAAGCAAGGGCAGATTGCTGGGGTGGCTGTGGTAGGCAACTCCCACGAAAACACGAAAACAGCGCAAGGGGGGCAGCTCTAAGGACTGCAGGACATGTGAGCTTTGAGTTAGATTGTAGGGACAAACTAGCCATGCTCCTGAGCTTGCCAAAGCAGCTGAGAGAAATCTGTTGCATGTAATCTTAACAAAGCCCACCCCTTTGTTGCAGATGGGTGTCTTCAGCAACCCACGTTACTTGATTTTCCAGCCTGGGCTGGTTGTCAAGCTGAGTAGTAAGGTATGCAGCAGAGGATATGGCAGTCCTTAAAATCAGAGCGCTCCTGCAGTACCACTGGTGAGGAAAGGTCCCCTTGCCTGCACCACAGAGAAATAGCTGACCCTAAATAATTAAAGGAATAGAGAATAGCTGACACCTGCTGTGAAGCTCCACTGCTTCAGGTTCCAACTAACACCACAAGAGCCCAAAACACTCAGTGTCAGCTGCAGTATGTGTGTTTTGCCATTTCTCTACTCAACAAACATGGATTAGGTAGAGAAAAACACTGCCTGCACAGCCACTTTTTACTGTATCAGGCTTCATGTAACTGTTAGTAGGGGGTTGGTTGTCCAATTATCTACCTTATTAATAGGCATTTTTGGGAATAGCTTTCAGAAACAGATTTCACAGACTTCCTGAATTGACTGTGGTTCTTCAGCTATTGTAAATCACCAGCACACCACTGAACTAATAATTTACCCTTATTGAGGATCTGTGCTGCTGTTTTTCCTTATGAGTACTTAGAACTGTAATCACTAGAAATGTATCTGCTAACAATTTGCCTTCTCATTTCATTCATGAAATTTTTACCTCCTCAGGGTTAATTGGATCAGGAAGTGTCAGTACCTTTAGATCTAATTTTCCCTGTTGATGCAGGTTTTGGAGTGAATGACTGCTTTGAATACAAAATACAATTTAATTTAATTTCTGGGTAATACTTAGTGACCAGAAAAAGAGAAGGTTGTTGGAAACAAGCTTTGAATAAATTAAGAGCCCCCTCTAACTAGCACAGCCTTCTTGACTATATGAAACCCCTAATTAACTATTTATAGAGAAGTACATATTTCCAATCTATTTTAAAATGCTGGAAATGAGAGTAAGCAAACCAACCTACCCACAAGTTTGCAGAGGGTGAGGACAACATAATATCTGCTCAGTGTTTAGCTGGGTGGTAATTATATATCAGGAACTTTGAAAATTTAAAGAAGGTGCCAGGAAAATTCCATCCCCAGAAGCTTCAAGCCTGATGCTGAAAGCTGCCACTATCTTCCCAGCAAGCACAAAAGGCCCAGGATGTAGAACAGCTGTGTGTGAAAGGCATCTCTGCACCAGCAGGGATCATTTTTAGGTGTTCTCGTCACTGTCTTCATCCAAAATGGGTCCAGTCCCAGAAGAGGAGAGCACTGGCAGTTCCCATTTGCTTTAATAGCAGCCACAAGGTTTGCTGATAAAGTAACTTTTATTCTTGCCCCATTGCTCTGCATTGGCTGTTCCTGAAGTCACCGGGGAAGGAAAGTCCCTCTGTGCTGTTGCACCCCGTTAAGTTCACTGCTTTCATGTGTCCTGTGCTTCATGGCGTTTGACACAGACTTCTCTTCTGCTGTATTTTGCATTTTTAAAAGATAAAGAGGTCTCAAAGACAGGGTTAGTAAGAAATTTATTTCTTCCTGCTGAATTATTTATTCCTTTTCAAGCTCTGGTGAACAGCCCACATTCAATAGCTCATTACTGCTTAGAGAGCTGTCAACACAAAAGGAGCAATCCTGAAAAGTGCTGTGTTTAGTGGCTCTGTCAATACTCTCTGTATTACCTTTCCTTCATTTTTATGATCAAGAGCGCAGAAATGACCTGAACTGCAAACTTCAGGGCACTTTAACCTACCAGGACTAACAATCAGGTGAATTCATGCAAGAGCTAGAATGAAGGTTTTTTATTACGAGGTTATTTTCCTAAGTGAGCTTATGGATTCTGCACCAGTTGGCATCTTCAAATTAAGACATGTTGTCTTTCTAGGACAGTTTTCATCTCATCTGCTGGATTTGGAGGGAATGCAGTAGCAGTAGGTGACATTTCTTGCCTTGTGTTACATAAGTGGTTTGGAGACAGAATGGCAATTTTTGGCCTTCTGCAATTCTGGTCCAGTTTTGATTTTTACCTTCTCTCTATTCCATGAGCCCTCACAGAACTGGTTCCCATGAAGCATCTGCCATATCCTGAAGCAACCTCCAAAATACTGATTTAGAAGTAGATTTGGGTTTCAGAACAACAGTGTTGTCTTCAAATCACCTGTGGAAGATTTGAGGCTCAAAATCACTCATGTCTAGAGGCTCGTCTTCTATTGTTGCTTATTTCTTACCAGATACTTCATCAGCACTCAATTTTTGTATGATTTCTGGATTATTTAGGTGTGTAAAGGGCCCTGTTGTGAAAAGCAATGAACACACCTCCCACCTTCCTGTTACATCCCTTTGGAAAATTGTCCCTGGCATCTCCTGTTTATCTTCCCCTACAGCTCTCACGAGCTTTATGTTATTTGAAGGCAGCTTGGGCAGTCAGACCCTTATGGACAGATATAACAAGTAGTTCTCTAAGTGAGCAATGAGGCCTCAATTTCTTAGGGATTTGTGGCTTATGTTGGATTCACTGATGTTTGGTAATAGCTGGGTTCAGAGGACAACTTTACAGTTTCCCTCCTTTCTTTAGCCATTGATCTTTTAAGAAGATACAACTTTTAAGAAACTAATATTGTCAAGTTTTCTAATGCCTGTTGGAGTTCTGTGGCTTTTTCAAATGGTACAAAAGGGGTTGGGAGGGAGGATGAAACAGGGTAGATATAGATGCAGACACACACACAGATGTCTTTTGGAAACCAAACCAAATATTTCAGGTTTATTGTAGAATCTTAAAAACGTGAACTACATTTTCTCCTGATAGTGAAAAAAGTGTCTGATATATTAAGAAAACCCAAAATAGAAAAGGAAAAAAGTCTGGTTTTGTGATTTTGTGCTACACAAGAGCCTGTCTGGATGAGGGTCAAATGTATCTTATGTATATACCTTTGAAAAACAAGCCAGAAAATACCATACTGCTGGCGTGATGTGTCGCATGGTTGTGTCCGTGTGACAGACAGACACATCTCTGCTGCTGCTTCTCAGGGAGCTTCAGTCACTGGGTGTCTTCCGTAAAAAAGCACCACTTAAGAGGAACTTAGACAAATTGATCTGCTTGGTCAAAAAGAGGTGAACTGCTGCCACAAGTTTGTATGAAGATATGTAAGAGAAGAGCCAGTCTTTTTCCTTTGTTACTGGCTGTTCCCAGTTGAACAAGGCCTCCAGATTTTTTCTGCCATCAGACTGATGGCTTAAGTAACTGTGGGAATGAGAGAGCATCAGCACAGTAATTCTGACAGTTGTTCTGTGGTTAAATAGTCTGAAATAATAAGTGAGCAAAACATAAGAGTATCAGTCTCTCTGCATAGTAAATATAGCAACAGTTGAAAGAAATTGTGTTTTGGGGTTTTGCCACTGATATCAGTGTGAGCTGGCTGGAAGTTCTTCACTGACACAGCTCATGGTATTGCTGAGACAAAATGGTGGTGGACACAGCCTTTCTGTTGTCCTGTCAGGGTGTAAGAGCTGATGGATGGATGTTTTATGTTTGTAACCTGTTCTCCAACCTGCTTCCACTGGGTGCGCCTGGGATTTCTGAATGCCTTCCTGCACAACTGGCACAGCCTCACCAGGTCACTGCTTTTTGGGAAAATATCCCACTCATCTGCTTTTGTTCTGAGCTGCTTACGAGCAGTTCTAGAGGTAGAGAGTTGAGACTGCCTTTCTGGGAACAAGGACAAAAAATAGCTCACTGTTAGCATTCCAAACCCAGCTATTTAGACCTGGATTATTTTTAAATACTTTGCTTTCAGACATGTAGCTAACTGTGTTTTCCTCTTCTCTCTCCTTTCTTTTTTTTAAAGATAGCAGTTAAGTTTTGCATCTTCTCCCCACCTGGCTGTATGCAATCAAGAGTTTCTAAGCAAATAGAGGTTTATTGACATTGCTAACTTAGCTATGTTACCTGCTGCCTCGGAGATGCCGCTGGCCACAGGGGGAACCTGGGGATGTGTTGAGCCTGCATGTGTTTGCAGAGCAGTTTTCTGGGCAGTTGAATTGACAGGAGGCAGGGCAGCAGCGAGTGGAAAGCTGCAGCCACCTCATGTCACCCGGCTGGCTGCCGTGACATGTCACCGGCCTGAAACACAGCCCTGCGTGAGGAGCCAGGCGAAGGCTCGGCCAGTGGCCGCCCCATCCAGCGTGCGTGTCCTGGAGCTCAAACAAAGCCTTTCACCAAGAGCTGTGTGAAGGGCTTGCAGTAAAGTTCTGCTGCTGAGTGTATGCTGGCTTACACCACTTCATAGTGGGGCCATGCTGACACACAGGGCTTTTGGAGTTCTCGGAGATCGCTGCACAGACCTTCTTTCATCCTCCATGGATGATGCAGGCCCACAGGGGACACACATCCCCTTCAAATGGCAGCTGTGTAGCCCGGGGGAGTCCCATTTTTGGGCTAGCCCCACCTGCTACCCATTATCCTGTTATTGGATGTTACAGACCCTCACATCAGCTGTCTCACACATCCCATGGTGAGCTGGTTTCAGAAAGACCTGCTGCTCAGAGTGGTTTTGGTAACCCGTGCGCATTGCTGGAGTCCAGCCTGGTTTAGATCAAATTAAGCTCTTGGGCACTGAGGCCTTCTCTTGCAGGAAAGAAGGAGCAGATTCTCTCTTGCCGCCTACACAGCAGCTAGTTTATAAAGCTGATGCAGCCTGCCGGGCAAATAAATTTTTAAAAATTGCAAAACCTGCAACACTGGGCCTGTCATCTACAGGGGTTGGCAGGACAGGTGGAGGTACAGAGCCCAGATAAAACACAGAGGAGGGGAGTTCCTCCCTGGGACAGATTCACGGCATCCCCTCATGTGGTAGGTGTGAAGGCTGAGCTCCAAGAGGCCCTTGAGGGTTCCCCATGAAATTGGGGCATTTGGGCAGCACAAGCACAGGGGTGGTCCTGGGAGCAGGAAGGATAGGATAGGGTGTTCTAGCCTGTTATCAGCCCATTTCCCACCTGTGCCATGAAGGTCACCTTAGGAGCATGTTGGTCCTGCCCTTCCAAACTGCGCTGTGACTCTGGGCAGCCTTTTCTTCTTTGTTTTCCCACCAGCCTAAAAGAGATGGGAAAACTTGGAGATGCTTTTCAGGAAATGTGTACTATCCTTAAAGGGTTTTTCTTACCTCAGTAACTGTCCCCCCAGAGAAGCAGCAGACCTTGTGGTGAGGGATGCCACCCAAAGGCTGGGTTAACACTTCTTAGTGCTATCCAGAGCCCTGCCTCTGGCTGCACATGGGGAGAGAATAAAGCCTGTAACTCGGGAAGGAGACCATCATAATATCTGTTTGTAAAGGGTAAGAAAGAACTGCTTGTTAGATGGGTATAAAAAACCCCTTTAATTCCAGCCAGGATGGGCTAATGTATTAGCCGAGATGGGTAAAGAGCAAAGTACCACCAGTACAGGGATGTAGGGAGGCTTTTGGGGACACAAATGCTGGTCTTTACCCTGACAGAGCAGCAATGGTTATCTTACTCATCAAACTGCAAGGCTGATCTTGATGCCATTTTAAAGAAACCAAAATCATTGATGTGTGCTGTAATAGGAAATAAGGGTGGGAGTGACTGGTGTGATCTCCTCTTGCTGCTCCCTGCAGCCAGTGCAGCTGGTCTTCCTCCAAACAGCTCAGATTAATGTTGATTTGTGTGGAGATGGTGTAACTCTGCTGACACCAATGAAGTTGCATTTATGAGACTCAAAAGCCTTAAAAAAAAAAAACAAAAAGAGTTTCAGGCACTGTGTACTGAATGTTAGGCACTGAATGGACCCAGTGAGTAGCTGTTATCCTAATAGATCCTTGTAGGCAGGGAGATGTTATAGTCTGGATTCACTGAGGGGCAGTGTCCTGCTTCCCTACAGTTTACAAATACTGAGAGTCAGCAAGTCAGTAATTGTAGCTTCAAACTAATATCAGGGTTTTTTTCCCTGCATAGCCTTCTGGTGCTCTATAAAAAGATCTGGCACACTGCGTAGGATTAGGTGGCCTCGAAGCAGCAGAGCCACCTAGGTGTGAAAACTTCGATTTCCCGTGTCTTGAAATGAACTGTAATTTCTATCTTTCTTTTTCAGAAAACCCCCACAGCTCATGCCATGAAGGAGGAGAACTTTCTCCGTCGCAGGTTCTCCCTCTGTCCGGCCTCGTCCACCCCTCAGAAGGTCGATCCTCGCAAGCTGACGCGCAATCTGTTCTTCGGGGCTGACAATGACATCTACCCACTCAGCCCAGGTTGGTTTCTGGTGTGTCAGTGCAGAAAGTAGCGTGCCTCAGGTGCTTGACTGCAAGTAGATGTTTTAGCATTCTGCCAGGAAACAAAGAGAAACAAGAATGTGAAAGAGAAAGTGGGAGAAGCTGCTGCAACCCAGGTAGTACTGGATCCCAGACAGTGCTGCTGTCATGATGCTTTTGTTTTCCATTGCCATGGCATTAAGTGGGAATTGAGGGTATGAGAATTGGGGTTTGTATCTGTTTGAATGCTGCATGGCCTTACATTTATAAAATGACTATAATGTTTTCAGGCACATCCACTTTGAGGCACTTGATGCGTAAGCATTGGACTTGCTTAAAATTTACTGTCCCCATTTGCAGATGTTTGATGGCAGGTTTCCCTGTTCAGATTTAGAGCCCAGGATAAATATTACAAGAGCAAAATTTCTGTGGTTAATGTTCTGTAAATATCTACAAGCACTACAAGTACCAGGCATCTTGACAGGTTGCAATGAATGGCAGACTGGCTTTAAGCATTCTCTTTACATCTTGCTGGGCTTTTTTGGTTTTTTTTTAGCTTTTTAGCTTAGAACCTTTCTTGAAGGAAAAAGCGCTCATTTTGTTATTTCAGAATTTTTTGCTCACAGTAGACATTGAAGTCTTTCCTTGACTGCAGTCCGCAGACAATGCTGCCATTCCAGTCTGTAAACAACTCCTTCAGGGGGCAGTCACAAGTTTGTTGAGCTGTCATCTGCAGTTGCCATGTCAGTGCTAAATAGTCAAACCTCACAGCACCTTCGTGAGGTCTCAAAACACTGATACCTGGAGAAAGAACACAGCATCTGTCAAAAGGTTTCAGTGCTCATGTAGATGTAGCACCCAGCAGACTCTCTGGGCTTTGCAGATGTAGTGCAAAACCAGGTCTGGGTTTCCTGAACTAATTGTCTTTAAGTGCAGAGGTTTTGGGGGCCTCTAAATTTTGCAGGTGTTATGTTTGTGAGTGTCTGCTGTAAGGCAGTGGGGAGCCTATTTTCAGCAGTGCTGACTAATCCTGGCTGTCACTGCAGCCGCTGGAAGCTTCAACAACCTTTCAGTAATCAAATGGAAAACAATTTAAAATGGGACACCTAAAATCTCATACATTTCAAACCTGGAGGGACTTCTGAACATCTGACTGCCCATAAGTACAGTGTGTACAAATGTGTGCCAAATAAATAGCTCACTTCTGGTATCCTTGGGAGCTGAAGGGCTGATTTTCCAGCCTGTGTTCACTTTCCCTTGCTTTGAGGTGATGGAGAGCCATGGCTTAGAGTTTGCCCAGTTCTTTCTTCAGTTCTTACTAGCATTTTCAATGCAAAAAAATTTACTGGCTCCCTCACAGTGGTATTTCAGTGCTGTAATCTTTTAGAAACCAGGGGAAGTTGAGGGTTTCAGTGTGGAGGAGGAGGCTGGAAGAGTTTTTCTCTTGCTCATTTTCCCCCATCACCTTATTTCTCCTTGATCCCCTGGCAGCCCATGCTGGGCTCAGCAGAAGAAGTGCCTTGAGCCATGTTGGCTCTTCTGTTCTCCTGCACAGTTCTCCCAGGTAACCTCCAGCACTGGTGTCAGTGAGGGCTGTAGCCCTCAGTATTGCAAATGAAGAGCATAGGCCAAAGGATTTGTAAAGGAGAGAATATCCCTTTTAAACAATCAGAATTTACCCTTTCAGTCAGGGGATTTTTTGCAGGGAGTCTGGGGTTTTGTCTATCCTTACTCCTCTTTTACTCCTTTCATTTCTTTTCCCATCCCCATGGAGCTGCCTTGTCTCTTTGTTTTCCTCATATTTCCCTCAAGAAGGGCCTGTTATTCTTCACATTCACTTGCCGTTTCCTATGGCAGGCTCTGCTTTCACTCCTTTGCTGCTGCTTCTGCCTTGTTTTCCTCTGAGCCGTGTGCGCTTCTCCCCACCTTCTCCTGTTCCTCTGAACAGTGCTGCTCTCACCACAGATAACCCACAGGTCTGTGTCCATAAGCTGCATCCAATATTTCTCTGATCTCTCTTCTTATGTGTTGTTTTACATGAGCTTTCAGTTCTTGAGGCTTTTCCAGTGGTCTGTGTTTTGCTGCTTGAGCCCAGCAGGTTTTCTTTACGTGAGCACTGGGCTGATTGTGTTGAGTGAGTGCAGTGGGCAGCAAAGCCCAGTGATTTCCTGCCTGGAATTCAGTGGTTTGTGATGTGGCTGGAGCTGCAGGTCTCACTGCACCATCACCTAGGATTCGCCCTCCAACAATGAAGATGTGCAAGTAAATACTGCAGACAGAAGGGAGTGACAGACTTTATGCCTCAGGAGAGCTATGCTATGGAGATTCAGTGCAGCAAGAGAATTTGGTTTTTTTAAAAGGGAACATATGGGAAATGCAGAGGGCACTATCTGAAATAACACTTTGGACTTCTTGCCTCTTGCTTGCATACAAAAGTGCTAATGATTCTTGTAACTGAGAGAAAATTGAGTATTTTCTTTTTATAGGGACCTCACAAACTGGAGAGACATGAATTCTTGTTCTTTGTTCATGTCTGTCTTTCACTTAGCCATGAGGAGAGAGAACCTTTCTCTGTCTTCTGTTTCAGAGGATAGGACATTTATTGGGCGAGTAGCTAAAAGAATTTTTACAGAATCTCTCTTTTTGATTAGGCTGCAAGATCACACATGGTCTTTAAATAAAAATTTAGATTAGCTTATCTGCATCCTGAAAGATGTACTTTCATGAATATGGCAGTTTTCCTGTGAAAGATACATGGAACTGTATTTCGGGTGTTCACACTGGGTCACTACAGCAGAAATGTGTTTTATTCGCAGTAGTTTTGTCACACATCAGAGCTTGTATTTCCTCGTGTAGTTTATCAGTCATGCTTGCTGTATCATTCTTTATAAAGGGGAAAGGCAAACACACCTGTAGGATTGATGCCAGGCAGAAAACCAAAGAAAAGGAATGCTTACTGTTCTGAAAAGGAACTAAATATTTAGTTTCCCTGTGCATGACAATAATGGATAAAAAGAAAGGGTCAGTAATTCTACTCTCTAGCCCCAAGACTGGAGTGTTGGCAATTTTCTTCACAGTGTGTTGAAGGCTGTTTCCATAAGCACTACTGAATCTCTTCCCGAAATCATTTTTGTTATTTAGCACAGAACCTTTGGGCTTCTTTTTGGAGGACCCTTCTTAGCATGCCCTGGTAGCAGCCAGCACTTTAAATCACAAGAGATTCGGCACTCTTTCTGTTGTGGGCATTGTGTTTTCTTGATCAGGGAGATAATAACTTCAGCTTCTATGGCCAGTTTGTGTTTAGCTCCTTTTATGTTTTTCTGTGGTTTCCTGTTTATTTTCTCGAGGTGGCTGTGTCTGTTGTGCTCTGGGTGAGGCTCTCACTTTTGGGCTTTCTGTGCACTTAACTCTGTGTGTGGGTTTTTGAGAAGCTTCCACAGAGTTCCTACGAAGTTTGCTTTCCAGACAAGGGCTGGCCCTCTCCTTCTGCATGGCTGCAGCAGATCTGCTTGAGACAGACAGCAGAGATATCTCTGCTCTGAGAAACAGCCTTTCCCTCACGATTTCCAGTAGACTTAATGAGTTTCGTGTAAGAAACGCATAGATGCTGCTTCATAAACATGCCTAATGAAGCCTTGTAAATTATACAGTAAGAATGGACAGTTGGATGTTATTTATTTTTCCACGATGCTCTGTGAGCAGGATGGTCCAGAACCTCAGGAACAGGGAAAAATCTCCTTGTTCAGGTGCAAATCCTTTTAACTGCATCACTGAGATAAGGCAGAAATGTCTCACACCCAGGCTTTTTGTATGGCTGCAGGCTTGGAGTTAAGCTTTCTTTGAGAAATGAGACAAAATAAAGAATGGATGTGAATTCTGTTATGCTAATACACACCATTCCCTTGGAGCAGGCAGCAGCTGATTCCCATTAACTTTACTTGAACTTTTAGACCATATGTTACTTTCCCATACATGCACAGAAAAAGCTCTTCATGGGAAACAAGTGCAGCAGCTACATGGCTTTATGAGTTTTTTCCATCCTCCTTTGCCTCTTTTAGGGAGAATGGGGATTATAGAGATGAAAATGCCATGAGAGAAAGAAAAAGTATGGAGATCCATGTTCTAATCCATGCACAGCAGTGCTCACGGCCATCCCACTTGTCATGGTAGCACAAAGGCACTGTCAAACCTCTGGCCACTGGGGACTGTTTTTTATATTTTCTCTTGCTCACAAACATCAGGTTTTGGAGTGCATTATTTAGGGCTCAGTGTTTCCAGGGGAGGAGTGACAGCTGAGAAAGTAGGTTACGATATGGGTCCCCTGTTGTTACATCACCTTCCTGCATGTCTGTGTGTGTCTTTCCTCCACTCCACTCCTCTCTGTCACCCTGAGTTTTGCAGTCTTTCTGTTTTCATTTTCGTAGTAGAATTTCCCTCAGGCATTTTACTGTAAACATAAGGCATGTTTACCTACCAGTATCTATTATTATAATTCTTTTTGTTAGGCGGAGAATTATGATAGACTTTTGGTCTGACCAGTGTCATGGAGAGGTGGTAACCCCATCCTCCAATCCATGGTTGTCTCTAAAAAGATACATAACTGACAAAATAAAGGGCGGGGCTGGTCTTCTTCCTCCTTCTTCCCCTTTCTTTGCCCTACCTTGGCCCTTCTTGCTCCCTCTCTTTTGGCCCTGGCTCCTATCCTGACAGAACGGTGTCTGCGTGGTCCTTTCGTGTCTGAGTACAACACCACTCCACTTCCCTGCCTGAGCAGCGCACATGCTGTCCTTCTTCTTCCAGGCCTCCTGTGGCAGCACGGGCTTGTGGCTGACTTTTCTAACAGAGCTGGCTTCTTCAATGGCTGTTCTGGTAATTCCAGGAGAAATTACAGTTCTGACACATCTATGACAGCTTCTGTTGACCTCAGGAAAATCAGGGTTTTCCCTTGCCCGTTTTGGATTTGGTGGTATTTCCGAGGCTGGCCCACACAGTGTTAGAAACATTTTCAACTGTTCCCATGTTTGCAGTGTGCTACAAATGGATTGTGTTTCACTGCCTTGGTGGTTCTTTACTGCATCCCATATTCTGAAGCTCTGATTGCCAGTGATTCTGAGAAGAAAATGACATTGTAATTGGTTAACAATGACTGTCTTGGCACTAAAAATCTAGTCTCATCAGATGCTATTTTTTGTCTTTTTTTTTTTTTTAATAGAAGCTCTATGCTTTCTTTTACTGTAAGGGCCTGATTACATTGGCCAAAAGAACAGTATTTATGATTACATTTTATTGCTTGGACTAGGACTACACACACTCATGCCAGTATATATTATATGCAGGCTTAGGATATTTGAGTAGTGAGGATATGTTTCTACAACAATTGGAAAACGTCATAGTACTCATTTACTGCTCGTAAATTTAAAATATTTCTTATTTTAACAAATAACTTGGTCAGAAGACATGGATTCTCTGCAAGTGTGTTGGGGTTTTTTATCTTGTTTTACTACTTATGCCTAGATACTGTTCCGCCTTCTGTAACATTTTGTGATCATGGTTATTACTTATCCAACAAAGAGTGCCATCAAGTGCATCTGTATATAGTTGCCAGATACTGACCAAGGAGGATTGAATAGCTGCTTATTAACTGAATTGCATTTATTATTTGCACTGAACGAGGCATGGGGTATGTAAGGAAAGAACAGACTGTGGTAATGTAATTAAAGACTGCATCATAATGCGGACACAGAAGGGAGCTGATTAAGGATGCACAAGCAAGCTTATTTCTGGTTTTTTCCAGCTTTCAAATGCTGGACTTTGCAACCAACATGCTGGTTTTCCATGGTGTTTTGAGGCCTTTTGACCAGTCTTGTTACCCAAGCATGAGGATTGAGGCTATTTCAAATTGTACACAATCCCTGTCTGGGATCACGGTGTGCTTGCTCTTGCTCATAACAAGTTCCTTTGCACGCCGTAGTCAGTAGCCCTTCTGAGGCCATGGTGAGCCATGGTTTTGCACAGAATTTCTCTGGTTTTGAATCACAGTTTTTTGTTGCAGGAAAAGACGTGGAAGGAAACAGCCCATCAGCACTGAAGGATGAGACACCACAGACTCCAAACTCTATTGGCAAGGTACTTTGGTATAGGGATCCATTCCCAGTCTTGCTTTCATTTTTCTCAGGATGTTATTAATAATTCTTACTCCTTTTTTTTTTTTTTTTTTTTTTTTTTTAAAGTCAGTGAGAAAGCCTCTCCCTCTGTTTCTGCAGGAACTGTGTGTGCATATTTTGAGGGAAAGAAAATGAGTGTTTTTGCATGGTTGGGGTGACGAGGAAGCCTACACTTTCCTCTGGCTTGATTTCACCTACCACAGAAGAACCTGGTTTATTTGGGCCTCATTTGGCAGTGTAATTAGATATGAATAATTATGGTTGAAAGGTTGACTTTGTCAGCAGAGGTGTCTCCTGCTGTCCCTGATCAGCAAGGCAATCACAAATCTTAATTGTTTTGCAAAAGAAAACTATAATATTTAGTGTAGTGCACAGCATCCGAAAGAGTGATTCGAGAGCCTGGGAGAGAGCTCTGGGAATTTGTGTGGCAGGAGAGGAAGACAAACGAATCAACATTTCCTGAACACAACTTTTCCATCCAGCCTGTTCGGGAGAGGTAAAACTGGATCTAAAGCCTCTGGATCTCACTGCTCAAAACCTGCCTCTAGATCTTACTGAGTGCCAGGGTTTGATTTCCTGTAGAGATGGAATCAACCTTTTAAATGAGATCTGGCTTTGAGATTCATGTACAGCTTTTTTGGCTGCAGCTCCCTAACATGTTTCTGGATGGTCACTAGAAATAGGAATGAGACCAGTTAAATTTTTTACTAAATTTATATTAAACTATGAAGCTATAAAAAGGCAAGTGGCACCAGCTGAAATGAAAATATAGCACGAAAGAAACAGCTGCAGACAAGTGATTTCTTGTGAGACATAAAAATAATCTCTGCGTCTTCCAGTACATTTCCCTGTGCTTGCCTGGAGCTTGCAGGTTGTTCTGCTGGGATGCCCTGGCAGAGGCCAGCACAGGGAGATGGTGATGAGAGGAGCTTCGGGAGTGTGCAACAAGGACTTGTCTACATGTCCTCTGCTATTGCTGGAACCCGGCAAGCTGCAAACCGATCTTGGTTTTGCTTTTTCAGGCAGGTTCCTCAAGGAAAATCAGCCTCCCACTTATCCTGGCAGTGGAGAAGCCCAAGGACCAGGTAACTGCATCCAGGGCTGTGTTTTAAAGCTAGATGTTTTGCAAGCCTTACATGGAGTGGTGTTAAATTTCCATTGACTTAGGAATGTAAAGAAGAAGGACTTTGTCTGGACAGGACAGCTCAGAGCACTGAAATGCTGTCCAAAAGGGAGTTTGATTTCTGAGATGCAGGATGAATGCAGGAATAGGAATGTATTAATGAGAGGTTTCTGGGTAAAAGCATGTCTCAGCTGCATTTTCTCAGCCTCTGGGTGCTTCTCCTTTCAAAAACACACCTGTAGAAATCTGAATAGCAAGGAAGACCAATTGGCAAGAGCAATTGTTAAGGAGAGTTGAGAGGAATGCACAGTACAGAACAACTGGATCAGATCTGTTAATCAAAAGAAATGGGGCTCTGAACCTGGACATGAGCCTTGCTTTCACTAACCCAAGCCTTTGTTTTTAAATAGTCAAAATTGCTCTGAAACACCAGTGGACTAAAAAGAGATGTGAGGACACCAAAACACCGGATCTCAACTTGCCTACTTGTTTGCAGTCTTGCAGGCAATTGCTTTGGCTGCTGGATGGGCCAGAGCTGGCTGTTTCTTTCCTGCCTGAATGCTCTGCTTAGACACATGATGTTTGATTTTGAGACTTTCCACCCCACTGGACCTGTGCTGTAGCACCTGTCACTCTCACTTCACTCTGCTTCACCTTGCTGTGTTGGGCAGTACCTTGCTCTCCTCCAGCCGTGTAACTTGCCTTCTGTCATGCTTTGCAGTGGCAGTGACAATAGGGAGCCCTTACTGTGAAACGTCTTGTACCTTAAAAGTTCAGTCAAACTGGTGATCAGTTTGTTTAATATGTAATTTTTCACATCCACTCAGCTCTAATGCCATAAAATAAAGCCTTACTGTCAGCTTTCCAGAGCTCTAAGTAGGGATCTGTCACACTATTTCAGTTTAAAAATAAACAGTGATTCCTCCTACTTGAACTCAAGGGAAAAGTGTGTGCTAATTGGGTCGTATTTAGATTTCTGATAGCAGGGGGGGAATAGTTCCTAGAAACTGGACTGTAGGGTGTGCTGATTTAATTAATGGATTAAGAAGTAAATGTTGTAGGTTACAGATCCATGCCATGGATATTTGCCCTTCTTTTGGTACAGTGGATATGAAAAACCTTGTTGGAAATCAGTGTTCTTTCAGCAGCACTATTTTGAGGTATCACAGCACATTAACTACTTTCACTGAGTAACAAGAAGGAAAGGAAAGCCAGTCAAGTGATTCGATCCCTGGACTGGGGCTTGGGGAACCTCAAATTCCCAACTCTGCCTTGGATTCCCTGCATTGCCAAGGCAGATTAATTGCGTTTCTGTTTCGCGTCTTCATCAGTGAGCTGGAAACAGTTCTGCATCTCGTTCACCCAGGCCATATCCACATTGCAGGATGGAGCAGGCTGCAGGTTTCCCAAGTTAGCAGAGTGAGTGTGGCATAAAAACCCTATAAATGTCTGTGAACTTGTGAGCTGTGAAGACTTTTAACTGCAGCCACACTGCCCTGTGCTCATGGGTGGGCTGCTCTCTCTGAGGTGTGAACACATCCCAGTTGTCCTATCTGTAGAGACAGTCAAATATTTGATGCTGGAACATTTGCTTTCAATGTGTTTGTGTGGTTCTTAGCACTATATATATATATTTGTAATTTCAGCTGTGGCTTCTTGACCCACATTTTATTGGAACATATTTAAGGCACAGTTCAGCTGTATATTACGTTGGTAACTTTCCTGCATCACGTTTTCTCCTATTTCATTTTTTAAGTGGAATCTCTTTCATCTCCTTTTTCAAAGAGAAAAAAGTATTAGCTTATTTCAGATTGTTTCTCATATTTGTTTCTCTCTGGTTGCGCCTTGTTTTCTTGGATGAGGGCTCATAGTTCTGTGTGAAAGTATCACCAAACTGTCTCTAAGCCCCAAGCTTGTCTCTGCAGCCAGCTAGTACAGTCAGCACACACCTGATAGTGACAGGAGGTGTCTTTCTTTTGTTGTGTGCCTCATTTGATGCTGTTAGAGTCCTCTAAGGCACCTTTTATTGCAGTATGCAGTGCTGCATGTTCTCTTTCTTCCTTTCCTGTGCTTACCTATTAATTCTACTGGCTGGAGGATGGCTGGAGTCTCTTGATATGCATGCAGGGCCACAAAGGATTGAGGTGTATTTTAAGGGATAGCCAGAAAAATCCTGAAGCTGGAGCTCAGTGGTACTTCACTGCTTTCAGTCCCTTGCTAATGCTGCAATGAAGTCTATGAAATTGTAGGAGTGTGGCTGTTGCATGCAGAGTTATGTGATGTGTTTGAGGGCAAGGCATTGTGAATGAGTTTTTCCACATGCCTGAATTGTTCAGGCCTTTATTGTGTGATTTGTAATCTGAAATACGTATGTAACTGACTGCTAGAAATTCATTTTAGCTGCACAGTGGTTTGAAACTGCACATACTGGTCACTTGAGATTTAAGCTGCAGTTCCCATGCTGTCTCAAGCTCTCCCTGCTAGATCTATGAATCATGCTCCTGACCTCTGAGGTAATTCCAGTCATGTTTACAGTTGGGACTAACAAAGAAGATCATTCACAAATGTGGCAGTTTACAAGGGTACCTTTTCCTCTGTTCTCCCTTAGCCTGCAAACCAAGGAATTGTTTGGCAGACAGACCCAGATATTGCAGGAATCACCTTGGAGAGACTCAGGAGTGAAACATCCCCTGTGTGTGTTAAACACGGCCTAATGGGAGATTCTGGCCCTTCCAGGTGGTGCTGTGCTCAACTGGCCCCTTGCTGTCTTTTCTTTACCATACTTCATGCTCTTCATGTTGTGAATGGAATTGTTTTGGAGCCAGTTGTCTCTATGAAGAATTACACTCATTTCCTGTGCCCTGGCTCAGTACACTTCGCTTCCTCAATTCCACGTGCAGCACTTCAGGGCAGTCGCAGTTGTCCACAGTGCAGCTGATTTCAACTGAGCAGAGATGCAGCCTGGAGTATCCTGGGAAAATCATGTTGAAGAGGGGTGGGATTTTGCACTGTGAAGCAGAAAACATGGAGCATCCCTAACTTGTGTAGGTACATACAAGCCCTGAAACACCCAGGTGCCTCACGGAGGTGAGTGTAGATAGAAGTAACTGTTCGCAGAAATGACATCTCAAAGTTGATAACTTTGGGTAAGCCACAGCAGTCTGATCCTGTCAGCACAGGTCACTGGTGATCGTAATTCCTTACTGTTTTTGATGAGGAAGGTGAGGGCAAATCGAGGTGCTGAAATTGAAATGATTTATTAAATGATTTGGCAAAACGTATTAAACTGCAGGCCCAGTTGTTTTTCACTGCTCACTTTCTTTGTTTGTTTAAGCTCAGCCTAGGGACAAAAGCTATGCTTGTAGCTGGAGAGGAAATAAAAACTGTGCTTCAGCTTTCTGCTGGCACTAAATCTGTGACAGTCATGTGAAACAGCATCTTTCTCAGTGTCCAACTTCCCATCTCGCCTCAAATGTTCTTTAAGTATTCTGACTTTGCAGAAGGAATTTCCCATACAAGGCACACTTAAATGATCAAAAAGAAATCCTGTAAGGTCTGTGACTTTTCTTTATTTACTGTAATTTGACTCAGTGGAGCCAAGGATTCCACTAAACAGTGGTATAACTTGATATTTGGAGTTGCTTGGATGGCTGAATTTCACCAGTTATTTTCCCCAGATGCTGCTGTCATGTCAACTGTTTATTTGTTCAGGCTTTTCATTTTGTGCTAATCATTGTGCTATTTCAGAGTTGTAAACACAGGTTCTGTGTCTTTGTAACATTGTTGAAGTAAGAGGGATCTTTATGCTGGTTGTTTTTCCAACTGGAAAGCTTTAGTTGAAGATTATTCAGCTTGCTGAAAAGCAGCATATCAGTTGAAGGGTAATCTTTCCTACTGCAAAACTTGTTTGCCTGTAAGAATCGTTTCACTGACTACTGTGCTTTGGATGAGCTGTTAATTCACAACAAAAGTAAAAAGTTTTTTAGAAGAACTGCTTATAATAAAATGGAACCAAAATTGATTACATTTGATTGAGACGTCTGTGAATATTCACAAGGAGTTTCTCAGTTGTAATGTCAAACCCAGCTTTTCCATAATTTTATACTAAAGCAACTTCTGTTTCATTTATTTTATTTCTGTGTGATCGAGATTTGTGGCAATTATATGTGGAAAAGATACTGGAGAAATTACATCTGACCCAGGATGTGTTTCCTGCTGCTTTTGTGAAGCATAAGTTATGACCCCAGCTCCTTTTCTTCTGCCTTCAAATTCCCATCTGATCTTGTCTTTCTCTCGCTTGGATGCCAAGAAGACGAAAGGGCAACTTGTGAGCTGTCACTGCTGTTACCGTGCACAGCACAGCTTGAGAATGACTTTATTTAAATGTTTCTGACTTGGAATAATTCTGGCTGTTGGGCAGCAAGGATTGCTTGTGCTGAGTAACAGGATATTCCTCTTGCTGTTGTCCTAGGCATGGCTGGCATGCTGATGGGCTGGCATGCCCCACGCCCGAGTTGATCACAGGCTGTTTTTCTGTGAAATGATTTGGTTCCTCTTGGAAATGAAGTCACCAAAAAGACACTGGATCAGAATAGCACTATTGTGAGGACTCTGCATGCTCTCTTACAAAGCCTGGCAGAAGTGTGTGGGTATTGTGATGACTGCTAACAATCAGCAGGGAATCTCCAGAGCTCCATGACTGAGATGAAAGGGAACAGAAACTTAACTGGGATAAAAAGTATGTTTTTGAGTACAGTACAGCCCATTGTCAGTGGTGAGATCATCACTCAGTTCTGAAAAGGACAGGTTTGATTAGAGAACTGAAAAGGGTCAAGAGTTTCTTCTCCCTGCAAGTGCTGCAGCATGCTGTGGTCAAAGTTTTTGGCAGATTAACACACTTGCCTCCTTATGGGAACCAGTGTATGGAAAGCATATTTACTGCTTTCTTATTAGAATAGTCCAGTGGGCTTCTTCTTTCTTTAAAAAGAACATGAATTCCTTACTCTCCCGTTGTATAAAGTCTCATCTGTGGCCAGTATTGTTCACATGTTGCTGCAGAGAGTGGGGGCCAGATCCTGATATTCTGTACAAGCATTATCCCAGCGTCCTTGGAAGACTTGTCGTGATGACAGTAGCTTCTCTTAGTTTTCTGCCAGGCTGAGAAAGGCAGGGCAGTAGAAACACATCATTAAATGTTCTTGATGTGTCTTAGCAATGTGACACCCTGCTGTGTCTTGGGAATCCTTAGAGCTGATGGCCCAGATTTACTGAATCTTATGTATGCCACAGGGTACAATCAAAACTACAAAGACTAATGAAGAATAATATAAAAATATGAAATCATATTACTTCAAGTCACTTAGCAGGTTAAACCTAGGGGAGCTATCATTACTATCAGCAGCATGGAGACCTATGGTATGCTTAGATCCCACCTGTCCTGTGAAGAAGCAGGAACTTTAAACCCAGAAACACAGTGCTTTTCACTCTGTAGACCTGGAGATCACCAGTTTCCTTGCCAGCAAACTCCTATTTAGGATCAGTGATGGTGCATCCTCATATGCATAGCAAGAGGCAAAGTTGGGAGGGAGAAGCAATCAGTCTGCCTCGTTAAAAACTAACTGGGGAACTGTCAAAAGTCCCAGGTCAGGCACAGCTGAAAGCTTGGCCAGGACTCCTAGTTAAAACCATGGCTTGGTTATAGTAACACTTTCTCTCTCTTCATAAAGCATTTTATAACCATCTCTGGGAGCTGTGGAATTGGTCACACAACTGGTAGGTACATCACAGTTTTTTGGACAGAGCAGCACAAATACTTATTTTCCTGTGCCTAGAAATTCTTATTTGGGCAGTGAGTACCTACACTAGTGCTGCTTTCTCATCTGCTCTCAAGCCTGTCTTGGTGACCACCATCCCTGTGGCCTTGTTTCCCCTTACAGGCCAGGTTCACAGGTTCAGCATGACCAGCCCAAACCTGGGGGAGGGAAAGCCTGAAGGAAGCAGCACAGTGGTTCAGGAGCCACTGCAGCATCTTCCAAAGCTGTTCATCCAGCTGCTTTAACTAAGTGAAGGACCAGTTTGAAATGGGTTCAGACGAGTTCCACTGTGTTTATTGAGCTCCTGTGGGCTGTGGTGGTGTCAGGGGAGATTATCCCTTCGTCAGCTGTTGTGTGCTGTGGTTTTATGGCGTGCACAGCAGCATCGGCTGGAATTGGGCACCCGTGTCCTTGGTCATGGAGTCAGCTCTCCCAGAGAGTCAGAATGTGTGTCTGTCTGTGTGAACATCCCAGGTTTGAAGTCTTGTGCTTGTTTAACTCTATTTTTAGCATGACCCAGAGAGACTCCAAGGAGGAGGCAGGTGGGGCTGGTGGAGCAGTGGGAGTGCCTCTGTCTGTGTCAGTGGTGGCTCCCCACGAGCAGCAGGTCTAGGCCCGTGGTTGTTGGAAGTCTTTCTGAATTCAGCTGCAAGCAAATCTCCCCGAGCCAAATGAGCTTAGGGGCCAAAATTTCATTCTTTATGTAAACACTAAGGTGTAACTGTCTAGATAAGAAGCAGCTGTAGCTTGTTTTAATTAGTTAAGCAAAAAGCATCCTTTGTATTCTGGTGCTTTGCAGGCACCTGAGCAGTATTTCTTAGAATGTTGGGAACATCTGTGCTTTTTCTGCCTCTCACACTGGCTAATGAAGAATAGTACACAGTGTTTCTCTCTCTGTCTGATCTCTCAGGCCAGAGGGAGTGAAATTACTGATAAACAATTGGCTCATAGTTGTGTCTCAAGGACAGGACATTCTTCCTGTTAATTGGGAGAAAGGGGGAGAATTCTTCTGACCGATTTCAGAGGACACATGTCTCAAATCATGAAAGCATGATTTCCTAATAATTCTGAAGGATTCTTGCTCAGAGATATTTAGGCACTTGGAAATGTTTCTTCATAAAGAAAGGCTTATAGCATATCTCCCAAATGTCTACTACTGCCCTTTGAAATGTGACAAAGGCCCTGTGGGCACAACTCTCTGCTCAGACGTCACATCTGTGCAGTGGTCCCCTCCATAAACCTTGTGTTTTTACAGTGAGGTCCAAAGCACAAAATATGAATCAGGGACTGCATTGCAGGCAGAGGAGGCAGGCTTAGCTTTCTGTGAAGACAAAAAAGGCAAACACTGAATAGTTTTCAGGAGTCCAGGAGCTCGCCTTTTCTTTGAGTGGATCCAAGTTGACTTGTAGACTAAACAGTCAGATCAGGGACCTCACTGGCCTTTGTGTGTCATCACAGAGTTTTCATTTCTCTATTTTTAAAGTATCACATGTAGTTTTGGTTTTAGTGACAGAGTACTACAAGGGTATGGGAGCACAAGTAGTAGGTTCTATAGTGACGGTGGCTCTGTTGCAAATTGCACCTTCTGCCCCTGGTTTCTAATCCTGCATCAGCTACAAGGAGTTTTGCTCAGTTGAGCGGGCACCCTTGCCTCCCATTTTTGTTCCTGCCCCAGTCTCGAAGACACAGGTGATGGCCTGTTTGCTGTGATCTGGTCATGCATTTCTGTGTTTTTCTCTGAGTCATGTGAAAAGGACTGATCTGGCTGTCATTAAACATTTTCCTGCTCACTCTAACATTCAGCATAGTTCGTGGCTGTAGTAGCCCGAGAGGTTTCTGTGTCACTGGGAGGAAAAAAAGGAAGTGGGTCTCTCAAAACTGAAAATGCTGTGAAATTATTGCATCAATCTGTGACATAAAGGAGAGAAAGTCTGAAAGCTCAGTGCGTTTGTTTCACATCACAGCAGTGAATTTATACATGGGAAATATATCTGATACATTTTTTCCTTAGTACAGCTCATTTTTGTGTCACACTCATTAAATCAAGGTGGCTGAGGGCTGAGCTTTCTTTACAAAATTGTCATGTATGAGTGGGAGAGACAGTGCCTGACCCCAAAAGATCACAGTCTGAATGCATCAGACACTTGAGAGGCTGGAAGGAAGAGAGATACAGAGAGAGAAAATAACTTCCCCAAGGTCACATAAAAAGCAGCAGAGTCCAGACTGTACTATAATTCTTTCACCACTAACCCTGCCCAGGTTTTGTACAATTTGCTGACAGAACACGTGGGGGTCCTCGCTGTGAGCTGGGCTCTGGAGAGCTGCACTTTCTAAGCATGTTTTATTTTGGTAACAGTAATACTGTGATTATGCCTAATGAAAGTAAAGCATTTTTGCAGCCCATCAGCACAGTCATGAGATCAGTCTGTAGCTTCTGAAAGTGAATTTAAACAGCACTGACACTATCAAACATGATTTGAAGTGACTGTGTGTGTTTTGTGCTTCACTTTGCAAGGCCAACATGAAGGTGATTGCCCACCCATGTTTTTGGACATTTCAGTCTGTGCAACAGTCATAGCCAGTATCAAGTCTAGTTCTGAAAAATCTGTAACAAATTCCCCATAAGTTTTATTCTAGTAATTGAAATGCTTTTAGATCAGAGTTGGGCGGTTTTCAAAGTTAGAAATATTTTTTTGGTTTTCTGTTTTGTTTTATTGTTTAGTTGGGTTTTTTTGTTTATTTTTTAACAAAGATTAATGTCTGCATGGGAGAAACACAAAGAAAATTTGGTGGGGAATTTTCCAACCAGCCATGGGTATAAAAAGGAAGTTTGGACTGCACTGTAGATACGCATTTTGTGCACCTGCTTAGTGTCCCGCTGCTGAAGTCTGCGATCAGCTCTTCCATGGATTCCTGAAAGTTATAAACAAAACTTTATCAGAGCATAACTTGAACATCTGCATGTTAGCACATTCCTATTTTCTTCTCTCCCTCTTTTTTTTTAGGTCGAATATAAGCTTTGCAATGGGTCTGACAAAGAGTGTGTGTCTCCCACAGCCAAATTCATGAAGAAGGAAACGCTGAAGGTATGTGCAAAGCAGCCAGGTCAGCATCAGCTGACTTTCTTTTAATAAATAAATAGTACCTTCCAAACAAACCATTGGGAACAAGTCAGAGTCATTTCGCAAGACCCAGAGAAGCCTCTGAATTTTTTTTTTTTCCCCAGGAGTCATTGTAGGCCAAGGACACTTGCAGGCTTTATATACAGGATTAGATGATATACTGCAAGCAGAACAGATCAGTGTAATTATTTCACTGTGTTTGTATGTTCCAGAGCCATTAGGCACCTCAAGAGGATTGTAATCCTTAACTGCTCTTTTTAGGACAGACTTGCCTAGGCAATCTGAGCAAATTGTAGCTTGAACACTTGCTTGTCTAGCAAACCAAAAGTATAAATGAATGAAATTAGATTTAGGCTCTTGAATTTGAGGGGTGAGGAGGACTGGGTATCCAGCCTCTTTCTGTTCCCCCCAAAGAAAAGACAAATTAGGTTCTATTTAGTGAAATTTCATGAGCAAAGAAAGTGCCTGTTCTCGCATTATGTTTTTATTCTTCCTTGTGCTCCTTTCTGGGGAACCTGTGCCGGGTCAAGTTCTTGCTGTGCTATACATAACTGTCCTTAAATGCATTATGTTCCTTCCTCCCCAAAAGAGGACATGATTACAGCTACTGTATTTTCTCTGTTCTCAACCAGGTACAAAAAAAAAATTACAGACAGGAGAAGAAAAGAGCTACCAAACAACTCTTCAGTGCTCTGAAGGATCCCAGTGTGGTGATCACAGCAGACTGGCTGAAGGTATTTGATACAGACTGTTTCTTCTGAAGCTGTGGGAAAAATAAGTGAGAAGTAGTTGATGTGTCTGAGACTTATGCACTAGCACTTTTTTAAGTGAAAGAAGACCAAATAATTTTGAGTTGAAGTTACTGTAAAGCTTTATTTAAATAACTGCTCCAGAAGTGGAACTGTGGGGAGTATTTACTTTCCACCTTAACTGAACTCAGTCGGTCTGTTGCATGTCCTTAAGCAGCAACAAGGACTCAAAAAGTGCATAGTACAAAGGGAAGTGATGATGTTTCTCTCTTTGTTCCTCTCTGTTGGCCTCTTCCCATAAATGTGGTTTTGTACCAAAGAGGGCATAGACTGAGTAACAGCCTGGAAATGGGCAGATACAGCTTGTTCTATCGACAATTGGATTGTCTGTTGTCACAGCACAGAATGAAACATACTGTACCTGATGACAACTGCAATTTCTCCTTGTGCACAGACTCGGGTAGTTACAGCTTCTCATTGAAGTCCTGAAACTTCTGTGTGGCAAACTGAATCTGGATTGACAATGAGAGATGAGCACTGTTTTTCTCCTCCTTTGGGGCCATTTAGTCTTCTCAAATAATGGTGAATTGGTTGAGCTTCTTATATTGGCAAAACTTAATTTTCAAACATTGCCGAACACATAGCTCTTAAGAGAAACAAAGTAACTTAAGGATCTCATGAAACGATACAGTTGCATTTGGCTAGTGGTGAAAACCTCCTACGTTGTCCTGCAATTATTATTAGAGGCCAGAAAAGTGACATGCTTATGGTTTCTTTGAGAAGTTAGATTGGCAGCAAAGTCTTCCTGTAGTGTTTACTGTTAATGAAAAATAAATATTGAGATTTTTTTTAAATACAAGGCACCTGTTGCATGTTTGCTTGTGGCTGGAAATTTCTGGTGAGCTGCAGATAATGCTGGGCCACTGAAACAGAACACAGAAAAGACTTGAGGTTTCGCCTACGCACACTGAAGGCAGGAAGACCTTAGGCAAAATCTAACCTTACTGAGAAACTTCTCCATTCTTTAAGCTGTTATCTTTAATATACTCGTATCAGATTTAATGTCTTTTATGTAAGGGAGAGCTGCATTGAGCTTGACAGAGAAGTAAACCAGCTGGAGATAGTACTTTTAAAAATGGGGAATTTGACAAAACCCATTAATACCAGTGTTCTGCAGAACACTATTAAAATGACTTTTAAGTCGAGTTAGACTGGCTATAACATTTTTATATGCAATGTTCTAATTGGCATGTCCTCTGTGATTATTAACAGATCACTCTCACACAGACCAGCAGTGCTGATTGCCTCAAAATTTAATCAAACTGCCAACACTGAGCTAGTAATAAAAATAGGAAGAACACTAAGCCAGTAATAAAAATATGAAGACTAAATTCTGATAGCCAGATTTCCAGGTTCCAGGAT
This sequence comes from Machaerirhynchus nigripectus, assembly GCA_013397975.1. NCBI lineage: Eukaryota > Metazoa > Chordata > Aves > Passeriformes > Dicruridae > Machaerirhynchus > Machaerirhynchus nigripectus. The sequence goes on from VZRQ01010005.1 coordinate 564,945, forward strand.
TTTGCTGTGAGATCCCTAGGGCTGTTCAGATAACACCACGTATTTTCCCTAGGAAGTGTATCATGGTGCAGCCTTGGAATAAACATACTGGAAATACTGTATAAATACTGAATAAATGCTGGGTTTCTTCTAAGGAGCAACATAGACTCAACTTCTTGTTCTCTCCCCCTTTCCTCCAGATTCGTGGGACTCTGAAGAGCTGGACCAAACTGTGGTGTGTCCTGAAACCAGGAGTGCTGCTTATTTATAAGACGCCAAAGATCGGACAGTGGGTTGGGACAATCCTGCTCCATTCTTGTGAGCTGATCGAGAGACCCTCCAAAAAGGATGGCTTCTGCTTTAAACTCTTCCATCCTTTGGATCAATCCATCTGGGCTGTAAAGGTAACAATCCTGATGAGTCAAACAACCTCTTCTTGGTCACCAAAGTTTCTGAGCACTGGTATTGCCTAGCGCTAATGTTATTTAGTTATTCAGTTGCTGTTAGCAGTGATGAATTGACTGCATAAAAAGATTAAAGATACCAAGGCTTGATCATTGGATGACATCAAAGGGACACAGTCCTTGTGATTAGTTCCATAGTTGTATCATTCTCAGTGTACAGATGCCTGCATAGACTGAGGAAAAAGGAAATGTGTTAGTGGAGGAAAAGAGGCATAGACACAGTTAACTAAATTCCCCAAAAACAAGGACACCCAAAGCACCAAGTGCTTCACAGAATACTGGGAGATGGTTGGCAAAGTGACAAAATAGCAGGTTTATAATTTGTTTTTTTTTTCTAATGCCCCTGAGGTTTGGATTTGTTTGCAATGGACTTGGAACTCAGTGTTCTGCTCGAGCCTTGACTGTTGCACAAAAGTGTGACTTCAGATAGCCCTTATCGTCTCTTCTTTGAAATGGAAATAGCAGGATTTTCTCCACTTCATTTTGAGTTATTCTTCAGGCTGAGACAATCTCTTCTTGTACACACAGTGGCTCCTGCAGTGACCTCTGGATCTCCCTGTAACAAAAATGATTAATAGTTTTTCACACTTCTTGAAATAACTCCCTGAAAATCTGAAAGAGCTGTATTCCTTTTTCTTCTTTAAGTATAGGCAAAAAAAAATTTAAAAAAGTTATGTAATGGCTATGAGCAAAGAGGAAGATCCCAGTACCTCCTGAGAGGCACTGAGAGCCACATCTTTTGGATACTCTGAAGACAAAACTTAAATGTTCTTTTATTTGTTTCCCTGTCAAAAACAGTGACAATAACAGAGTTATTGCAGATGTAAATTCTCTAGGAGACATCACAAGTGTAAATAAGGCATTACGAGCTGCTACCTTGCTGCAAGGTGGTCAGCAGAGGGAATGGAAATGGAAAGACTCACGAGAGAGCAGTGAAAGCACTTGTCATGGCATCAGGTCTAACAAAAGGGAGAAGCCCTGTGGGAGCAGATCAAGCAGACACACTCCTGCTCATCCGTGCAGTTAATTGAACAGTTTTAAACACAGCTATGCAATCGCTATAAAAAGCCTTTCCATTTTTAATAAGGTAGGAGGAGAGAATTAAAATTAACCTCAGCAACCAGGGGTGAGAGCTGCTGATTTCTGCCAGCAGCTCAGCTCTGATTTGTGCTTAAATGCATTGCTTTTGCTTAAAGTTCCAAAGGCTTCATTGCTACCTTGCTTCTTATTCAGCTTTGAGAGTTTTGATGCTTTTTAAATTCAGAGCATGCACCCAAGAAGGTTGTTGATGATTTACTGTCTGTCAACAAAAACATTCCTTGTGGCTTGACAGGTCAACTGAATTCTTCTGAGAAGCACAGTCAGAGGAGGTAGTGAGAAATAGAATCCAAAGTGCAGTCAGATACTGAAAGGCAGAGTTGCTGACAGATCTGAAGAGTTGCACTAGGACACCCTTCCTTTGATATGAAGCATCCCAAAGAAAGAGGAGGTTTTATCAGTATGTGTATGTATTTAAATATGTATATCTAGTTCTTGTGTCCCTTGAGAAAACATATGATAGAAATAAGAATTAGTATATTATATGTGAAGGGAGTATATATCTGAAAATGTTTGTGTACTAGAGGAAGTCTAAAGAGGTTTAAATTTTAAAGTCAAAGTAATATTCTAAGTCTCTTGAGACATACTTAGAAAGCCACATTTGAGCTTCGTAGTAGGATACTCCCTGAAACCTGAGTTCAGCCTGGATTGTTGTGTGATAGATGCTTTCAGCCACAAGGTAAACACCAAAATACACATCAGGAAGAAATCCACCAGTGAGCTGCTTGATGTCGAAGAGGCTGTTTGCACTCTGTCAGCAGTTTAAGGCTGAAGCTGCTAAAAATACAGTTTTATTTTATGTTATTTCACAGCCTCCTTTTAAAGCAACTGGAGCAGAATTGACTGATCTACATTGGTTGTGTATAACTATGCAAAGAAAGTCTGTTTCTCATGAAATATAGGTTCACCAGAGCTTAAACAAAAAGCTCAAGTTACTGTCCATCGCAATAGAAATAAGATCTGGATAAACACCTTTCACTCTTGCCCAGAATGGCTTGTGAAATTTTCAGGGATTATCCAGACTAGAGTTGATGCTCCAGCTTTCACTCTCATCAGTGGACTTGCAGATAACTCAGGGTTATTACTGAATACCTTTGTACATATTGGCCTGGCTGCCCAGCAGACGTTTGGAGCTAACTCTGAGATTCAGCCCTGGAACGAATCTTTGGTTCAGGCACTGCCATAGGCCTTTATGGTAATACTAGCCAAATAAATTTGATGTGCAGGCATTTAGCTTCAGTTTGAGCAGGGTGAGATTTTGGGGCACCTTTCAAGATACGATCTAAGGCCATGGCTTATAGTTGAAAGCCAAATACGTGCACCAGGGTACTGTTTTTCCTATAAAGCTCTCTGGGATCTAGAGCTATCTTAGAAGCATATTGCTGAGGGAAAGAGTTCTTTATTCTACACTGTTTTCCTGGCTTTTTGAGAGTTTCAGCCTGAAACTCCTTTGCAGTGCACATGGATTAGACCTTTTATCTATTTGTTCCATCCAGGCTTTTGTAAACCCAAGGCCAAAACCGTCAAGGTCCCAAAATAAGCCGACAGTGCAAGCAGCAGTAAGAAAAGCTTCCCCCACGCACTCCAAGTGCTGCTGCAGAGGCACTTTTTCCAGTGTGTGAAGGCAGCCTGATCCCACACTGCTCCTGGGAAGTGACATTTTGCCGAGGTGGATGCAGGAGACTGGGGAGTGCCAACCTCGTAATTCGTGTGAGGGTGTGGGTGTCTGTCCTCTTGCTCTGTACAGGGGATGTAGGGCTATCAGCTGGCAGGGTTTGCCTGCCTGTCCCAAAAAAGTGTCCTGGAATAGGTCATATTTCCTTTCAAGCTTGCTCAGAAGCTGGCTGAACAGCGTGGTGTGGGAGGGCTTTCATTATCTGCAGCCTGTTCTGACATTTATTTAGAATAATAAGTAAGTTGGGGTCAGACCCACTGCATCTGGGAAAATATATAATTTGAATTTTGTTGATTCATAAGAACTTTGAGTCATTCCTTTCAAAAAAAAAGTCCTTGTGCTGGGCTTTTCCAGTTGTTTATTCCATTCCAGAACACAACACAGTCAGTTTCATCTTTATCCTTACAGTTATCCACAATACTGTTAATGAGATTTTTCCCCCTTTAAGCCCTGTTTTATGACTCTCCAAGATGTCTTGTCATAATATCTAAAACTGTCAGTCCTCTTCATTTTTCAAAGCCTAATCACTCCCTGTTTGATAATGCCTTTTGAGTCTCAAATCAGATGTAAAGATAGGAGTGATCTGAAGGTGATCCTTCCTTAGTTGTACTGCACAGGGCCTGCAGCTGGGCTCAGGGTGCTGGTGCAGCTGGGATAACACTCACTTTTAGTGAGAGATGGTCATTGGCATGGTGCTCAAAGGCTGGGAGACAGCATCATTATCTGTACTGTGCAGATACAGAACATCATTTAATCTGTGCAGATGTTGGTTTTATTTTTATGGCCTCCTCTCTTTTTTTTTCCTTGTGTGGGAAATGGCCCCCTCCATGTGTGAACATGCCGTACTATTGAATATGTTTCCTTGACAGAGTGACCTGGCTGCTTCTTGAGTTAATCCACGTGCCTAAATGCCTGTTAAAATCTTGTGTTATCCTCTTCTTCCCATCTTCCCTGTTTTTAAAAATACTCTGTATCTATTCTGTTTGGTTGTGGGGTTTTTCCTCAAACAGAGCAAATATCCACCTCTGCACTGAAAACACAAATAATGGTGTTATCAATAGTTCTCCACCACCCTGCTCAGCTGCAAGCTACTGAAAGGAAAAATGCCATGGGGAATGATGCCTCATTGCATTAATGTCACTAGTAATGTCTTAAGCTGCTCTGCTCTGGTTTGCTAATCAAATCTCAACTTTGCCAGTCCTGACTATTAAGCCTGTAAACAGTCTTAATTTTGTGAACCTCTTGTGGGAGGGAGGAGGGGAAAAAGAAAGTGAGTAAGAAGTATCCCAGTTTCTCCTGGCAGCAGAGGAACCCCGCAGATGTGAAGGCAGGAAGCTTGACTGGAGACTGTTGTCTTCTCAACACTGCATCTTCGTACACTCAGATACAATTTGATGCTTTCCTACTCTTAATTCTGTCCGAATTTTAGGACAGGTTTTCTGAGTATAAGTTAAAAGCAAAAATCCAGATAAAATCACTATTTAACTGTGAGGCACTTGTGTACAGGAACAGTTTTCAGTAGCAGTCACAGTTCCATGCTTACCAACTGGGAGGGGGAAATCCTTCTTTCAAGGAATGTGGTTGGATACTATAAAGACCCATGTAAGGGAGGAAAGTAATACTCAAACTGCAAAAATCTGCCTACAGATTTTCAGCGTTGTCTGGTATTCTCTAGAAAGTCAAGGAAATCTGTATTGGAGCATCCTGGAGAAAACCACTTGCTCTCCCCTGCAGGTGACATAGTGGTTGTGCGAGTGTTGGTGATGTTTTCTGCCCTGCTTTTATTTCTGACATAATGTCTGCATATTTGAAAAAGGATCTGCGTTTGTGTTATCTGTTACAAAGTGAGGAAGAGAAGGAGCTGGAGGAGGCTGGGTCACTTTGAAAATGCAGTGGAGGAGGAGGGATTTCTATTTATTTCAGTCAGGTTATGGCATGAAGTCCATACCATAAAGAGTATGAAGCTGTGCTCACTGCATACAGGAACTGCTTTTTCTTAGCATCTTCTGGGGTTCAAAAGAGGAGAGAACAGGGAGGAGATCAAGGAGGAAGCCTGTGGTTCTGGTCAAAGAAGTCATCAGTCATCCTCATCCAGGATGGACTTTGCTTCCCTGGGCATCATTTCTGGAGGGTCATGCTGAAAGGATGGTGCCAGGATGTTTACAAGACTCTTGGTTTTTTTGACATTAAAGGCAGTTTAAATGAGCAAAGCCTGAAGTGGCTGTCACCTCTGGCACCATGGCATAAGGGTTCTCTGGATTTAAAGGTGAAGGACTGCAACCCAGCAGCATGTGCCCACGCTGGGGGATCTTTGGTCCTCAATCTGTGGTTTTCTTTCTCCACCTTTCCCACAGACTCAGGATGGAGTTTCCTCTTTGTTTCCTTCCAGGAGAGCTGCTGTTGCCTCTCTGCTCGAGGCGCTTGCAGCACAGGGTGTGGCTCTGCTGCTTTTGTGCTGATGTGTGAAGGGTGTTTCATTGTGAGCATGTCAGGCTGTGGGTAGACCCCATGAGCACCTCATGGAGCAGTCCCTTCAGGTGTTGCACAAAGGTTTGGCTGATTTTGTCCCAAGTGGCAGCAATAAGATCCTTCCATTCCTGTAGGTCTGAATAAACATTGTAGGTTTTGAGCTGAGCATGGGTCAGACCAAGCCCCATTTGCATAGGAGCTTGTTACTGCCTTGGAGCTGCAGCAGCAATATTGTGATTACTAATAGAGTCTCTCTAAATTACTCCATCTGCTACTGCCTTCTTTCCTATCACAACCATGCACACTCTGCCTGGGAAGGGTGGAAAGACACTGAACAGTCCATTGCAGCTTCTGTGCCTTACGTCTTTCTGTCTGTGTGCATTTCCAGGGACCAAAGGGAGAAAATGTTGGTTCGATCACTCAGCCTCTTCCCAGCAGCTACTTGATTTTCAGAGCAGCCTCCGAATCAGATGGTAAGTTTTGGGGTTGGTTTGCTTTCTCCAGATAGCATACTTCCTGCTAGTTAAGAAAATAGGTTGATGCAAAAAAATGGTGGCTCACCCAGCTTGAAATACTGCTCTTAGCAATGGTCAGAATAGGTCAAATACACTTCTGGCACATTTCACTGCCCTCACTGAACAGCCACCTCTCTGGCCATGTGTATAGAAGAAGGACTTAGGCTTCTAATGGAGGAAAAGCACCAAGTCAGTATAAACTAAAGGATGGAAGGAGCTGATCCCAAAGCTGAGATGAGAGGGGTGCTTAACTGTTTCTTCAGTTCAGCGGAGACTTCAGTGTGTTATCTGCCTACATCTTAGACTAGGGAGGGAACTGCTGGAGGAAAGTGGTGTGGTAATATTAAAGAGCTGTCAGTAGATGTCTTTCAGCCACCTGAATTTTCCCATAAACTGTGCTGTGGTTTGTAGTCTAGCAGGTCCACATGTAAAATACCATTCTGGGAATTCATAAAATTATGGAAGGTAAATTTAGGTCAATATATAACAGACATGCCAGCTTGCTATGTGAAAATCTCTGTAAGTTACTGTAGCAGACCTAAAATATCAGTGATTTATAAGTAGATAAGAAGATTAAAAACATGTTTTCATTCCATTTGACCTTCAGAGTACTCTAATTTTTTTTTTTCATAGCAAATTAACCCAGGCTGTTCATTTTATGGATATTTTTCCCCTATTCTACTAGGGGGGCTCATGTATCCCATATGCTCCTTTGGGTCTCATCTAGAGTAACTTAGGACATAAAGACTTCTTATGGAGCAAAATGGGCTTTGAAAGTAGTGGTCCTTCTGGTCCAGTGATCAGGTTTTACATTCTCCTAAGGGCTGGAAATGAGACCATGGAAATGCACCTTTGATATGGCACTTAGAGTAGGAGGAAACCCTCTTTCATGACAGGCTTCTGTGCTGTTTTCCTCCTGCTGTGAAAAGAGAACAGTTCATGGTGAGGGACACCACCTTGACACTGAAAACTGCTCGCAGATGTCGGTGTAGTGAAATGATATGAAAATAAGCAGAACTTATATAGACCCATAGAAACACATCTATTTCCTAAAATATTATACTTTTGTAGCTTATTTGTGTAAAGGAATACAGGATTCCAACCTGGCTCCAAATATCACCTGTCTAGAAAGGGATAGATTGATGCAATAATCTCCTGTGGGGAAAAAAAGTGCTGTGGGGTAGAGCTGCTAAACTAGAGGCATTTCAAACCCTAATTATACAGACAGCGCACAGAGCAGATATACAGAACAGTCCCACAGAGTTCTTAGGTAACCAAATAGCTTCAACAACTCTCTGTCAATCCAGATTTTATAAAATGTTATTTCTTTAGAGACCCGTGCACTTGTCTTTCCACTAGTTCAATTATTAATGATTAAACCATAGAGGCAGCCTGGCAAAGAGTCCTGTGGCTGAGCTTCTACTCTCTTTTTGCGATGTCTGCCACAGGCCAGTTACATGGAGTAGAAGAGATTTAGATTTGTTCTAACTAACCTTACCCATAAAGGCTCCTAAGGTAGCAATAACTCCAAGGAGATCATCAGAGGTAAGACTTCTGTAGCTGTGGTCTCTCTGTCTGGGTCGTACAACACGTGCTGGAAAAGCACACAAGGGACCATACCTGGCATGTGAGAATTTTCAGTGTTGAAATGCCTGTGGGAAGTTTTCTGCCCAGTGAATTATTACGTGTTTCTAGTGTCATAAGAGCTTAAAATAGTGAGCTACTGGAACACATTTTGAAAGCCAAGATGTTGGCCAAGATTCTGGGAAGCAAGCAGAGGCCAGGCAGATCAAAACAGAGTTACTTTGGGTTTAGTGTAATTTTCCTTTACTTTGCTGCTTCTCTCCAGTAGAGAAATCATCTCCTAATGTTAGATGGAAAGCTAATGTGGTCAAGGAAAGGAGTTACTGAGATGCCTCTCAGTCAAATATCCTAAATGTGTATGTATAAAGTAACTAGGGCTTTTGGTTCAAGACAAAATATAAACTCTTGAACAGCACCAGCAGTGCCCTGGAGCCACCTGCACAGATTTGGAGTGCCCACATTATGCCTGGTAGATTCTGAATCTAATGAGGTGATCATGACAGCCAAAGCTGTGGGATCTGTCCATTTAGCAGTGGACTTCACAAAAAAAAAATGATACTGTATTGCACCAGAAATATTAGCATGAAGAATGGTGCACTTTTCAGCTGAATGAAAGTATTTGACTTCACAGCTGAGGTCAGTGAGCTGCGGAAAGTGGCCATACTTGGTGTAGGAAGGGCAGGAAGTGAATCTCCAGACAAGAGGGAAGAACAGCTCCCTCCCAAACACATGACCTGACAAATGGCCAAACACATGGGTGTTGCACTTGGAGATGAGTGATTTGGAGACAGTATTAATGTCAGTAGGTCATGTAAAACATGCAGAGAAGGACACAAGGAGTAGAAACTGCTGCATTTAAAGATTTCTGTATAAACTGCAGAAAATTAAAGCTTATACTTTGCAGTTTATATAGTTTGATTTTAAGCTCAGAAGACACAACAGAAATGGTTGTAGACTGCTACATTGCTTCACCTATTGTAAGGAGGCATCTCCAGGAGGGTGTGCCTGAGTTTGTTTCATTTCTTTAACACACTGGACAAACCTAGAGGATGCAAGAGAGACAGGAGATTGAGGTAAAATGAGCTAAGCCAGCTGAGACAAAGGAGGCAGGTGTAATCTGGGCCCTTGTGTATATTTGTAGTGTGTTCACATCTACCCTGTAGTGCAATACTGTGTGAATCTACAGCATCTCTGAGTGGGTGTCCTGGGCCGTGTTCTTCTTAACACAGTTTCCCATGTTGGCAGTGGAAAATGAACAACAAGGCATTTGGCAAATATACCTAACTCGTGGAGGCCTCTGACTTGCTGGGGAATATTGAGTTGCAGCATATGTTAGATGTACAGTTTGGCCATCCAGGCTACTATATCATGATCAGCAGCTACATGGCCTACTTTTTCTCTCAGCATTTCAGAATCCCTTTTTGCCCCTCTGCTGAACCATCTGTGACAGACTGTTGGTAGGATTTAAGATCCTGACTTCTGGACGATCTGCAGAACCACTGCCCAGCTACAGCAGATTTCACATTCACAGACCAGAGCAGCAGTCTGCTTTTTGATGTGTTTTAAAACATCAGCCTCTGGAAAGGTCATGTCAGCCCACAGGGTTCAACCTGTACAAGTGCAGGGTCTTTCTTTCTTAGCAGTTTCAAAAAAAGAAAACAGCTTTTTCTCAACCAGTGACTGTGTATGAATTTCAGATTTATGTTGAGGAGTGACTTAGAATTGGTAGTTTAAATCTGTCCCAAGCTTCCTGCCCAGACCATTCTGGAGCTGCCCCTGAGATCTGTCTGGTGCATCCTAAGCATTTTAAGTCACCTGCTTAGCTCTCACAGTGAGGATCTCCACTTTGCCATGGGCACTGCTACCACAGGGCGTATTCCTACTAATGGAATTCAAAGTGGCAGATTACCAAGGGTTATAAGCTTAACAGTGGAATTATAAACCACGTTTACATTTTCTTCCTTTGGTCTGTCCTCTCCTTCAAGTATGCTTTGGGTAGCCTCCATTGCCTAATGTGGATGCAGTTGTGAGGAAATCCTGATGGTCTGGCTTACAGGGTTGTTGTTTCTTTTCTAGGCATCTGGCCCTTCCCCGCAAACTGATGCTCTCATCTGGGGAGGAAATTAGGTTATTGAAATAAGGGTCATGCACAGAAGCAAAGAACCACAAGGAAGATTGCAATTTGAAACCAAGTTAACAATGAAATGTATCTCTGGATCATGGTGGCTCTGGAGAAAATAGAAGTTATCTTTCTAGCTTTATGTCTGCGTTTCTTATTCCATAGACCTTTCACAGCAGTTTAAAATCCAGGCTTTTGAAACAAGATTTCATTAAGTTCACTGCATAAATTGCACCTGCAGCTAATTGAGAGCTCACGTCCTTGCATCTTGACAGCCAAAGTGCGAGAAATCATGCATGCAAGCACCCAAGTGGTACAGCAAAATAAGCAGTCAGCTGAACACGGTGACCTTAATGTTCACTGACTGAACCAAATCAGCCACTTCCTCACGATTCGTGATTTGTGTGCACTTGAGCAAGAATTCATCGTTTCCAGGTGGCAGTCTACTTCAGGTTGATTTTTAAAAGCATCTATCTTGTAAGTGTGAGGCATGAGGCCAAAGTTGGATGACTTTAATAATTCAAGAAGAATAATATTCCCTTAGTGATGCCTCTCTGGAGGAATGTGTGGTTGCTCGGTGTGAGCCTTTTGAAGTCTCAATTGGCAAGAGATTCATCCCAGGTGTTCTGTAGCTACAGGAATGCAGTGGAAAAGAAGTATAGTCCCAGACTGATGTTTCTGTGTGTAACGGTGTGATTCCATCTAGAGCAGATTTTTCTTTCTGGTGAGTGCTGAGAGAACATTGGCTGCGTCCTCCGTGAGCAGCTGCTGCAAAATGTGGCAGATAGACTTGGCACATCAGATTATGAGTTCTTCTAGGTGAGTGCAAAGAATTTCAAAACTGAATAGCTTAGTGTTTTCAGTGCTGCCTGATTTTGTCCTGTGAGATATTTTTGTAATTTTAGATCTCTTCAAAGACTAGGACAGACTCAAGTTTCTTTGAACTGAACCTAGGTTAGCAGCATAAGCACCTTCTGTTGCTTTGATTATTTATTTTTTTCCAAGAGGGAGAAGAAATTATTTTTGTCTCTTGGTTTTAGTAGTTCCTTTTGTCTGTGAAAAAAAAAAGAGTTGGTGCAAACACATGCCTGCTCCTATTCAGCCTTGCAGCCTCCAGGTTTCTTCATGGTGCCAGCAGTGCCCTGCTGACCCGGGAAATGTCCTGCAAGGAGCCATAGCGATTCCCATTTGCACAGCTGTATTGCAGGAGGCATCTGAAAGCATGTACAGGACAACCAAGGGATCAGGCCCAGCCAGCCTGGGTTTGGGGTAGGCAGGTCCTGCTTGGCCAACCTGATCTCCTTCTATGACAAAGTGACCTGCTTAGTGGATGAGCACTGGAACAGGCTGCCCAGGGAAGTGGCTGAGTCACCATCCCTGCAGGTATTTAAAAGCCATGCAGATGTGGCACTTTGGGATGTGGTTTAATGGTGGACTTGGCAGTGCTGGGTTAACAGCTGGACTTGATGATCTTAGAGGTCTTTTCCAACGTAAAGAATTCTGTTTCTATATATTTTGATTTGAGAAGAGCTTAAAAGCTTGTGGGAAGATTCTGCTACAGGCTGACAATATATTTCTTGGTTTTTCTTCACAATTTAAACAAGTGCTTGGTTTAAGCCACAGTTTGTGAAAAATTATAACTGATAATTGATTGCATTTTTTGCTTTGCAGCTTTAAACAACTCAAACCTTCTAAAAGAATATTATTGTAACTTTTTTTTTGCTTCCTTCATATACACCCTTTTGGGCTGCCATTCCTCTCTGAAGGAGCCCACATCTTACATTCTTTTCTGATCTAAGTACCCTGTGTACAAAAAACCCTACTTGAGTCACCCACTCAAAATTAGAACATGTGAGAATTGAGGTAGCCATGAAGCTTTCATGCAGTACAGTGACTGTAGGTGACAGCCTTTAATTATGTGACCACATTAATTTCTCCCCTTCTGCAGTTCCTGAGGGAGTGAGTAGACTTGTCAGGTAAGCAATTAAGTAATCCAAATGCTAGCATTTTTGTATCATCTTCACAATCCAGAAGAATACAACTCAATAGAAAGGTCACTCAAATGTAAAAACATTTCATGCAGGCCTTTAGCAAGGAAACAGGTTTGTCTTGTGTGCAATCCCTGTAATTGAGAGGGTATAATTTTATGGTGTTATGCTGCAATTAACACACCACTGACTTGCAGAGAATGTAACCTTTTTATTTGCAGAGGTAAGCCCGTATTTTACATGTGGTTAGTGACACATGTTTGTTTGGATTCACAGCACCACCTGATGGCTGAAGGCCCATTTCTGGGCTTGGGGATGCTCTGCATCCCTTCAGTTCAGTTTCTGTTAGAAATGAAAACAAGGCTGTACACTGATGCCATTTCTGTTTGCTGCAGGGCACAAGGAATGCTGACAGCTGATGCACAGCGAGTTCCTCTAAATCTTTGTGCATCAGCCTGGGACTATTAAAATGCATTTTTAATGTTTTGTTTTTTTTAATTTAAGCTCCTTGAATAAGGGTTCAGAAAAGATTCAAATTTCTCATAACACCTCCCAGGGAGTTACCTAAAGAGATGGAAACCCTAGATATATTGTGTAGAAATTTCCTCTGGTTACGTGGTGAACCCCAAAGTTTTGACCAAGCCTGTAAGGTCATGTCAGTACCAGTGAACACCTGTGGCAGTGGGGTGGGTGTAAAAGAGCTGCCCATGGGTCGTGGCCAGCATGGGCTGCTCTTCCTACATCCCCAGGGAGGGCTGGGCTGCAGGGGAGCAGTAAGGGAGCTGTCTGAGGGAGACTTGGGGCCTCCCTTGCCTCAGCCATCGTGGGCTAATGAGTATATGTGAGAGCTGCAGAGCACTGAGGAGATGACCTCGGTACTGCCTTAAAGGGCTCATGCTGCTACAAATCAACCTACCTGTCACAGCACCTGATTTTAACAGCCTATTTAATATAAAAATATCCTGACATATGCAGCATTTCCAAATGTCAAATCACACAGTTCTCACTCCGTGGAACTGCAAGAGAAATCAAATGTAAAGGCAGAGGAGAGTCGAGGCAGGGAGCCTGAGCAGAAGTGTGGTCCCTTGTGTGGCACAGTCTGAAATGGATTTGCATAGTGGTGGGTTTGGGGGAGAAGAGATGTGTAGGAGGAAGTGGATTTTTACTTGGTACAGCCATTAACTCTAATGAGTTATCCATGCAAATCCTCCACATAGTGAGAAGGGAATAAATCTCTGTCTGTAAAGCCTTAATGCAAGAATATTTGCTAAATACAAAATAGTGCGAAATCAATTCCAACAGCATTCAACCTTTCTAATCTTTTATTAACCATTATTTGTGATGTTATTATTGAATCATAAGCTGATGCTGAAGGAATTTATGGGATGAAATTAGAATAAATGACTGGGGCTTTGCAGCGTTTGTGACTAAATGTTCAAGTGCAATTCTTCAAAGATTTGAGATATTTTTATTTTACTGGTTGCAGCTTAGTATCAAAGGAAACACTGAAAGCCACTCAAATTTATAAGCATTTCTTTATATACGTGTTCTTTTTTTTTTTTTTAACACTCTTGTTGATCTTGTCGAGCAAATTTTGGTCGTATTGTAGTTGATGGGAATTCTGCCCAGGAGAGCAGCAAGATCCCAGTGAGATTTATGCATGTGCTTGATGCTGTGTGATAGAAACGAATCTCATGGCAAATTTTTCCAAATGGGACCAGGAAGGAATGTGGTCCAGGGAAACCCTGTTTGTAGCACCTGCCATTGCTAGAGCAAAATCCTTTGTTCCCTTCACTGCCTCTCAAGCACACTTCTAATTATTGCGAAATGTATTCTGAGAAGTGTAATGAAGAGCTCTGTTTTACAAGCTTGAAATTAGAGGATAACTCCCTTGATACTTCAATTCTCGAATGTTCAGCTAATTTGCAGGTGCCCTGGCCTCATTAATGACTGCACTACAGAAGCAGGCTATTTTCAGATGCTTCCAGGAGTACAGCAGCTCCATCACTGTGATGGTTGGGCTTTAACACACAGCTTTGTAGCCTTGTCTGGATCATTGCAAAAGGAGCCAAGGGTCAGTTTGGTTTCCTGTGCTTTTTCATTTGCTGTCTGTCTGTGGGACCTGTGCAGACCATAAGGAAATCTGGTGTAGCTGTGCTCAGGAACTGCAGTTTGTCTTAGCTCTGTGCCAGCTTATAGTTTCTGCAAAATCGACCCTTCAGGTAGATTTTTTGTGTGGCAAGATAAGAAAAAATGCCCCACCCAGATTATCTGATGGGCCGGAGAGAGAGAAGGAATGAAAAAAAAATTAAAAATGCAGAAAAGGAGGGAAAGTGACCAGCCTGACAACTTCCTCTAGTCTCAATCACTCTGTCACATATTGGCCATCCTGGATCTTGACTGGAATGCTGGTTACTGCAGCACTACACCCAGTGTGGGACCTCTGAGCAGGCTGTGGTTCAGTGATCCCAGAGTAAGCAGGGACCTGTCCCATGCAGCCCAGTGCCCTGGTATCTCCCTGCCACTGGGAAGTGCATGAGTTGGGGATGCCAAGTGGTGAATGTGTTTTGGGGAGTGTTTGCAGACACAAAATGCTCGGTGTTGTGGAAGCACCGTACCCATACACATGCCCTGCATCGCGGACTAAATCAGAAAAGGGCAATGGGACGTGAACAAGTTGTGGGAGATCAGAAGGAGATGTTATTAGGGAAGAGGGAGTTGGGGTGAGCTTCCCACTGTATCGCCCATGCAGATGTATGACTCTTGCAGCCACTAAAACACACCATTCCTGGGAAGATAACCTAGGGATTGTATACATGCAAAATATATTCTACACAGTGACTTCCTGACTTATAATGATAATGAGCTTTACTCCCAGGCAAGAACCTTTTGAGAAGCAATGCATGAACTGTGTTATTTACTCTGCTGTGCTTAAATAATTCCTTTTGTTTTCACAGGCCGATGCTGGCTGGATGCTTTGGAACTTGCCCTGCGTTGCTCCAGCCTCTTCCGGCTCAGTGCCTCCAAGCAGGGAAAGGATGGAGATGTGAACTGCTCGAGTGATTCTGCCCACGCAGGGCTCAACCACCTCTTGCACACCAGTGCTATGTCAGACCAGGAGTTCTTCCAGTAAGATCTTCCTTAATGCACAGAGAGGTGTCATATGGCTCAAGCTTTAGCACAATCTAGCCAGAGTCCACTGAGGAAACATGTTTAAAAACCAGGCTGTGTGTTCTGCTGCTGCATCCCTCACTAATACGTGGGCTTGGTGTTGCCACCTAATGCTTGAACACATGGGCTGGAGGAAACCTCAGCTGTGTTTGTATGTACATAAACAACTTTCTTCTGTCCCCTGCTTGGGCCAAAATGGTGTCTGGGGATGCCAGCATGAAAAATGGCTTGCCTGAGTAAAGATTGCAGGATCTAGCTGCTGTAGTTACACAGACACAGTCACTAACAATGTCTGTGTGTTGCTAGCACAAATGGCTCCGAGTCTGATCTGTTTTTTAATAATGTGTACTCTTCCCTAGTAATACTGTGTCATAATCAGCAGAGTGCACACACTGCATCCTTAGTTTTATAATTACTTTCTACAGGGGTTTTGAGTGGCATCCAATTTCTTCCTCGATGAATCAGATAAATTTTTACATAAGGGAAAAAAGTCCCCACAGCCTCCTTTCTATTCATATTCCTGGTGTTACTGCAGCATTTTGGAACATCAAAGCTCTCTACACATTAAAAAGCCCCAGGCCTTTCTGTTGCTTATAGCTGAATAAGCAACTTCAAAAATCCTCCTGGTATAGACATTTGGCCTTCGGAGTGAGAACTGGGAGAGGGACTGTCTATTTCTAGTTCTGCTGATTGGAATTTGACTTACAGAGCTCACAGCAATGCGCCATCGCTTATGCAGTTTCTAGGGTAGCAATTCTTGCAGTCTGCAAAGATGATGCCTTGCAGAGCTGAACCTCACCTTTAAGAGATTTTCTTGGTCTCTGTTAATAACTACAGCGGGGGTCTGAGTCCTCCTCAGAGTGTGAAGGTATCTCTGGCCCCATGGGACCAAAGGGGTGGCAGAATTCCACTCTGCCCTTTGCCCTGATAGGTTCTAGTATTCCCAGCATGTGTTCTCCAGTCCTGTTGTTCGGGTTTGTAGCTAGAGTTTGAGGAAGAGCTTTACTGGAGAGCAGTGGGAAAAGAGAAGGAAATCTAATGTCTTACCACATCATGTGCCCTAGTACTTGTGCAAATCCGTCTGTTGCTTGTGGGCTTCTTTCATAACACTTTCCTTATGCCTGGGAGTCTCTGTGCTCACTGTGATAATGAATTTTCAAGAATGCTGTGGACTTTTTTTTTGGCTGATGGATGTGTGTACAGAAATATACATAATATTAAAATGGAGCCTGTGGCACTGAGGACATTCAGGCAAACCCATGGCTACTGTAAGGTGATGCAGAAGATAGAGTTAAAACTAGTAGGCTTATTTCCTCAGAATATGATACGTGAATGATGCTTAAGTGATGCCTCTATTTCACCTCTTAGTTGTCCAGCATTAAAAGCCCCATTGAAATATGGGGCTCAGCAGTAGTAGCATACCTGGCAGAGTTTTCAGCAGGACAGAGTACCCACAACTGCAATCAGATTTTTCTTACAGGCTCAAATTTTAGCTGAGTCTGGCTCAAGCTGGGCGTTCAGCATCTGGTTGTCTGGACAGTACACTCTCCTTTCTGAGTCCTGCCACGGTTCTGAATGTGTATCCAAACTCCCCAGTGCTTAAAGCCCAGGGGAGTTTGAGGGTTGCAGGACAGGAGGATGACTCGCTGTCATCCCTGGAGGAATCAAGAACATTTAAATAAGGGAGAATGCGAAACCCAAACTGTGCAAGTGCTGAGCAAAGGGTTTTTGGTTTGCCTGTGACAGTGGCTTCCTCACAGGGATTCAATCATTCTAATTAAATGCTTTCCCTACAGGGAATCTTACCAATTAAATTGGCATGCAGTTGTTAGGGGGCCAGTTAATTACATTTAACTCTATCTTCAAATTAGCCAAACTACTCTGTAAAGAACAGAAAAAGAAAGAGAAGATGATGGATATTATAGGGAGAACAAAACCCCCTTGGGAGCTGGCAAAGGCAGATTTTCTGTTGAGCCAAAGTTGCATTTGTCTGCTGGCTGCTTTGCTCCTTTCCTGCTGGGAAACAAATCAAGATTATACAGTGATTTCAAAATCCATGTCTTTAGTAGCATATAAAAATGAGAGAGAGAACTGTGTGAATGAAGCAAAGGCCTAAAGTACTGTGTAAATCAGTGATTGTTAGACAAGAGACTTTTAGGGCACCAGGCACTCTTTAATATGAAGTTGTATTTCTTGTGGCTTCCATGTCTTATCTCCAGCAGGCCCAGAAATTTGGCTGGTTACTGGCTTGGCAAGGACCAAAGATTTTTATTTGCTTTTTGTAGAACTGTATCTAACCCTTTGTGGTATCAAACCCAAAGAAGTCCTGGTCACTGACTGACGTTTCCAGAAACACCACATAGGGAATAAAGCACTGCTGTAAGAGAATTCTAATATGCTGAAACAGTAAATTAGTCATGAAAAATGCCAGGTTACCCATGTTCATGGTGGAAATCCAGTGATGACTTATTGGAAAGACAGTGTTGACTCCTCCCCAGTTTTTGGAGTCTGGTCCAAATCTCATGGGAAGTCCCTGGGAAGTCTTTACATTGGTTGCTTGGCCAAGCTCATGGCATGGCTTTTGTTTTTAGCATATCATATGTATACAGTGGTGATTCTCTTTGGAGGAAGAGACTGGCTGCACTTCAACATCTCGTATTTGATCCTCAGAATGAGAAGCATCTGTTTTCCCTTTGGTTCCCCAGAGTGGTCCCTTGGCTCTGGGTGTATTGTCTTGCCTTGTTTGTGGTGGTGGATAATCAGTGCACAGTTGAGTGGAATTTCATATGAATGTGATTTCTCTCTAGGACTAAATCTGAAATCCTTAAGAAATACTGGGGTGGGGGGGAGAGAAGGGGGGGTGATGGTGGTGAGAGAAAACTAGGAAAAGAGTAATTTACTCAGTTGAAACTTCAAATATTTCCCAAATATGAGGCAGGTGACTGTGAGAAACACTTGCTCTTCTTACAAATGTTAAATAGAAACAAGTGCTACTTCCCAGCCGTGAAACAAAAACCTTATAATGAACTGTTCTTTCAAGTGGTTTTGCCCCATGGAGAAGACTTTCACTGGGTAAAGGGAGCAAAGCAACCACAGACAGCACTCACATATTTAGCTAACCATTGAAAAGTTAAGAAATAGATTAGGCATTTAAATGATCAACAGCTAATATTTTCCTGGACCTACCATCCAGGAAACAACTGTGGTGAGGAATTGTGGGATAATCTCCCCAGACAGCTCTCGCCTCATCTTTTTCCTGCTTTATTATTTTAAATTCATGTTTGTGTAATCTGTGCCTCCAGTGTATTTGGTTATCAGTCATTACATTTGCTGCTTGCTGGCTGAAAAAGAGAAGTAACATCCTGGCACTAGAACAATGGAGACACATAATGTCTGATAGCAAATTATTAGTGCTGGCCATTGACTCTGATTTATGATCTTAGTTTTATTGTACAGTACAACTGTAAATTAAAAGACCTTGTGGTTTGTATGTATAAACACTGTGTGTATATATATATATATATACACACCTTATATGCAGACATACATATATTTACAAATGGAATTAAAATAAAGATTTTCTAAAGGCACAGGAAGATGTAGATGACACTTCCAAAAGAACCCTAGAAACTAGTCTCTGCCAGAAACTGAGCTGTGGCTGTCACAGTGTGGCTTGCTTGGCAAGCTAAAATCATGAGCTTATTTCAGTGCATAGTTGGAAGTTGAGATCTTCCGAAAAGCTGATGCCAGCTCTGTGTTCTGATTCTTCTGTTAGCTTTTTTTTAACTT
This sequence comes from Machaerirhynchus nigripectus, assembly GCA_013397975.1. Lineage (NCBI taxonomy): Eukaryota > Metazoa > Chordata > Aves > Passeriformes > Dicruridae > Machaerirhynchus > Machaerirhynchus nigripectus. The sequence continues at coordinate 583,796 of VZRQ01010005.1, forward strand.
AATCTGTCTCTACCTATCAATACCTAATTATCTTGTAAAAATAGAAAATAACAAGAAAGGGAAGAAGAACAAGGGTGGGAACTTTCCGCATTCATCTATAATAAAAATTGAAACATGGCCAGAATGGCCTGAGCTAACTCCCATCATAGAGAGGGTTGACACTTGAGAGAACATTCCCATGTATGGAAAAACCTTGGAGAGGAAGATGGACTAGAGGAAGTAACAAAACTCTTCAAGGCCCAGGGCCTGTTTAGATCCTCTAGTTATCCCTTTGCATAACTAGAAATCTTTTTTATTGTTCTATCCAAGAGTAATTTTTCATGAGGTCTCAGTTAAGAAATTTTCAGAGGAAGGGCAAGCTGAGAAGCTCAACTGGTAAGAGTTAGGCCAGCCATGGAAGAGGTGGTGTGTGTGCAGACATGTATGAATAAAGAAAACTGTTCCCCATGACAAATATCACTTGAAAAAAGTGCATTTAGTGAATAATTTTCAGCACTTGACCTCTGGCCCATGTAATCATGTTTGCCATCTGTCATATGAATCACATCTGCTTTTTCAAATGGAGATGCTATAGGTCATTTGAGAGAGAATTTTTGGCATTCTCTAAAGTCTGGATCACTGAGCATGAAGCTTGTTGCACCTTCCATGCTTTCCCTTAGATGCTGTCATAATTTGGGTGTTCTTCTCACATTTAATTGTCCAGTCCATGCTTCCAACTCAGTTCTTCCACACAGCATCATCTGGGGGAAGCAGATTCCCCATATTAGTGTGGTGGGTGGGGGAGGGGTATGTGTGTGTGAAAATCCTTGCTTCTATTGATTTTTAAATTTGTCTTTTCTAGCGTACTGCTAACTTAGAACCATCCTCTGTTGAAATAAAATAGCAATAGCACTGAGAAGAAAAGATATCCCCTAATGTAATGTTTTTCATATGTGCTGCAATCCACTGATTGGCTTCTGTAAAGGGAAAAATCTCTCCTGATGGATACTTCAGTTCTCTAATCAGCAGCGTAGAATTGTTGGAGTGCACTTGCTCTGTATGGCTCCGGTCTGTGGGCTCCCATCCGGAGCCAGCAGCAGTGCTGTGTAAGGGGGGGTATGTGAAGCTGTGTGGCACGTTTTGAAAAGTGCAGTTTGGAGGGGAAAATTTTGATGGGAAGTATCTCACCCTTTCTGTGATAAAACCCCTGTTATTCAGGAGATCAATGTCTGAGACTGTCCTGGGCTGCACACCCTTTTCTGAGTCCTGGGGGTGTTTTTACTGTGTTTAAAAAGCCAATGTGGCTTTGTAAATCAAACTGAAACAAGTAACGAACTGTGTGTTGCAGGTTGAATGAATCAACCCTGGAGAACAACCACCATTTGGAAAACGATGCTTTTTCAGACAAGTCAGAAAGAGACAACATAGAGGAGTCGGAGAATGAAGCACATGAGAACAGCCGGAAGACAAACGAAAGCGAGAGTGATCAGTCAGAAGTACAGGGAGAGGTCTCTCCGGGAAGGAAGGGGACCACTTACATTGAACAGGTCTATGAAGAATTTGGGGAGGTAAGAAAAAAATCGTGTTTGCTGCCTGTTCCTGTTAAAATGTGTCTGTTCATAGTATTTGTCATCCAGCCTTTTAGCTGTATAGCAGGTGACAGCCAACTTTATGAGTTCCAGTGTTTTACAGATAAAGCAAAGCACAGTTTTCTGCTAAATTACATTGTGTTATCATGTGCTTTAATAATTCTGCATTATGAACAGCAACTCTGCTACTGTGCTTTGGTGTGTTTCCAGCATCAGTGATTGCTTTAACTAGTTATTGCATTAAAGATCTGCACAGCATTGGCACATTCATGGAGCCAGCGGGAGGGGGGATTATTATCCTGGGCATGTGTCCTGGCCAATTGGGGTACTCAGTCCTTGTGTGATACAAAATATGACACTTTGCTTTTTTTATTATGCATGGAACATCCTTTTTTGTGTGTCTGAATGGAGCATTTGAGCCACTTGATTGCTAAATGCCAGCTGCTTATCAGAAAGCCATTTCTCATGACATCTGACAGCAGGAGGATGGATTTCTGTTCCACATAAGAGCCTTGTTAGCTGGATGTCACTGTGACACCTCTGAGGAAGGCAGTGGTACAGAGATGGGGCAGCTGAGTGTGCTGTGTGAGAATTGGTCTGAGCAGGCAGCAGTGGAGCTCTGCTCTGAGCACTCGCCTGCCTACCGCTTTGAACAGGGAAGCTGATGCCTTCTTGGTGCTTCAAAGAAATGCACTGCTGGAAAGCTATTTTTTTCTTAGAGTCACAAAATCGTAGAACCATTTAGATTGGAAAAGACCCTTAAGATCAAGTCTAGTCACTAACTCAGCACTGCCAAGTCCACCACTAAACCATGTCCCTCAGCACCACATCTACATGGCTTTTAAGTACCTCCAGGGATGGTGACTCCACCACCTGTGACTCCATCTGTTCCAGGCCTGTTCCAATGCCAGACAGTCCTTTTGGTGAAGAAATTTTTGCTAATATCCAATCTAAATTTCCCCTGGTATAACTTGAGGCTACTTCCTCTTCTTCTATCACTTGTTACCTGGGAGAAGATACCAACTCTCATCTCTCTTCAGCCTCCTTTCAGGCATTTGCAGAGGGTGATAAGGGCTTCCGTCAGCCTCATTCTCTTCAGGCTAAACCACCCAAGTTCCCTCAGCTGCTCCTCACAGGATTCGTGCTCCAGACCCTTCACCAGCCTCTTAGGCTCTTCTTTCAATGTTTTCCTGAAGTGTACTACTAATATTGATGGAAAAAATACAGTCAAATATATCCTAATTACACCCAACTTCTCTTTTGTGCATTTTTCCCCTCAAATCCCCTTGCAGCCACACAGCAAGGTAACTGGGTTCAAATAGGGGATTTTGAATATAGATGTGTAACTAAGCAGCAGCAAAATGAAAGCAAACTTAATTTTTATCAGCTGCTTATTCTGAAATGACCTTTTTCCACGTGACAGACTTGTCCTAGAAGCGTTGGTAGGGCAGGCTGATACTTTGGTGTTTGAACAAGCCTTACAGGCTGCAGTGATGTGTGTATGTGGGTGTGTGTGAGAGAAAGAGAGAGATCTCTGCAGTTTTACATTAAAATAAGGAAAAAATGCACTACAAACCAAGTAAAAAGACTGCATTTCTGTTGTAGAGTGGCACTTGGTGTAGTATTAAATAAGGCTCTCTGTAGTGTGTCTGCTCAGGCACTGGTAGCATCCAGTGGGCTTCCAAAAAGAATTGCCATGTGGCCTTGGCTGTTAGGTGTTCTGTAAGATTTCTTCAAGAGGCGGGGCTGTCATCACCTGGCCACACAGGTGGGACTGGTTGTTGAGTCTGAACTCACTGGTGAAAGGAATGTAGAGAAAAATGGGTTTTGTGCAATGATGTAGCTCCTCTGGGTGGAGATGTATCAAGGTAAACACGTGCCAATAGTAATATCAGTTGTCATCTTAAACTGAAACTGCCCCTCAGCCTGTGTGTGCAATTCGGGTGTGGCAGGACACAGGTCACAAACTGGCACTGTTAAATTTTCAGCTTGGTTTTGAGGGCTCATTTGAAAGGTTTGCACGTGGGTAGGTGCATTCCTGTGCTCTTAGAAGGTGTTTGTGCATTTGGTGTTCCAGTTTTGCCTTGTTTGCGGTTGGAATGTGAAGGCAGAGACAGGTGTCAGAAGAACTTTGAGGCTGCAAAAGTTGGTCTAGAACACAAAATAAACACTTCAGTAGATAGAGTGATAACAGAAAACCCTCCCATTTTTTCCAAGCTTTTAGTTTTAACAAGTTATAAAAAGGGTTATTTGAAATTCTTTGAGGTTGTTCACATCTTCTTGCACCTTCTTCTCTTTCTGTTTTTGTCCATCCCTTGTGCAGTGATTCATTCAGAGTAACACTTTGTCCAGCATTTTCAACATGGCAATAATTTATATTGATAATACATGTACACTTGAGAACCTGGATAAATAAAGAGAGTTCTGACCCATGTGCATTGTAAGCCCTAGCTGATGCTGTGGTATTCCATTTCTCCTTGGAGGTTCAAGGTGTGTATTGCCTCAGACTGTCAAAAGCAGAATGGTACAAAAATGGAAAAGCAATTAAAGTAACAGAGCTTTGTTGTTCCTCAGTTTTAAATTCTGTCAGCCTGCAAGCCCTGTAGGACTGGTAAACTTGCTGAGGCTGTAGGGTTGATTGGGAGCCAACATGGTGGCAGTGCTCAGGTGGTGAAAATGAATTTTTAGTGATTTACACCACCTGAAAATCCTGTTGTGCTGTGCCCTCTCTCAAACTGAAGTCCATTCCAAAAGTGAATCTGTGCCCTTTTTCTCATAGAAATCTCTTGCCTAAAGTCAGTAGAAAGCCTAAGTGTTCTCTTTCACTGTTAAATTATGATGCCTAGGATGCATTAAAATGTCATTTGTCTTTGAAAATTTAGTTTAATTTACCTTCTCTGGTGGCTTGAAAGGCCCATTCCTCCCTGTTGCCCATCTTGTGGACCCATTGAATGCATAGGAACTACACAGGGCTGAAACCACCACATAATCCCTGGCTTTTTTTACCTACACTTCCGCTGCAAAGGGCTCTGAGCAGTACTGGCAGGTGCTGGAGTTTTTGTGCCTCTCACCTGCCCGTGGGCCTTTTCCATATTGACACACCAGTTTGTCTTGTCTAGAACTTGGAGGACTGCTTCTATTCTCTGTTGATTATTTGTTTACCTCCTACATTTTTCTACATATATCCTAGTGAATCTTACAGTCTCTGGTTCGCGGAGAATGGGACTGAGAGGAGCTTCTTCTGTGCATCCACTGGGCCATGGGGATGCTATAACAGCCCTGGGCATGTCCACACCTCCTGAGGGCCTGCAGTGCAGAGTCCCCTTGGCTGGTGTTGGCCCGTGTTGGCCCATCACAGCCCTGAGGTGTGTGGAGGCAGAGGCTCAGGAAGGAGCCCAGCAGAGCTGTGCTCTCTGCCTCGTGCCAGCCTTCACAGACACCCAGGGCTTTCTACACCACTCGCTTCATTGCTTTGGGGATTCATTTCTACTGAGACATCGCTGGTGTCTCTCTGCAGTGCTGTAGGTGAGCATTCACCCTTGTGCCAGGGCCTGGTGTGCACGTGTGAGCTTGGACCCCCCAGAGAAATGCACCCACAAGGAATGGTTTTCCTGTTTCTCCCCTGAAGTTCTCTTTGCCTTTATAGACAGGGGAATCATCTCAGACAGAAACGGTCTCTGAGGAGAACAAAAGCCTGATGTGGATCCTGCTGAAGCAGCTGCGGCCTGGCATGGACCTGTCACGGGTGGTGCTGCCCACCTTCATCCTGGAGCCACGCTCGTTCCTTAACAAACTCTCCGACTACTACTACCATGCTGACCTGCTCTCCCAGTAAGCAGCACTCAGGGTGTGCCTCACCTGGGCACTTTTCTTTTATTTGTGAAATTATCTCTCTGTGTGCCAGAAAGAATAATACCAAGGTCACTGGCTTCAACATAGATCAAGCTGGGCACCAGCTGCAGTGACTTTTTACAGATAGACTGCTGCCAGTGAGGGGCAAGGAAGGAAAAGTTAAACTCCAGACAAATCCCCCTTTGCACATGGACGTGTTTGCCACTGTTGGCTGGAACTGATGGGAATTCAGCCGATGCCTTGGAGTTTTGCACAACAGAGCTGTGCCACCTCCTGGTGTACTTGTGTACACAGGGGAATAGGACAGAGAACAACCAAAATTGTCAAGCACTTCTGCTCCCCAAACCAATAGAATTATGATGGTTGATAAACAAATAAGAAACATCTTTTAAAACCATTGATAAGAGAGGCCTGCTGGGAGCAGCAGAGTAGAAAATAGGAAATGTTATGCTTTCAGATAGGACCTGCCTTCTCAATGAGATATGCCTGGTGAAATGTAAAGCCAGTATATTCTAATAGCAGCACTAGTTCCTCATTTTTATTCCACTTTCTCTGGGTAATTACAGAATCATGGTGTTCTCAAGCCTTGTTTGTGGTATCTGTACCATCTGAAGTTAAAGAAATAGTTCTCCTCAGTGCTGAGATATAAGAACACTTCAAGAGGTTCGGAGGTTTTGTTAAAAAATTGTTAAACTTGTGGTTTGGGTGATCCTTCTGAATGAATTTTGCAATAACTTACAGAAGTTGATTTTAAAATCTGGCTAAATGGTTGGAAATACCAGGAATGCCTTTGGTTTTGTTTACTTCCTGCTTCATCTTTGAGCATTGTTTGGAGGTACTGGCTGAGATGACCTTTTGAAGTCCCTTCCAACCTGAAGTATTGCATGAGATCTCAAAGTACCACTAGAGTTCATGTAGCACATCAGCTTTAAAGATCTTTTATGAAAGAGAGAAACAAAGAAAAGAGAAAAAAAAAAGTCTTTGATTTTGATGGTATAGGTTTGTTTTTATGACTCACGCTATTCTACTAGCTGTGACACAATGCTAGTGTGAGTGGCAATCCCTCATTAACCTACTCAAATGTCCAATCATACCTGATACACTCAGTAATTTCATTTGTCTTTTTGCAAGGGGTGCCACTTTTTAACGGTTTTTGTTGTGTGAGGTATATTACTAAAAAATACCTGTTTCTGCTGGGAGACACCTTTTTCACTGGCACCAGCACAGAAATTAGTTCCCTTTAGTTGTGGGGAAATACAATTGAAATTGATGTTATTATACTGGTAAGAAATTAACGGTATGTGTGACCAGTATAAAGAACATTTTATGTTCTGTTCTGCAGGGCCGTCCTTGAAGATGATCCCTACACTCGAATGAAGCAAGTTTTGAGGTGGTATCTGTCCGGCTTCTATAAGAAGCCAAAGGTAAAATGAGGCATGAAATTGGGATTGTAATGGGCACTGAAATCTTCTGCTATGATTTTGTTTAATTTCTCTATTGCCTCTTCTTTGAGACTTTACCTCTTTTATTGCTCAGAAGTCTTTGACCATTACTTTTAAAACTGGTGTTGCATTTGGTTTCAGAGTAGAAAATGAATGCAAAATAGTGGCAATCAACCTTAGAGCCTTTGCAGTGGACAGTAAGAAAGCAAGACTGGTCATCAACAAGTCAGGTGTCCTGGGATGCAAGGTTTTTCCCTTTGCTGAAAGCAGGTCTCCTTTCAGGCCAGTTAGTGCCACCATGCCATGTCTCCACATCAGATGCACCTGCTATGTATAGTAGCAAAACTAATAAAGTTTGATCATCTTGCAAGGCCTTGATTGGGCAGAATTAAATATTAAATTGGTGAGAATAGCAGATTAATCCACGGCTCAGATGAAAAGATTAGATTAGTTTAGATGGATATGTAGCTAGTTCTTCAGTTTTTATTCTTGTGATTGACTTTGTTTAAAACATCAGAGAAAAAATTATTATATTGTTTTGTGGCCATCTGTAGCATTGGATTGCAAATCTTCATTTGTAGCAGGTTTTGATTACTTGGTTTTTCAGGGAATAAAAAAGCCATACAACCCTATTCTGGGAGAGACATTTCGCTGCTGTTGGTTTCACCCTCAGACGAACAGTCACACATTTTACATAGCAGAACAGGTAAGTTGCTTTGGATGCTCAGGTGTTGCAAACACCAACCTGCTTGCACCTCCATGCATAGAAACATGCTACTCGTCTCACCCTAGGAGAGGAACCTGCAGCTCTGTGTAAGCAGTCAGAGCAGAACATGGGGTAAACTGGCTGCTGATCTCTTTTCTTTTCAGATTTACAGAATTTGTGTGAGGTTTGCTGGGTACTCAAGACTGTAAAAGCATGTCTCCCATATATAACATCAGCTTCTTCATTGAAGACCTTTTCCATGGGATTCTGCCCTACTGTTTTCTTATTGTTAATAAAATGGAGGTTGTGTTGCCTCTGTCAAAAGGGACATAAAACACACAATCAAATCCTTCCATCTTTTATTTCTAAACTTTCTATGATGATTTTAACAGGAGTAAATTGAGGGCTTATCTATATGTCTTTGTGAATAAATGAAGGACAGAGCTCATAAGTTAACTGGCTTGACAAAATGTAGTTTGAGATTTACAGTGTTAATAAAGGGGTCTGAGAACTGTGTGGTCTTTGGTAAAGGGACTCGCTGTTTCACATACATTTTTTCCCTATTTAATCAGATAATTTTAGCTTTGTTAAAATTTTATTTCAACCACTGCATGCATTTCATGGTGGTTATTCAAATGCTGTAGTAAAGTTCTGCACTGTTCATTTATTGAAACCTTACACTCTGCCTGTTGGCCTAAAAGTGATCTCACGCACACAAGCTCAAGAAGATACCGGGTGGGGGAGAAAGATTAGATGTATAATGCTCTCATACATAATGGTGTCATGTATCATGTTCCCCCTTTGGTGTGCACCCCCCTCTCTGCTTGGCCTGTGCAGACTGCTCTAAATGACCTCTGCCTGTTTTTATCCTAGGTGTCCCATCACCCACCAGTGTCAGCTTTTCACGTCAGCAATAGGAAGGATGGATTCTGCATTACTGGCAGCATTCTAGCTAGGTCCAAGTTTTATGGTAAGGCATTAAGTCTAGGCCTCTCCCAGGTAACGTTGTGGCATCCCTCTTGGTTTGTTTTTTAATTATTCCTGAATGTGTTGAGAGTTAAGAAGAAATGGTTGACAAATCTATCGCCAGGATAGCCTAATTCCTTGTCTTGGCTCTCCTGGGTCTTCCCCATTTCCACTATTTCAGTGTGACACCACTCTGATTTTAAAAGAAATAAAAAAAATCAGATAGAAAGACGGAGAGCTTTAAAAATCTGTTTTTCAGAAGGCAAAGGCTCATGACAATATCATGATTATCAGTGTGCACTCAGTACGTGCTCACAGATGAGTCACTTTACAGCTCTCTGACACCCAGCCAACAAACGCAACAGTCTCTGAATAAATTTAAGCTTTTATCTGGCTCCCAGACTCCCAAGAATTGAACCCCAGAGCTTCAAAATGCCCTCCAGTCTTTTAATAGCAATGGAAACAGCACAACTCCAGGCTCTGAAACAGTGTTGCTATTTGAAATAGTTTTTTTGCATAGACAAACATTTCTTAACAACTATCCTCTGCTAAGTGTGTTTGCTGAAACACTTTTAGATAGTCCTTGCTGTCCTTCTGGCAATTTCATTTGTTACTTGGGATCATCCACAATCAGAAAAGTTGTGAGAACAGGAGGACCCAAGAAACTTCTAAGCTCCCACTAATGACCTGTTTAATCTACTGCTCTTTCTGCAAGAGGGGCTAAATGCCAGAGCAAATAAGAGCCATACAGCAGTTTGTTAGAACTGCCTGCCTCCAGCTGAGCATGATTTGTAGGGTCCTGAATTATGAGCATTTCCTATCTCTTCTTTCATTACAGACCTACCAATAAATGGAAATGCTTTTTCTAAAGTAGGAGGAGGGACCAAGTATAACGTGAATTTTTTAATGTGTATGTATTTGTTTTCCTAAATTCTAGGCAACTCACTTTCTGCCCTGTTGGATGGGAAAGCAAAGCTTATGTTTCTAAACAGAGGGGAAGACTATATAATCACTATGCCATATGCCCACTGTAAAGGTAAGGTATGACTCTTCAAATAGGAAGCAAACAGAAAGAGTAACAAAATGGTGTCTCACTGAGTAACTTTGCCCTGGCTCTCCCCTCTCAAGTAGCTGACACCACAGGGACTGGTAACTCCAGAGAGCTCCACACGAGTCGTAGCGCTCAGCAGGAGATGGATAATCCTCACTGAAGTCTTTCTGGTTTATCTGTGCACAGCCCAGGAGAGAATTAGGCCCATCAGTGTTAGTTTTCACATTGTGCCAGAACAGGAAAATACTGCATATATGTACTGCAGATAAGATGGAAAGAGTAAGACTACATTTCTGAGCTTCTGAGAATAAAAAGTTTTTTCCTATGTGAACACTGAAATTGCTTGATATATTTTCTAGCTTTTTGAGAATAAAGGAAATTCCTGACTTTTCTTCCCATTTCTTTGTTATTCTAATCACTGTATTTCTCAGAGTATGAGCTGCCTCCGTGAGGCTGGCACCTGCTGCTGTGTGGCTTTGCTCTGTGGAGCCAGTGTGTGCTGAGGCATGGCTGCTGGTTCACTGCTCCCCAGGAAGCATTGCTCCTGTCTGCAGCATTTCCACCACAGAGATAAAATCAGCAGTTGAATCCGATTTTGGGGTTTAAATATTTTTTAACTTGGGACATTGGCTTCTAAGTTTACATTTGGAAGGGCCTGAGTACCTGAAAACAGTAACCTCGTAATATCATGCCCTCTGGGAAGTATTCCTGTGCATAAATCTTTTTCTTACCAGTTTTTCTTTTTCTGCAAATGACCTCTCCAGCAAATGGTAAACATAAATGAGAAGTCCCCTACATGACCTCTAGTCTCCCAGATTCTGGTGAATCCCATTCTCTCTTCTTCAGTCACCCTGAGAGAACTGGCTGGGTCTGCTTAAGCACTAGTATGAATGAGGTGGCACAGCTTTCCTTATTTTTCCTGGCCCACTTTCAGCTTGCCACAGATGCACTAACAGCACCTGTGAGTCAAGCTCTTTCCTCGCTGGTGTTATAAATGGGGAATATGGAGTCAGGGAGGGGATTCTTCATGCTTATAGTGAACAGCCATTTCCTAGAAACCTCTCGTTCTGTTTTTTCAAAACTTTAAGCCAAGTAATGAATTTCACAGTGTGTTAGCAAGAGCCACACTGACTTGAGACAGCAGGTTGTTTCCTCTGGGGCCTCTCATAAGCCTCTTTCTTACCTTTCAGGACTTTTATATGGTACCATGACAATGGAGCTTGGAGGGAAAGTTACCATTGACTGTGAGAAAACTAACCACAGGGCAGAACTGGAATTCAAGCTAAAGGTGAGAGATATTGTGGCCCTCATTTTGAATGGCTCTCAGGCTTGACCCTGCACCCCAGGCAGGGTTTGACCATACACAGCAGATCATTTCTATACCAGCAATATATGTGAGCAGCAGAGCGGGTCCTGCCTGGAGAGAAGGTTCTGCCTCATGGAACTCAAACTGAACCCAGAAAGCCTTAGTTTTACGTGACTTTTTCACTGCCGGTGGCTACTGGCCAAATTTTGTTCTGCAGGTCCGGCAACAACAGCGTGGATTCTGTTCAGGCAGGGACAATTAGTTTTGCTTGCAAAATAGAGTGAGTGTATGTTGTACTCAGACACGAAAGAACCACGCAGACACCGTTCTGTCAGGATAAGGCCAGGGCCAAAAGAGAGAGCAAGAAGGGCCAAAAAGAAGGAAGAAAAGGGGAAGAAGCCGACCCAGCTCTTTATTTAGTCAGTTATATATCTTTTTAGAGACAACCATGGATTGGAGGATGGGGTTACCACCGCTCCATGACACTGGTCAGACCAAAAGTCTATCATATTTCTCTGCCTAACAAAAAGGAATGATAATAATAGATACTGGTAGGTAAACATGCCTTATGTTTACAGTAGAATGCCTGAGAAATTCTACTACAAGAATGAAAACATAGACTGCAAAACTCAGGACGACAAGTGTACAAAGAACTTTGAGACAAGATAGGATGTGGATCTTTGGGGTAGCTCTCCAGCAGCCGTCACATCTGTACTCTTACCTTGCAGGCATTATGACGAGCTGCACCTTGTGCTTCTCAGGGCTACAGGACCTTGCCCTGATGGCAAGGTGAGAGCCCATTGTCAGGCAGGTAATTCTGAGTGGCTGTCATACTGGCAAGTCTTGGCACTGACTTGTTCATGTAGGTGGTACCTCCCCTAGAAAGCCTGGTGATGCAAATCTATGGTATGCAGACAAAATGGAGACATCTTTGAGCATTCCTGTTATTACATGGGTTAAAATTTGGGAGGGAAAGTGATAACCTGTAACTTTTCTTGAGCAGTGAACTTGCTTTTTAAGGAGCATCCATTCTCTTCTGCTCCAACAATTTCTTGCCTGAGCATAAAATGAAAGAAGAACTAAGAGACTGCAGGACTTCAGAGTTGCAGCCTTAACCAACATAAATGTGAGAGATCACTGGAGTTAGGGGAATCTCTTGCAAACTGTGAGTTTTTTGAGGGCAATAATATTTTTCTGTCTTTATTTGCCCTTACAAAGGGAACTCTTGGTCCATGTACTTCCCTGACATTTGCACATGCTTGTCTTCAAAGCCTGTTCTTCCCATAGGCCTGGTGTACTGTGTTATGGCCAGTGGGATATTTCCCTGACTTGGGTGTCATCTCAAACCTACCAGCACTTCAGAGCTTAAAGTGCTTCTTTTCTGACTTGAAAACAGTATGCTTCATCCAAACATGTCTCAGTAAGGTCCCCAGGACTGAATTACGTGCTCTGATTGCATAATTTCCTACCTATTTTTAGTAGGATTATGAGAAGTTAAAGGTAAACCCCATAACTTTGTTTTTAATTTGGATATGTGCCAGTTCTCTGCTGGACTGCAGAGATTGATGCTTGAGATATATCTGATTATTTTATCCATGGGTGTTGTGTGAAATTTGGGTTTATTTTGTTATTTAATACACACACACACACACACACAAAAAGTTTCTCTGCACAAATGTTATTGGAAACTGCCTGCTAAAATGTCTGAAGAGGTGTGTTCTTGTGAATAGAAGAGCTGCTCACATTCTCATTGGTGTTTTCCTGTGTTTGGCAGCCAGGAGATGGGTGGAATTTTCCATTGTTCTGGGATTTTTTTCCTTGACTCTGGAGATAACCCTTTTTCTTTGGTTTGTGGGGGTTGTTTTGCTGCTAACAAGAGCTTCTTCACACGGTGTCACACAGCTTTTGCTGTCCCATAAGCAGGAAGAGTCACCACTAGTGCTGCTCCTTTTCTTGGGACAAGGCTGCAAACTGTAATGTGATTCTGGACAGTGGGAAGGAGTTGCCCACATACACTTATCCTGATGTCTGGCTGACAATAAGTAAGTGTATTTCCAATAAAGATGAGGCGTTGCACTCCTGGGTGTTGGAAAAAATAAACCTCAAGGCTTATCTCCCTATCTGCAACGACAATGTTTGTGGTATTACAGGAGGACACAATGTGAAAGTCAAAATCCATGTTCAATTCAGTGTGCTTAAACCACAGAAGTAGTGGAAGTCAAGCACTTTTCTTCCCTCCTGTTGCATCACTGTGTTTGGCTCCCTTCCAGTCCTCACTTTGACCACATTTGCTGTTTCTCTTCTCCCCTGACAGCCCTTCTTCGGTGGCAGCGCGAGCATTAATCAAATCTCGGGGAAGATTAAATGTGGAGAAGAAGTGCTAGCGAGTCTCACCGGACACTGGGTAACATCTGATAATCAAAGTTGCTGACAGGTTACATGCCCATGGCTGCAGGGTTGGAGAGAGGACTGGCAGCCCTTGGCAGGCTCCCTGCTTTGGAATGGGCACTGGGAGGGCCCCGCTCTGCCTCTTCCTGCCAGCCCCAGGGTGTGCAGGCGTGCAGAGCCCAAGCCGCACCTCTCAAGGTGCTTCTGGAGGTCATTTACACTTCAGCAGTCCCATCCATCTGCAGTGTGAGTAACGCTGCACTCCCAGAGCCTGCGCCAAAGCTGGAAACACTAAGGAGGGTCTCCATCAAAGCCAGTGGTTCTGTATTTAGGGTCTGAGGCTTAGGAAAAGCACTGATGGCAGGAAATACAGTGTGTATTAGGTGTGATTGTGAAGATCATGAGGCTTCCTTTTGTCTGGTGTGTTCAGTACTTTCCCAGTTAGATCGGGATCAGGGAAGAACTTAGAGGGTTTTAGATTCATTATTTTCACAGCAAGCCTTTATGGTAGAAGACAGTTCATCAGTTGAAGGACAGAGACATAGATTCAGTGAGGGTCTTATCTGTATGGGCAGCTCAGAACAGTCAGCAGAGCACCTGGCACCTTTGTGCACCCAGTATATGCAAGTGATTCACTCAAAGCCACCCTCAAGCCAGAATCCAGCAAGAATAAAGGTGTATAGTGAATGATGTAGTCTAATTTTAATTGGAACTCCTGATACCTGAAACAAAAGCAGTGAGCCCTGGCTTTGGGCTGGACACCTGGGTATTTCTCTCAGCAACATTTGGACATCTGCGTCATCATTACAGTTGGCCTGTGCTCCCTTTCCAGTCTACAGAAATTGCCACTTCTGAGACAAGATTCGTCTCATCCTGAAGGGGGTATTTAAAGTAGGCCACGTGAAATGTGCCTGGATAAAGCCCTTTCTATAGTGAGGTCTTAACCACAGTGTAGCCTTGGTACTGGACTTGTCCTATCAGGCAATCTGTCTTTTTACATAAAAAGCTAATGACCATTTTGGAATTGGGAGATCTGCCCTTTCTAAGCATGTACAAGGGATTCACTCCTTTCTGAGCTCCCTGTCGTGCAGGATGAGCCCTATCAGTGGTGAGTTGTGCTGGGCTGTGGAGTACCTTGTCTGCAGTGGGTCCTGCCGACACCCGCTGTGAAAGCCCCTAATCCAGGGGCTCTGCTGAGCCACACGGTTGTGTGCTGCTCAGCTCCCAGCCTTCTACTCATACACTGCTCCCTTGTTCTTTGTCCTGGTTGTTTGTGGTGCACAAAACTGTAGTGAGGCATAGAAGTTAAATGGCTTTGGAAGGGTGGCTCTGAAAGATGCTGCTTGCATGAACAGAGGAGCGGCCATGCAGCCGTAGGGATGGTGCTGGTTCTCTTCCCTCTCCGCTGGGAGTATTGGCCTGCTCTCCTGGCTTTTCTCTGACACCATCCAGTTTCCTGACAGAAATCCTTGCATCTGAAAGGTAAACCCTCTGCCTCAGGACCTGAAAACCCTCCTGAATAAAGAAGGAAAGCAAATCCTAATGCTTCTCGGTCCTAGGATCACAGCAGCAGCTGAGTGCTTGTATATATGCTTCTTAGAGATGCCTGTAGTGGTGCTTGATAATGCCTCGTCCTATCCACACTGGGGGTCTCTTGGGTACCTGGGGTCAGTCCTGGAAGTAGCGTACTGGGACATGGCAGAGGAAGTCCTGAGGGAGACTTTGAGGAGGGATGAGAGTCTCTCAGGGTTGAAGGCATTTCACAGCTGAAGATGTGATGACTTTGAGACACGATTCAGGGAACAGGACAGGGGGAGAAATGCAGCCACTGGGATGCAAAGAAATTAGGCAGCTACAGGCAAAGCCAATAGCCATGACCTAAATAAGATTTACTTGATAATCATACCGTGACCAGGCAGCTGAATGGCACCAGTGCACTGCTCAGCAGCTGTAACCATCAGATTCATTCCACTCATAGTCAGTGTCAGGCTCTTCATTCCGTAAACTTCCTTTTCTGGCTCCATGGCATTGCTGCTCTGTGAGCAAGGCTGGGAAGCAGATTAGCTGAGCAGGGACACAGCAATAATGTCTAGCCAGCTTCAGGTCAGCTGGTAGCTGGTTGCCAATGAAATTGGCAAGGAGTAAGGATGGAAGACCGTTGGCATTTTGAAGTGCTAAATGAGATTTGGGAGCAAGAATAGAAAAACCCGAAACACAAAAAAAAAAGGTGAGAGAGTAGCTCAGCTTTAGCTCACCTTTCTAGGAGACAGTATTTCAGTAGGCTTTGTGTGAAATTTCAGCATTGAGGAATAGAAGAAATACTGAAAAAGGAGCTGGGGATCTTGTCTGTATGTGCTCGATGGTTGCTGGGAGGAAAAGTGGTGAAAGTAGAGCAACTTCCGGCTTCTGTGGGCACTCAGGTCTAGGGACAAGACTTAACAGAAGGAACCAAGTCCCTTTCTATTCTGATTAATGATAAATTCGGCCACTGTTTCTGTCAATGTCTTGCCTCATTCATTTCAGAAACTTTCAGTCAGTGAGATTTTATCAGATAGAGGAGAAAACAAGCCTCCTAACCAATGGATATCCCTTATCGTCATCCAGCAGCAGTTTTGATTTGTCAGGTTTAAATTCTGCCTTGGGTTTCTGACTGTCATTAACCTTTTAATTTAATTTTCCTTCTCAGGATGGGGAAGTGCATATAAATGAGTTGAAAAATGGGAACACAGAAATGTTCTGGAACCCGACCAGCGAAGTGCGAAGGCAGAGACTGAAGCGCCACATTGTGCTGTTTGAGGAGCAGACGGACTTTGAGTCAGAGAGGTAGGGAGCTTGGGGAACATCTCACTGCTACTTCTCTCCTGGGAGCAAGGTTCTGATCAGCAGGGCTCCTCCAATTCCTCAGCACAGTCCTGGAAAGGCAGTGACCTGCTTTGTTGGCACATATTACCCAGCCATTTACCTGTTTCTTTCCAGGCTATTAACTCTGGAGTGTTTCCATGAAGTACAGCTCTGAAATAGATCTGGGCTGAGAAATAGTGGAGGCTGCATTTTATCTGCTTAAAATAACAATTCCACCTGGACTCTAGAGATCTCTGTAACTGCTGGAGCATTTTATGAAAGGGCAGGATGTCATCCTGAGGTTGGATATCTTGTTAAGAAGGGTTATTTCAACCACAAGCTCTTTAAGTAGATGTAGGAATTGTAGGAAGTCCTGGCATCCGCAGAGCAGTACTTTGAACCACATAACAGGATCTTATGAATGAATGTAATTAAAGAGATATTTAACCCTGCCTCATAATCTCAGCTGAGATCTCCAATGAAGTCTGCACCAGGCTTTGTAGGGTGATGTAGGTTACCTAAAAATGTGGTTCTGGCTCATGATTTAGTGCTGTGGTTTGACCCTGGCCAGATACCAGGCACCCACGAAAGTCGCTCACTCACTCTCCTCTGCAGCTGGACAGAGGAGAGAAAACTTAATGAAGCATTCATGAGTTGAGATAAAGACTGAGAGAAAATACTCATCAATTACCACTGAGGGCAAACCAGGCTCACCTTAGAAAGTGAATTTATTGCTAACAAAGTCAGACAAGGATAATGAGAAGTAAAATAAGCCCCTAAAAACACCTTCTCCCCACCCCTCCCTCCTTCCCAGCTCTACCTCCTCCCCCAGTGGCACAAGGAGAGAGGAGCGTGGGGGTTTAAGTCAGTTCATCACCCGTGGCTTCTCCTGCTGCTCAGGGAAAGGAGTTCTCCTGCTGCACTGTGGAGTCTCTCCCACAGAAGACAGATCTCCATTAACTTTTCCAACTTGGCTCCATCTCAGAAGCAGCTCCCTGCAAACTGCTGCAACAGGAGTCCATCCCATAGGCAGCTGTCTTCCCCAAACTGCTGCAGTGTGGGTCACTCTTCCATGGGGTCCTCTGCGGACAGGCTGCTCCCATGTGGGCTCCTCTCTCCGTGGGTCTCCCACAAGGTCACAGCCTCCTCTCAGGCATCCACCTGCTCTGGTGTGGGTCTGCTCCATGGGCTGCAGGTGGAACTCTGCATCCCTATGAATCTCTGTGGGCTGCAGTGGGACAGCCACTTTACCATTGTCCTCACCACAGGCTGCAGAGGAATCTCAGCTCTGGCGCCCGGAGCACCTCTTCTCCCTCCTTCTGCACTGATGCTGGTGTCTGCAGGGCTGTTCCTCTCCCGTGTTTTCACCCCACTCTTCTCTAATCACAATTAAAACTGTGCCACATCCTTTGATTTCTTCTTCAAAATGTTATCACAGAGGCATTAACACCACCCCAGCCTTGGCCAGCATCATGTCCATATTTGGAGCCATCAGGGACTCTGCCAGATGCTGTGGAAGCTTCTGGAGCTTCTCACAGAAGCCACCTCTGTAGCACCCCTATTGCCAGAAACCAGGCTGTGCAAACCCAATACACTTCGGAAACGGAAGGAATGATTAATGCGCACTGAACAGTTGCTGAGCAAGAGCATTCTGTTTTGAGCAAAGTTATGTGGATCTTATTTTAACAAACTAGAGGTGCTTCCTCTGCACCGTGCTCAGCCAGCCCCAGCCAACATCCCGAGCCAACACATACAGTTGCTGCCTGGCTCTGTATTACACTGTCCACTTCTCCATGGACTTCTGATTTTGGTGTTGCATCACATCACACTAAAAAGATTCCCCTTTTTATAAAGGTAAAGAAAGGGATTGTATGAAAATAAAAACACATGAAGATTTTGTTTGTTCTGGACAGCAGTGGGCATTATGGGCAATAAAGTCTGTATTTGTAACTTACAGAGAAGATTTGTTAACTCTGCAGAGCAGGGCAGACTGCAGTGCATTTATCTATTAATCTTCAGAAGAAGATTCTTTTAAAGGAGAATCTTGGTCTTGTGGGCAAAGAATCTCTAGTTCTCTGTTTACCAGAGTTTATGGCAAGAGCTGACTCCCTTTGCTACATCAGAGATTAATACTGATACCTGTATCCAAAGGGAAGGAGGCAAAAGGGAAAGTGTATTACGGAGCTCCCTAACAGACGTTCCACCAAACTCCTTATTATGTTGACAGTTGCATGAATAAATTGCCATCTAATCCAGGTTATATTCTGCCTGAATTGCTTAGTCTTTCCTGCAGTGCTGAAAATCACCTATTTTCACAATTGCTGGAGAGTCTCTGAAGCTCATACCATCACGCAGCTCACCGTGGAGGGTCTCACTGTCTGACACATGCAGCTCTTGATGGAGTAATTTGCCCTTGCCAAACAATTCTGTGCTGTCCCTCTAAGGTTCTTAGAATTAGATGACTACTCTCTACACCTTAGGACCGGCTTTATACCACCACAATATTTTCTCAGGCTGTTATTTCACTCCTCCCTCCCCCATCCCCATCACTGAGTTTCCTTCCTTTGTTTCTGGGAGAAAAGATTCATACACAGAAATATGGGAGTGACTTGTTAAAAATCAAAGGAAAGGAAGGCATTGCTCTGTATCAAGTGAATTATCTAAGAGGCTGCATTTTTGGAAGTGCTATGTTAATATACCATGATAGAAATATAATGAAAGCTTCAGGATCTCTTTTAAATTAAGAGCTTCACAGCAAGGTCCAAATTAAATGCAGTAATGAATTAATCTTCTAAATGGTGGACAGGTGTTCTGTGGAGCTGGGAATACTTGAACAGTCTGGGTCTCCTGTGCACATTCTAAGCACTAAAGCATACAGTAATGTTTTGGGACAGCTAGGTGCTAGTCTCAGAAGTATTTCCAGTCTGAAATTAAGATTAAAGTGCTCTGATTAGAGGAACTGTGGAGAGGCTGATCACAGCTTGGCTACAGTAAAAAAAAAAGGTATTGATTTTTCTCTGGTAAAAGGCAGATCCTGTCCCAAGGGCAGATGCTCACTGAGAACAGATCCTATGATGGATCACGTATCCTTTGGCAGCTGCAAACAAGTGTGAGTGAGAACCTGTGTTCGTGCTTGCAGCTTGTGAGCACAAGGAATGGCCTGTTGCTTGTGGATTAAATCAGATTCCTACAGATCTGGGTGTAAATCCTATATAGGAGGTGCATGTGCAGCTGCAAGATGTGCACATAAATTCATTTTGCAGTGCTTCTAAACTTAAAATATAAAGCCTTTGTTTTGGGGATAGACATTTACACAAAGGCTTCTAAACAGAAATGCCTGGAAAGGATGAGTAACAGAACAGATTCTCCATTAGTCACCTCTAAAGACACCATGGATCTCAGTGAGTTGAACACAACTTCCTTATGACACACACAGACAGCACTGAAGAATTTAATGATTATTGTAGGTGATGTTATCTAAGAGAAAGTTGCTTCAGTAGGTCATTCATACAGCATTCACATACAGCATATCTTTATGATCTTTAACTTACGAGCTAAAACAGAGGCTGAGCAATCCTGGTGCACTTCCACTGGAGTATCAATAGACCTGACACGTTTCTGCCCTAAAGTTCCAGCTGGCAAAGTACACTGTCAGTTCTAATGTGGTTCAGCTTCCTTCCCTCATTATTCCTAGGCTTTGGCAGCACGTTACCAGTGCAATAAACAAAGGTGATCAACACAAGGCGACACAGGAAAAGTTTGTGCTGGAAGAGGAGCAGAGGAATGCTGCCCGGGAGCGGAGGGAAAGCGGCACGGAATGGAAACCGCTGCTGTTCCAGCTCGACGCCGGGACCAACGAATGGTGCTACAAATACGAGGAGTGAGTGCTGGGCTTGGGGTTCCCAACAGACCTCGCTGCCCGAGTCCCCAGCGATGCAAGCAGGGCTACAGACGTGCGTTGGAGTCCTGCCATTCCCCAAAACTATGTCCAGAGCTTGCCCTTTTTTTGGCTACATGTCATCACTAGAATACATATTCATGATACTAATTGGGAATAGCTGGAAATGAGGGCTTGGCAATGGAAAATCTGCTGTGCCATTGATGTAAATCCCTATTGCTGCCATTAAGTGTGGAGTCATTTAGCAGAGATTTTCTGCACTGTTCAGAGCAGAGTTAACAGCTGTGCTCTCCTCCCCTGGGCAAGAAGGGTGAAGCCTCTGGAGACTGAACCCCCTCACTTATTGCAAGGAACTGTGAATGTGCAGGGAGGTATCTGTTAGTCCTGTCACTGCATCTGGAAACTCTGGTTACCCTCAGGGATGATTGCCTACCTTGATGCATATGGAATTAGTGTATTGGTCTTAACACACCTTAGGTGGGATTCTTGCTTTTCTGATGATTTTTTTTGTTTGGTCTCAAAAGTCTAAGGCCTTGGGATCCTTTGAACGACATTGCCCAATTTGAGAAGGATGGAATACTTCAGACAATGGAAAGACACTTATCCACAAGGATGTCAAACCACAAAGCAACATGCATAAACAATCAAATTACACGGCACAAGGTAAAAAGCGTGTTTTGGGGAATATAGTATTCTTTATGATCATTTAGATACAGCCCTTTTCTACAGCATTTTCATGTAAGCACAGCACAGGCTGAAAGGTTTGTTTTGGATAAATACACCTTGTGACCATAGACCTGCAGTATTACAGCATCATTAACTCCAAATAATTATAATTATTCATTGATGTATTCTATCCATTTTGGCATTTTTCTTCCACCGAATGTTAGTGGCAGTGACTCTTACACTGAGTTTCGCACATGACGGAGCTAAACTTCACTGTTCAGTGCTTGCAAAGCAGAAAACTTCCGGTGGGTTTTGGAGTATGCAACTGAGATCCCATGACTTTGGTTTCAGTCTTGCCACCAACCTTTATCACTCACTCAGACAAGACAAGAAATGTCTTTCCATCCTTTCCCTTAAACAGAGATAATACTTCCCTCTTTCACTGCTTTCATCTTTGGAGTGATACATGGCATTCATAACACACTGCAGATGTAGAGCTGCTAAACTAGCTAAGTATAACCTGTGTTACACTGAAAAACTTGCATCTTCTGATGTACATAGACTTTTCTTTTATAGTCCTCCACATCTGAATGTCTCTGATTCAGTGCGGAAGTTGAGGTTTGTAACTGCTTTTCGGACCCTCTAGTGAGAAGTTTGAATCAATGTGTTTGGTTTACTCATCTGAGAGGGAGGGAGAAACTTTCCGAAGTGCATCAAGAAATTAGGCATGGGAGTTCTGTGATGTTTAGATCCTTCGTTCACCTAAAAAACCTTTGCTGGGGAACTTGATTCTAATTTTTTCTTCTTTTCAACCTTTCTGTTACATACCTGGTTGAGTTGGGTACACAACTCAGCAAAGGAACTGTAAGGTTCATCCACAGTATGTATCAGTTAAAGCTACAAGAAGAATAATTTGGATAGGTGTCTTAAGAATTAAGAATTGTTATTTGAGGAAACGCTTCTATATGAGGAGCGTGTGTAATATCCTTAAGTAGCTGCCAGAGGCCAACTACTAGGAATTGCTCAGAAAGCAATCAAACTTCTTGATCTCACTTGTATTTCACAGCACAATTCCCTGAATTGTTTTGTTTCAAGCAAACACACAAGTCTTCAATTTGATAGAGACTGAGTGTCTTTTAATTCCCGTTTTATACAGAGGTCTGCCAAAGACTGCAGGCGCCGCAAAACCAGTGATCAGCCGTCCAACCACAGCCAGAACACAGAGAGCAGCTGTTCAACACCAGAGTCAGTGCAGGAGCTCTCAGACGATGATGGCAAGTATTTGGGTATCACTGTGTCAGGCTTTAATGTTCTTCCCTTGGTACTTTATTCCTTGAGCCAGCCCTGGGACATTTCCCAACCAGTTAATACCATGGACCAACAGCCCCCAGGCAGCACAGAGAATGTTCTGCTTTTCTGTTCTCTGTATGCACTGCTTCTCTTTCTGCCTTACAACAAGGACTTCCCAACTCTTGGCAAAACTGGAAAAATACACTGACATTCCAGTCAACAGATGGGAAACAGGCTTTATTTCTCTTTCTCTTTTCTCTGCCTTTGTTAGAGGTGACCTTGAATGTTTGAGAGAGGAGGGCAGGTGTGACCACTCTCTTTTCCCCTCAGCTGGGGAGCATTGTTTCCTTAGAGCTGACTGAGAAGCACCGTGAGCCAGAGTCACCTGTTACAGTGGCCTGGGTCTTCTGGGTGGAAGATTCTGTTCCCTGTCTCCTTCTCCCCATGTTTCCTCCTGAAAGTGTCTCCCCTAACAGTGACCATTAGATCACAGCCACCCACTTGTGTTGTGTTTCATCACTACCACCAGAATGATGATGCAAAACATAATTGTCCTTCAATACTTTGCCACAGGGTTTGAAAGCCTGTGCACTCAGTGTGGGAAAGAAATGAATCACCTGAAGGAAATTCACTCAGCTGTCTTATCCCTACAGAAAGCCCAACAGGACATACACAGGTAACAATTTTCTGTGATGAAATCAATGGTTTTAATGGACTAAAGATAACTTGTGGCATTTAACTCCTCACTGTGGCCTTTGGAGTGTCCCTATGAGCTGCAGGAGTGCAGTTCAAGTTGTTGCAGTTAAAGTAACCAATTAACACACCAGAAGGACAAACCCACACTCTGCTTGAAACTGTGAGGAGGAAATCTCTTCCTCCTAACACTCTCTTTGTGGGTAAAAAGCATCACCTCAGCATGCTACACAACTCAAGGCACTCCTGATTGAAAAACAGCTGTAAAAGTTGAGAGGGGCTGGGCCAGGCCCTGGGTAAAAGTAAATCTCTGCCGGGCAAGAATGTGTGAGGTCTCCCTTACTGTGGAGCCCGTCATGAATTTCTTGTGTTTGCTGTAGAGATGTGCGGGCGTGATCTGGAAAACTGGGCTCCATGGTAAAAAGCGCTAAAAAAACCTCCCGTTTTTTTATATAAATTGCTGGTTGCTGTCTGAGGGAAGCAGCAACCACACCTGCTGCTGACAGAGGGCTTTGCCCTGCAGACTCCTGTGGGGAGCTATTAACTGCTACATCTGCTCCAAGGAGCCCTGCTGATTCCCCTCGGTGTGAGGAGTATTATCCAGCCCTCACGAGGCTTCAGTGAGGTGGGATCATGTATGAGGCCCACCATTTCTGGATGCCAGAATCACTGGTTATGTGGTTTTAGCTTTACTGCAGCTCCTGGGGATGTCCAGGGCAGACCTTAGTATTTGGGAAGGTTAGGGCCTAGGTTAAACTCATAGGTTCATGAGTGGGTGCTGGATGAAGAGATTTCTTGGGGTTTGTGCCCTTCCCATGCCAGCCAGCTGTGGCCAGGAGCACTAACCTTCCTGTTAAAAAGAGTGAGGTAAAGTCTGTGGGGGCACACTGATCTACCCATGAGGGTATCACTGAAGTACAGGGATTCCTCCTTGTGTGCAAGTTCTGGGTATGCACACACATGTGAATGCACACCTCTCCAACACACAAATAATCATGTTCCTTTCTTTTGCAGAAACCTCAGTGCTCTGAACAAAAAGTCCTTCCACAGGAAGGCCTCTTCTGAAAGCTTCCTCCTGGACTCTCGCTGTTGGTTTCTCCTCTGCATCTTTCTTACATGTCAACTCTTCATTAATTATGTCTTCAAATAAAAACACTACGTTAGGCAGCAATAATGATCACTGGCTGCAGGAGGGGGCCACTCGCGCAAGGAGCCCAGCGAGGCACCAAAGCACTTTAGAACCAACATGGCAGAGGTGGAAAGTGGAAGAAAGCGGAAAAACGAGGTTAAAAAGGGACCTAAGAACCTGCAAAACTTTGTTCCTGCAGATTATGTCATTTTTGCCTTTTACATGTACATCTTCAAGGACCTCTTAACCTGTATGGGCCTTAATGCTGAAGCCAAATGTAGCTTTAATTGTGCAATTTGTTTTCTATGTTTTGTCATTTTCTGATGCAATTAATAATTACCCAGCAGTATTGGTAACCCCAAAATGGTAATCACCTCAACATTTTGGAAAAGTCATGGTGGCCTGGGCCATAGCTCCAGGAGTGAGGGAGAGCAGCTGGGGAGCTGTAAAGAACTGATGTCCATGGTGCCTGTCCGGCTGCCTTTAACTACAGGAAGGAGAACACTTGGTCCAAAAAATCCAGCCCTGGGATATTAAGTCATGATCTGTTTTGTCAGCCCACGCAGAATGGGATCTTAGGATGTGTTTTATTTTCCGTTCCATGGAAACTGTAAAGATGCACAGCTTCCTAGAGCCATTCTTCTTTAGTTAATGGGAAGCATTCAGTGAAAGCTCCTCGTTTGGTTATGGAGCTGACTGGTGTCCTGGGTCTGGCCCATCGAGTGTGATGTCAGACACGCCTGTTTGTAAAACCTGGTCACTTACTATTATTGTTATTATTTGCTATATGGCTGTTTTATAATATCACACACTAGCATTGTAGAGAGAAATCCACTGCCCCAGCATAGGTGAGAAGGATGGGAGCGATGTAGGTGTACGTGTGTTCGGTCTTAGGCACATTTATTGTCAAAGGTCAGGAAAGAGGGAGGGTTTTGCCACTGCATTGTTCAACCCTGTTAATAGTCTTCCTATTTTACACCATTTTTTAAAGATTTGCAATATTTTCTGTAGACTGCAGACAATACTAAGCCTTTCTTTTCTGGCCTGAAGTAGTTCCAAGTGGTAAGTACTGCTATATATACAGCCTTAAAATACTTAGTGGTGGTGCCAGTCTGGGCTATCTTTCAATGTAAATGTTTCCAAATTTTTAAGTACATTCCTCGTCATATTCCCCAGTTAGGGGAAACCTGTTTGTGCTTGATATGTTGAAATAAAACTACACACAACTTTCAGTGGCAGTCTATCTGACAAATTATTTTTGGGTTTGTGTCTGATAGTATTTTACAAGTAAATCACTTTATAGAGGAAAAGCTATAGGAAATGGCCTCCAAGAATCTCAGACATAGGCCATAAGATAGAACAGCTATAGCTGTTCTGAAACCCCTCTGGCTGAAACTGTGTCTTCTAATTAAAGCAACCTCTTCAGAAGGAGAAATGGTTCCCTTGATTTTCACTGCTGTACATGCAAATGTACAAACTTGTCTTGGAGTTAGGAAATCTTTATATCAAGGAGGTGGCTTGAGGACAGTGAATAGATTGTTTCGTGGAGAGAACCGCAGCTCTGACATGAACAGGCAGGGTAAGAGCCAGCGTCTGGAAGCCGACATCCAGGAAACTGATCACAAATAGTAAACGGTGAGAGTGGCTTTGTTATTAGCAAAAGTCTCCAGAAAACCAAAGTATTCTTCACCCCTGAGGAAACGTCCTTGAAGAATATCAACATTACTGATTCAGACTTTGTGCCTTTTTGTCATCCTAGTTGCTCTTTCTGAGGAAGTCTGACCTGTGCCACAGTGGGGTGTAAAACTCAGTGAGATGGGGTCGCCTCTGCCTGCCAGGCTGTGCCAAGCCCCGTGTGCACCTTGAAAGTGTTTGCTCCTAAAGCTGTGCAAACACATCCACCAATCTCCTTTGAATGCTTCAGCAAGTCAGCACACCTCTGGCCTGTCAGCACAGCCTTCCTCACACACTTACCCTGCTTTGGGACCGTGTGTTTGAGTTGTGGATAGGAGCCTCTCTGCTTCTGTAGGGTTATTTACATCCCTTGGGTACAGCTGTATCCTGGCTTTGGGAAATGGTTACCAAACAACAGAAAAAACCCCAAACAACCCAGGCCCACCTGAACCAAAGAGAAGCAGTGCTGAGCAGGAAGCCTTCAGTAGGTGTAAATGTGAATGTTTGAAATTGTTTGGATTATTTCCATTTTACCAAACTGTGCACCCACAGGGATTTCACTGGAACTTGTTACTGCAGTTAAGTAAAATAAACACTGTTACCACAAGAGCAGCAGTTCAGTGAAAGAAACTATCAACCTACACAAGTAATTAAGCATCAACAGAGGAACAGTTTCCAACATTTAGGGCTGCTGCCGCAGGGCATTAAAAAATAACACAAAAAGGAACAGCCTGTGAATCCTTGTGCCATTAATTTTAATCCAATTTCAACATCGGGAGGTGAATAGTCCTACATGCCAGTTACATGCACATGGGAAATGAAAAGTATTCTTGAGAAAAATCATGGCCAGAAATGTTATTTCTCTGGGAGGAAAAACTGCTGAGGAGAAAGCCCCCTTTTAGGGCTTTAGAAAACCCAGTTATGCACTTCGTTTGCACAGTGTCCGCAAAATTCCCTCTCCACCTCTGCTTCTTGTGTTCAGGGGGAGAGCCCTTCAGCACTTGAGGTTTAGGTGAAGTGGGACTGCTGCGTAATGCCGAGTCTCCCGCGGGGAGTCTCCAAGGGGGCGGAGGGCGCTCGGTGCCCCGCCCGCCCCGCCCCCGCCGCGAGCATGAAAGCGGCGGCTCCGCTACCGGTGACCAGATCGATGGGCGCCGTCATGGGAGCCGGGCGAGCGGCGGGGCTGCTGCTGCTGGTGAGTGCCGGGTGGGACTCTCTGCCCGCAGGGTGGGACTCCGGCCGGGGCCGCTGTCTGCAGGTGCGGGCTCGCCCTCCGCCTGCCTGCCTGCCGGGAGTGGCGGCTGCCAGCCGTCGCAGCCAGAACGCAAATCCCGTCTTCTGAGGGGGAAAAAGTCTCCCTCCAGCTCTAGTGTGAAGGAGCCTTGTGGGTTTTTCTACCCTCCTCTTCCTCAAGAGCCTTTAGTAACTTGTCCGAACTTTTTGTTCGCGTTTGATGTTCCGAGGAACCTGAAGGAGCGCTGCTGCCGTGGGCGTGAGCGTAGCACCCTGAGGAGAAGGGGACAAGAAGTGCGTCCCCGAATCACTTCATGCCGCACTCGCTGCCGCCCTTCCTTCTCTCCTCGGGGAGGGGGGAGAGAAGTCAGGACTGAGTCCTTTAATAGTCCTCACGTTATTTAACTGTGAAACTGGGAGTTTTCCCAACTCCCCGTAGCTACGGGAAAGACTGCTAGTCTACCGGGGAGAGCGTTGAAAGAGCGGGACCCTCTTGGTTTTAGCTTAGAAGTTGCCCGCCGGTGGCAACTAGTGACGGGGAGCTCGGCGGCCGTCCCTTCCCCTGCTCCCGCGTTTGTCCTAGCCGGTTCTCTCCTGTGAGTCTTGTGAGGGATGTGTCCCGGTGTCCCGGGACTGAGCCTGCGCTCGCCTCCCTGGAAGTGCCTGACCTAGCGGTGCTGGGATGCTCCGCGGGAGCCCTGCCGGCGTGCGCGGCCGGCACGTTTCTTCCTGTTAAAAAGAGAAAATTATTCCCACTGCTCCTGTAGCATTGTTAATGACTCGACTTTCCTTCTGCTTGAGGTTAGAGCCAGTGAGAAATGCTGGCTGAGTCTGTGGGGCGTTTCCTCAGTTTTGCGGGAGCAAGACTAGCACTGATTCCGATTAATTAAAAAGATGGGAGAAAGGAGAAACGAATCCCTTGCACACCGCAGAAACTTTGGCGTCTGCAGTTCAACTGCAGTGAACTAGTGGAAAGAAAACAAGTTTACATGGAGGCAGGGATCTGTGGCAAGCGTTGCCTAAAACCCATCAGCTGCTGCGTGGTGCTGCCTTAACCCCAGCTTTGTGATGGCAATTACTGCTGTGAGCAGCACTTAGCAGAAATTAGTTTGGGTTTCCTCTGTGGCTTCCCATAAACTTCTGAATGTGTTTCCAAGTCTTCACAAGTTAATATCCCCCAGATAATTATCGTGTCCTGGGAGGATGAATCACTCAAATGCCTGTTTGCCTCTGCTGTAGGTTGTGCTACTGACAATGCCTAGAGCCCGAGCGGAGAACTGTGGGGAGAGAGAGTACTTCCATGAAGGTCGCTGCTGTGTATTTTGTGAAGCAGGTGAGACTTTGAGCAGTTACAGCTGATAGCTATTGTTTTTTACATTGTATGCCGTGAAAATGTAAGCCTGGTTGGAGCTGTGATGGCTTCTTTGTAAAGCCTGGGCTCTATCTTGAAATGAGAGCCCCTTAGTGCAACAGGTGATGACCATGAGAGGTGCTCTGGCAGGAAGCCTGCAGGTGGTTGAGGATAAAGTTTTGGAAGTCAAGTGATTCTGTTAACACAAAGAATGGGCCTGAGGGAATTCGGATATTTCTGTGTCCTTAGGCAAAAGTTTGGTTTGGTTTTGCTTTCCCCTCCTTGCTCAATGTGTGCAGTGAACAAGTTTTGTTAACTTTTTTCAGTGTGTGCAGAGTGAGCAAGTTTTGCACCGAGAAGAACCCTATCTTTAGTATCAGAAACTTACTGGTGCATTTAGGTGGAATTCAGACAAAGGAGAAAAGAATTTATTGAAAGCAATTCTCTGTGATACTGTGATTCCTTCAGCAATGGTGCCATCCACATGGCTGCCTCTGAGCTACTGCAGTGAGTGATCCTTGTCCCTGTGTGTCCCAGCAGAGGCCTTGCTGGATGCCTCATTTTGCACCACTCCCTGTCTGAGCAGCAAATTGTGAACGTGCCTCCTGACTCTGCTGTGCCACTCGGTTCATGTGGCATGTGATTGATTTGCGAGGAAAGGTTGAACTCTCCCTAGAAATTTGTGTTGTAATACAATGTCTTAGCCCTTTGTCTGTTAAAAAAATCCCCTGAGATTGCTGCTGCTGCCAGTTCTCTTCTTCCACAGGTACTTTTGTCGCTGATCACTGCAGTGCTTCGCATTTGAGAGGAAAATGTGACCCTTGCAAGGAAGGAAAAGACTTTACGGCCCACGAGAATGGCTTGGAGGGATGCTTGCCTTGCAGACAGTGCAAAGAGGGTACCAAGCACAACTGTGATGAAACCTTAACTGTTTCCCCCTTTTTAATGTGGAAAATGTGGTCCTGATTGAGCATATTGAACTTAAAAATAAATTGCCTTTATGGCCTGAGTATAACTTTTGCACTTGCTAACTTTTATTTTTAGGTCAGATAACTGTGAGGCCCTGTACTCTGACACAGAATGCTGAATGCCAGTGCAAGCAAGGGTATTTCTGTGCTGATGAGGGCTGCGAAATATGTCAGAGACACAGTCAAATGTAAGTTTGAGAATAATTGACTCTTTTCCTTCTAGGGAATGTTAGAGCTGTGGCCCAATCTGTGTCAATAGCTAACACATGTCATCAGGCTGTAAATAATTGCCCTGAAGCCATATGGCATTATTCATGCATTTAAATTTTGGGTATCAAAATCTGTGCAGTTGAGACCTAGAAAGATGTGGACTTGGGTATCATTGTGCTTGTTGCTTATGGCTGTAAACTTGTGCTTTTCATGTCTTCAGGTTGGTATTTCCCCAGATATGCACTTAAATGAGCTTTCTAGCACCCAGCTCAAAATTTTAGGATGTACAACCACCTGTTGAAGGAACTAACTATGCATGAATAATGCCTCTACTCTGTGGTTTGTTTTTTTTTTTTTTTTCTTTTCCCCCTCCCCTTAGAAGCTAACATCCATAAATTTTATCTGCTTTGCTTTTATTTTATCTTGTAGTATTTTCTTGGATTGTTTAAAGGTGTACTTCTATCAAAGTTTATGCATGTTCCATTCATGACTCTCAGTTCTGTCTGAACAAGTATCAGGACTGGACAGAGCTACATATTGCTCTGGAAGTGCTGATACAACCTTGTGTTACCATCCACTTCAGGCATCCGGACAGGGAAGAAATCGTGAATTGCAGTGATACTACAGACCCGGGATGTGGCTTACCCAGTCAAGGTCTGGTACACAAATCCCACTCAGCTTGGGTTGTTGGGTCTGTGGCTTCAGGCTAATAACACCAGAGCAGTCTGCAAAACAGTGGTTCCAACTACTGTAGCATATTTAACAGCAGCTGCATTTTAGTCTGGGGTGTTACTTGCTGAGGACAAGCTCTGAAGGGACAAACCACCTTAACTTTCAGCTGGTGAAAAGCTACATATGTTGCCAGGGTTCTTAAAGTTGCAAAGGTGACACAGCTGAAAGTTATGGATAGTGCAAAGATGTTTTCTATGCCTGAGGAGCTGTGCCTGGAGCAGCTTTCTCTTCTGCCAGGCCAGAGGAAGAGGGAACTCACACTGTCCATGCTACAGCACCCAAAGTTTGCTAACGTCTTTTGCATACTTGTTTCCCTTTAAGTGTCTCTCCAAAAAACCTTATAGAAGTTGTATTGCGGCTCTATGCGGAATTCCCTGCTGCCTTTGGGATCATGATGTGCGGTGCAAACAAGTACTCACATGCTCAGGGCAGCTGAGAGTCCCAGTGCCTTTTCCAGGACAAGCTCTCTGGGTCGTTGTATTAGTTCTGGGCTTAGGTTTTCTCTAGGACAACGAGGAATATCTTTTTGGGGGACTGTTTCAGTACTAATTTTACCTTTTTTTTTTCTCCTTTTGCAGGGAAGGGAGCTCTTGTTTGGGTTATTCCAATTGTTTTGTTGTCTGGTTTGATTTTGATAATCGTTGTGGTTCTTAAAAAGCTGAAGTGTGATAAAGGTAACTGTTTGATTATTATCCATGAAATTTGCTTTCCAGAGCTAGGCAAAGCATGCACTATAGGGCTATCCCTGTTTTTTGTGCTGCCTTGCAGGGAACCTGTTGAAATTCTAGTTCATTTAGCACGCAATTGAATTTAGCAAGTCTGTTAAAATGAAGAGTAGTTTTATTTGGTAAATAAAATGCATAGACCTTAACTATGAGCTTTCTTATCTTGCTGACAGATGCCTTTGCTTCAAAGCAAGATTATCATGAGGTCCTTAAGAAGGACTTTTCCAATCTGCTTGCCTTGATTTGGCAAAGAGGAAAAACCTGTGTGGGTTCAGTTGCATGGGGCAAAAAGTAGCAACTAATTAGATCAGTAATTACTTTCACTGTGTGTGGCTGTGGAGATTTTTTCCTACAAATTGTTTCCCTTTAGTCATTTGAACATCTTAATGTGAGTCTTAGGTTGATAAGTCCTGTGTGAATTTATTATTTAGTGGAAACTGAGCTGTTTTCCTTGGAAACTTCTATTTCCACTACTGTATATGAAAGTATTTTTGCTACTAATGTCTTTAAAATAATACTGAAGTAGTCTGAATTTTAAATGCTAAGTTGGTTTAAATCATGTCTTACTGGTTGTATTGCAGTAAAGACAGTTTCTGCCCTTTTTTTCTGTATTGCAATAGCCCACAAAAATGCCGAGAAGCAAAAAAGCTGGAGTGGAGGAGGTTGCAAGAGTGGCTTAAACCAAACTGCATCCTGTGGTCTGCATTTTTCTAAGCAGGACTCTTCCCTGTATGAAGGCACAGCGTTTTTTGCTGATGGTGAAAGCTAAGGGTAGTACTGTGGTGAAATGTATGATAGGTCAAAGAAACTAAATGGCTTGTAAAAGCTTTGGCTTCTGTTACAGAAGTTTCTATTGCATATAAGTCTTGTGTGAATTCAACCATGTTTAATTTGCTGCATTTCCTATAAGTGTCTTAGACACCTATGTTGTTTTTCAGCTGCTTCCACTGATAAAGATGCAGAGGGAGGTCTGGTAAGTACGTGATGGATCAAGTGTTTCATCTCGGTCTAATTGTTCACAGCCTAATTGTGCCTGATATGCAGCCCTCAGTGTTTGTCTCACTGTAGACCTCTGGTAGGATGTGTTCCTGTGATGCAACAAGTTGTGATTCATACCAGGTCAGATATTAAGTGGCAAGTGCCCGATGCATTCAATAGCTGCATGTGTCTGCTGCAGTTGGCCTTTTCAATACTTGGAAACATTTCAGAGCCTGTGACCAGGATGCTTTGGAAGCTGGGAAAAAAACTTGGACTAGCTGCAAGCTTTCACTTCAGACTGTCTTCAAGTGATACCTTGATCCAATTAATTTCTTTTTTACTGCTTTACAACTGATGCCAGCTATTGTTTACCTCCATGGTGGTGTTCAAGCTCCCACTGCATTTTGACTAAAAATCATTTGTTCATAAGACTACTGCTGTGATTGAGTCTTCCTGCCTTTGGACTCATGTCCCAAGCTGCAGACCAGGAGCTGGCAGTCTAAATACTTGGTCCTAAGGAGTCCCATAAGATGAGGGGTTCAGAGCTTAGACTGTGCCAGTTCCAAAGTATACCCCTAAAAAGGGTTTATCCAGCTGAGGCTGGCCGCTGGCATATGTTCCACGTTAAAGCTTGGCATACCCTGGCATCTTGTAGTCAAACACTATTTCAGAACCTTTCTGTTTGAGTCTGAAAAAGCCTATTGCTTGTCTAACATTTTGCAAGAGAAATACAAAACTGGATGAGGTAAATACAAGCTGGCTTTTAGCATCTCTAGTTAGAAGCTACACTGCTACCAGCACTGCAAGGCAAAAATGAGCTCCATCTTTGTTTTACAGCTAATGTCACAACAAATGTTAGTCTTGATGAGGGTCTAGGAAAAACATGCAGACTGTTCTCACTGTGTGTGAACAGCACTTTCTTCTCCCTGGAGCTTCTCTTGTCCCTCACCAATGCGCTTCTCACCCAGTGCGTGAGCTCTTGTCTAATGCTACTAATTAGACATTTTGAGTAATTAAATGCATTTTAATTATGTCAAAAAATACTTGAAGACTGAAGAAACAGAAGTGAAAGATATGTTCAAAGGTTCACCCTAAACTCTGCTCTTTTTCTCTTTCAAGGTCCATAAATGGCTCAAATATGTGAAACACCCCTGTTTTTTTGTTGGGTTGTGTCTCCCCTCACGCTCTGGCCAGATTCGCAGCAATTCATCTATTTGTAGAAGCTGATGAAGAAACATGACAAAAAACCTGGTCAAAATGCTGTAGCATAGGAATAGGCAAATATAACATCTCTTTAATTTGAATAAAATGGTTGTAGAATGATGCAGTTACACATTGGTGCATGGTGCCACTTGTCTCTCATGTAAGAGCTGTCCCAGGCAAATGCAAAGTCTGCACTTGGAGTGCTCAGGCTGCTGTAAGAGTTTATTTGCTAAGGAGAGTTATGCTGATGCAGTCCTGAGACCGGGCAGTTTGGCACCAACACACCTTCCCTTCCAAAGAACCAGTGATTCATACTGCTCTAAAAAAAAACCCACAACAGCTGCTGATACTTGAATAGCTGATGCTGGATTTTGGAAAAAAAAGTGTCAGCCATGCTATGCTCTTTCAGTCACTTGGTCTCCTGATGAAGAATTATCCTGTATAAATAAGATAAACTTCTTTAATGTGTTTACACCCTTAAACAAAGTGTCTTCAGTGAGAATGATGTACAGCTCCATGTGTGATACGTGGGGTGGCTCCCCCTCACATCTCTGCTTATGCGTGTTGGTCGCGTGGTGGTGCCACCTGTGGGTCACTGACCCTGTGCAAGCAGAAAGCATGCTAGCTTGTGCTTACAAAGGGACTCTACCTTAATAAACACCAGTCTCAGGGGCAGAACAGTAGCTTCTCGTCCTCATTTTCCACATGTAAAAAAATAATCCTAAATCTTGCCAGCTTTAGCACCACCAGCTGTTGTGCTAGACCTGCTACTCTGCTTTGTGTTTGTACTGTTCACGCTGAGGTGGTGCTGTACTCCCTGACTGTGCTTGTTTGAAGAATTGACAATGCTAAAAATGAAGGGAGCCCTTCTCGGTGGCTTCTCTCTTTGTCCCCTCACAAAAGCTATACAATGTACATGGGTGCTCCCGGGCTTCTTTCAACTGATTATAGCTTGTGAATCTGCCCAGAAAGTTAATCCAGCCAAAGAAAGCCCAAGGTAGTGCACTTCCATGGAGCTGATGGGCTACAATCAGTTCGGCAACAGTTCTGAGAGCATCAGCCTTGACACAGCAATATGCTTTGGGGGCCCTGGTGCTGTTAAATCAGCTCAGGTGCAGTGAGGCAATTTAATCCCCTCCTGTCTTAGGAGGGGTGCATACCTTCTGTACCTAGAGAGGAGCAAGCAGCAATCCACAGCAGTGAGAACATAAGGAAAAGTTTCTTCCAGTTGTTATGGAGGTAGCTTGTGAGCTTTACCCTGCAGTCCAGGAGGAGCAGAACAGCCAGTGAGGCAGAGAGTCAGGCTCTGAAACCATTTGAAGTCTCATTCTGTAAAGGTTGTAACTTTGCCAAATTATCAGCTCTCCTTTTTTTCCCCTGACTGCAAGATTTCCTTTTCTTCCCTCAGAAGAAAAGAGTGGAAAATAGTGTGGTTTCTGAGCAGGGCACTGTCTCATGCAGGGGCTGGAAGTGCCGTATGACAGTGTGGTTAAGGAGGATTGCTAAGTCCTCATTGCCAGCAAAACCTGTAAGATAAGTGCACATGTGTGAAATTATAATTGTATTTTCCCTAATATATGTATCCCCTTAGTTGAGTTCTTAACTATTCCTAGAGCTTTCAGGCAAAACAACAGAGGAAACTTTGCCTTAAAGATGTAATAGAAAATATGGGAAGTAGGAGCTTGGGGGGAAAAAAACCTTCAATCCCTCATTTAATTTACTCTGCCTCTTTCATCTCCCTGACAGAAGCTACTCATTTGCGATAGCAGCGAATGTTGCCTTGGAGCCAGTAGCGTGTTTGTTTCACCATGCAGTTCTCTTTACTCAAATACTTTCAGGTCTGCTCTGAAACGTGCCCCCCTCCCCGTTTTGGTGTGTGTGCTGTAAAAGCAAGGTGTCAAATAGGTAAAAAATAATTGTGAGTGAAGCACCCTGGTTTGTTGGAGTAATGGTCCGACTTTGTATTACAGGTACAAGAACCGAAGTGTCAGATAACTGTTAAAGATCTCTCTCAAAGGGGTAAGTATTCCATAAATTTGCAGTACTTGGAATGTGGCTTTTTCTTCTGTTGACTTTAGTGTACTTGAGGAATAGTAAAAAGAAGCTAATGAATATTGCTTAGAGCTACGAGGCTTCCAGTTTATTGTAAAATATGCTGAAACAGGATTATTGCTGCACTTGAGAGAAGCTGTAATCCCTGTGGTGAGCTGTTCTGCTTTGGAGCATGACTTTTCTGCATGAGGAGTATAGTGCAGTCATCATTTTAAGAATAAGAATGGAAAAAATTTTTTTAAGAATGTTTTAAAATGAGCCTGAATTGCAGCAGTGTACTCTGCTTTACTGAGTGAGCTGTAGGTCAGAGTGGGAGATCTCTCTGTCGAATGTCCCCTCATGTGGAAGACCACATCAAACATCCATACATGCACCTGTACCCAGCAAATTGTTGTGCTGGATGTTCAAGTGATGGGTTTTGCTCGTGGTGGTCTTGGTGTGGCAAACCTATGCCAGCAGCATAGTGAAGTGGTTAAAACTTCCTCTTCAGTAGCCCTGCCAAGGGAATGTGCCAGCCAGTGAAGCCTTCCTCAAAACCACCTTTACTGGATGGTGTCTTGCCTTAGGAGACCACTTCTGAGGTGTCCACCAATACCTTTAGCTACTTTTAAGACCACTTAGTAGAAAACTTGTTTGTCCTGCTGCTTCTTAGGTGCCAAACCCTGCCTTGCTGCTGCTGTTTGGTCTGTGCAGGTATTGCCTGAAAAATAAGGGGAAAGCATGTATGTGAGCTATGGAAAAACCCACTCCATGTTTTAAAATCCAGGCTGATGTGTGTTGTGTGTTTCTTCTTTCAGAACTGAGAGATACCTTTGAGGCCTTTATAAAGGAAGTACCACCACAACAGTGGAAGCAGCTTATGAAAACTCGTCAACAGCAAAATGATATTGATAAAATGATTTCTAAATTTCCTGATAATAGAGAAGAACAATCCTATCAGGTGCTTCTCATCTGGAGAAACACATTGGGAAAGAAACAATGTATTATTAATTTACCGGATGCATTGAGGCATGTACTAAGGCTTTATTACAACATATCAAACACTTTAAAAAGTAGTAACATTATAAGTAAAGTAGAAGCTAAAGATTAATGTTTATGAGGAACTGCAAAAATGGTGCTGGGTACATAGGTGTGTCTTCAACTTTCCTTTAAAAGAGGGTGTCAGAAATTGCTAATAGAAATGATGGCATGGATACCCGCCTCACCTCATGCAGAGAGCCAGAAGGGATGTAATACCTTTGTTGTTTACATGTTCACATGACCTTCCTACCTTTGCGTTGTAAAATATTAAACTCTGGTGCTGGATGCCCGAGTGGGAGCCAGGAGCTCGTGCAACCCTTAGCGTGGCAGTGCTATGCTGTCCCAACCTGGGTAGTGGGGACCAAGAAGTCCGCTGCTGTTTCTGAGAGAGCATTGTGATGCTTTGGTTTATGAAATGCTTTTGTTTTGTATCCGACTGCTCAGCACCGCTATGTTTGAAGCACAGCAATAAAAGCCCGGGTGAGACGGAAGCTGACTCTGGGACTCTGTTCTGGCGGCGGCGTCTCCGTCCTTGGAGCTATTCAAGGAAAGGCGGGCGGCGGCGCTCGGAGCCGGGGCCCGGTCGGCTCGGTGCTGTTGTGCCACGGGCTGGCCGCGGTGCTCCGGGCGGTCATTCCCGGGCCGGGCGGTGCCGTGTGGGCCGGGCCGGGCCGTGAGGCGCTGCCCGTTGCCCGGGTGACGCGGCCCGTCGGAAGTAGCGTAGGGCGGGCGGGGCGAGGCTTCCGGACGCGCTGTTGCATCAGCTCGGGAGCGAGGGCAGGCGGAGGCAGCGGCAGCAGCAGCACCGGGATGNCTCTGCGCGTCCCCTGGGAGCAGCTGCCTCGAGGCGCGCCCGGGGGGACCCCGGCGCCGCAGAGCCCCGCGCTGGGCGCGTGTCCCGCGGGATGCGGCTCTCGTCGTGCCTGGCCGCGGGTGGAAAGGTGGAAAGGCTAATGTTGGCATTCGGCGATTCATGGACTAAATTCGGAGCTCCTCGTTACCCAGGTCTGGGAACAGCTGTCCCCCAGCTCGCTGGGTGCCGGGAGATGCTGGGTGCGCGCGGTCCGTGCGCTGCCCAGCGCGCCGTCCGTGCTTTTCACCTGTCTCTGTGTCTCCCGGACTGTCTTTCCCAAGCCTTCAGTGTTCTCCCCTGAACTCACGCCTGAACTTTTGGACTTTTACGGACATTTTTTGTGGTCGTGTTTTAATGATGGGTTGTACTGCTCGCTTCCATATGGAAGGAGGGCTAGGGTAGCACTGTAATTTTTGGCACTACTGTAGCAAATGGGAACTTGGAATACCAGTCATGCAAGTATGAAATACCATTATGGTGTGTAAAGGGTTGGAAATTTCTGTCATTCCAGTTAAGGCTCTGTAAATACAAATATTTTTGTCCCTTTTTCTTTGTTACCGAAAGTTACTTTGCTCTTTGTTCATTACAAGTAATATTCCCACTTAAGTGAAACATTTCTTGTTGTCAAAGGATTGGCTTTTTTAGAAGTCTTTTTGGTATCTTGGAGGGAAAAAACCCAACAAAGGCTCAGTTCAGGTGCGCTCTAAGAAACTCTTGAGTTACTATTTGTTAGGGTGGGGTTTTTAAACTGAAATTGCAATTGTTACATTTAGTTTCAGTTCAGGAAAAGTGGAAGTGAAACTTTCAGGACTCAAGTGACCAGGATTGACAAGCTCTTCCTTGGTGTGGGATACTCCAGTCTTAAAAATCCCTGTTCATCTAAAAGCTTCTTGCACCTCGTGTGTGAGTCTTCATAAGTCCTTTGGTTTTCTGTCTCTGTGTATGCTGTGTCTGGCATTAGCTGGAATCACTGCATTGGTTTGGTTGTTGTGAAATGTTTATGGAAAAGGAGAATTCGTCTTGGCTGAGCAGATAGTTGGAATTCCTTTCAAAGGTACCAGAGTGGCCGGCCAGGATGATAAATGGCCACTTTGGAGCTGTATTAATAATGTTACGTTGGTCTTTTCTGGGTTGCCTTAAATTTGTGAAAGCCGAGTTGGAAGAGAAATTACATTTCAAAATGTTCAGAAATGGGTAAGATTTCTTTTTGGAGAATGCCTCTGCAGAATTTCCAGAACACTGATGTTGTCATTTAATTATGACTGACAAGGTTAGCAGGTTCAGGGAAACCCAGGAAACATAATATTTCCCTGAAGCAAAGTAACTCCCTGGTTTTGTGTCAGCTAGCTTACTGCCTGCTTTATGGCTTTTCTATGTTTACTCTGCTGTCAACACCTTCAAGGAACAGAGGTTTTCATTTTCAAGTTAATAAAAGTGAAAATTTTCCATGAAATTTGATATTGTGGGGGTTACGTGTCTTGATTAAAATTCAAAAGTTATGTGCAAATAAAATGTAGAAGCAGTCCTATGCCTTTGAGTCTGTGTTGCTGCAGTCTCTCAGACAAATTCCCAGTGTCCTTTAGTAGTCTCTGAAGCACTCCATGCATGGAAAGAAGAATGTATGACAATTATATCACCCAAAGAGGTTGTGCACCAGCAGTTATTGTGTGAGAAGTGTATTAAGTAATGTCTACAATGGAATTTTTTTGAAACAACTTTTTAATGTTGTATTGTTAACTTCAATTCTTCTGATTTTCCAAGGTTGTATTGCTGCCTTCCCAATACTCGTGCTCAGTGCTTGTTTCCTCTTGTGTGATACGATATCTATGGATCGTTCTGTTCACATGAGTTAAAATTGAGTGTTATGCAACAGCTCTGTAGTACTCCCATGTTTCTGCTGTCAAGGAGACACTTCCTAACGCAGTTGAGGAGGAACAACTGTAGTTTTTCTGTTTTGGGGGTGGAAAAAAATTGCAGTCCGAGAGAAGGGCAATTCCTTAGCCTGTTTTCCTAAAGCAACAGAGAAGACAGGTCAGATGTACATATATCCACTGACCCTTCTCCCTCAATACTTTTTGAACCCATTGACTGGTATTAATTAATCCATTAATTTGACAGTGGGCAGCTGCCTCTTGCAGACCTGAGCAGGCTGAGCAAAGATGGGCTGGAGCTGTGCAGGAGGATGGGGATACTGAAGTGTATGGGAAGATGGGATGCAGCGCTTAGGAGGTATCAGGAAATATTTTGGTGGGAGTGTTTAATAAATTGAAGGCATTGCAAGACAGGGGGGAACTGAGGATGCAGGATGAAAATCACAGAAAGCCAGATTCTGTAGATTTACTATTCTTTTAGTTGTGATACCAGTTAAATCGGAACAGACTTTTATGTAGATAGCTGTCACTGATTCCTTTTGCTTCAAAAAAAGTGGTCCACTGCTGCACTGCTTTCCAAAAGACAGCATTACCATAGTCATTTGCTTAGCACAGCCTGAGCCTGTCCCCACGTGGGACACTGGGAATGGGACAGTGAGCCTGCCAAACATTACAATTTCAAGTATTAATGTCCATGCCAAGATTGCTCAAAAATTTTTTGGTTGTTAAGCTTATCAGCGCTGAGCTGGTACTGACATTCACAGGCGGTGTTTGCCATCTCTCCTTGCCAAAATTAGCTTGTATGAGTGCTGTCATATTTGTTGTATTTGTGTGTAAGTTTGGGCAACTTCCCTTTTAGATTGGTTTACAGATGTGGTTGGAAAGCACTTACATTGTTTCAGATACACTGACTTGCTTCCCATTAGCAGCCTGATATGTGAATAATGGTCATAATAACCATAATAATACTCTGCAAGTTGAGGGTTGCTTTTCCTTGCAAAAGATCTTTTCTTTGAGATATAGTTTCATTTCCACCCAGATCATTCTTATGATACCTTTTTTTGTTTTTTGCCTTCTCCCTCATATGATTCATGTGCACAAAATTCATGTTCAAGGAAGACTTATGTCTTAGGTTTCCACAGTTGATGAACATAACTATTCCAAACTAGTTCGTGTGTATAAACACGTGAAGTTCTGTGATGATAAACATCAGTAAATATTTAGAAGCCTGAAAAGATTATAGTAAAGTGAACTGTGTGAGCTGAAGCTGAATCCCATTCAGCTGGGTAAGGTAAGCCCATAAGATCATGTTATGAACCATTATTTTCTTGGTATTCCGTATTTGTTCTGAGCAATTACATGGAGAGGCCTTGAGAAGGATTTATACTTTACAGGAATCTGTCTTTGCTTTTGTGTATAAAATTTAAATATCTCATGTGAACTTTGGTTTTTAAAATTTTTTTTAAATCATTGACTTTTTTTGGTTAGTTCTGATGTATCACTCTATCTCATTTATACCCAAAGAATTGAATACAAACATGCTTGATATCTAGCTGCCACTTCCCTGTCATCCTGAGTTGCTGTTGGATATTTTAATAATTGATTTCCCTATAGAAAATGGCTCATAAAGTTTTAACTGATGATATTTGGAAAACCTTTTGAATTGTGCGGTCCCTTACATCCTCTCCTAGCCTTTACTCCCTCATCTCCTTTCATTCCTGCCTTTCCAAGAGCAGTGTTCTGTGAGCACCTCCATGCTTTGGGAATTCCTCGTGCAGGAGATACTCATGCCAGTGTGAGAAGTGACACTTCTGGCCGTGGTCTCTGTTGGGGTTTGGGAGCAGGGACAGGTGCTCTCCTACTGCCTCTCACTTTACTGCACTGTGACCTTGGCTTAAATTACCTTGCTGGCTGACTACCTAAACAGGATATTGCCTTCATGTTTATACAGTACTTTGAACATGAACTGAGCTACAAACATTGAATCATTGAAGGAAAATGCGAATGCTGGGTTTGCCTAATGGCAGTGCTAGCCCACTGCCATAACCTCAGAGTGCTTTGTACTCACTGGCTTGCACAGGGCGTGCTCTTACTGTGAGCATCCCCACCAACTCACAGAGCCTTGTTGGTGCTTCCCCTGTGTCCCTGTGTTTCTCAAGATGAGACATAACTGAACCTGCTTTGTCTATGTACCAAAGAAATAATGGAATTAAAAAATGGTGAGAGAGGAGCATGATCTGATATCCTTTCTGTTCGTTTGTGTAGCTCTTACTCATTTTAAATATTATTCATGTGCCCAAGGAGAGAAAGGGGCATGGGAGAAGTGTGGGAATATACAGCAGCAGCTGAGGTTTTGAGTTTCTAGAGCAAGTAGGAGGAACTGAGTGTCGTGCTGGGAGCCTGCATGCAGGCAGCAGCCCTGCAAAGGTGTAACTATGTGCTCAAGTTCAATAGACAAATTCACAGCCTTTCCACAGTGTATAAAGTGAATCATAGTTAAATATTGGCAGGATGAGTGTTTTAGCAGCATGGAAAAGAGTGACTGATTAGGTTTGCTTTATGTGAAGGGTTTTCTCCAATTTCAGTAGATTATATTTCTTCATGAAAAAGACCTGTGTTCTTGTCCTTATTACTCTTTGAAAGATGTCTCCAAAAACTTATGGCAGCGTGAACATAATCCTATTAATAGGAAATACATAGTTATTTGGTAGTTTGTATTAGATCTAATTTTCTTAAATTTCTTACCAGTTGCCAGAGCTAATTTACAGGGGGAGATGTGTATTATAAGGATATATTTTGGTCATGGGATCTCCTTCTTTTAATGCTGACCAAATGTCCTGTGCCTCTCTTTACAGCTTCCAGCTACAGTTTTATTCTGAGCATTAGTGAAGAGGAAGCCAGGGTGAAGGCTCTGAACGAGTACCTGAGCACTCGTAGTTATATCCAGGGGTTCACATTTTCACATGCAGATGTGGAGGTGTTCAGAAAGTTTTCGGGGCCACCTGTGGACCAGTATATCCATGTTGTCCGGTGGTACAGACACATAGAAGCAATCTATGATGGCAGCAGTGAAAAAAATGAGCCTTGTAAACTTCAAACAAGTGAGTAATACGAAACTGGTGGGCAGGTTATAGACTAGCTGACATTGTATTGGTTTTTATTGCTGAGAATTCCTAGCAGTTCCCTTTCATACTCTCTTTCACGCCTTAAAATGTACAGTATCAATTTGTATTCTTGCATACAGTTACTGGGCAATTGATAGATCCTGACCTACTTGGATGTAAAAGCTGTTATCGATTTTTTTTTTTTAAATGTTGAAATTCCTCAGTGTACAGAATTTGATGATATGTATTTTCTTTAAGAAGCTGGCTGTCTTCTGGTTTGTAAAAGAATGTGTGGGTTTGGGCTTTTTCCTGCAAATACCCAGATTTGCTCAGTCCACTTTTTTTCCTTGCAAGGTTAACTAAATAGGTGTTGTATAATATACAAATTCACAATAAAAGAAACTGAATACTTCCTCTTATGATTGTTATTAACACTGTACTTCACAAAGGATGTGTGAGGTTCTTTTTTAACCCTGGTAATTTAGGCATGCTGATGATTTGAGGAAGTATTAACTGGTTAATCTAGGTCATTGTGTAAGCATGGGCAGGCATTTTTGGGAGCTGCATCACTCTCCTGAGGTGTTTCCCAATGAGCTAGTCTAATTTAATTGCTTTATAGTGAGATCCTTGCTCAGGGAGTCATGAAATAATAAATAATAACAATGCAGAGCTGTTGTATAGTGCTTGCAATACCTGCAAATGAATGCATGTCTGTCATTCTTGCTGATGGCCATTGACTAATAGCACTCCAATGCCATCTTCTCACAACCTCTCACCATTTGTGTTCCAAGTTCCTAACAGACCAGCAGTTAAAGTCAGGCTGCTGTGAGTAAATTCTCTGTGTGTTGTGTGTGCCTGCAAGTGTTTGTGCTGGTTATTATTTCCTTCCAGCAGAGAAGGGATCTCAGCTGCACCCCTGGCTCTGATAGCAGATTTATGCACTAACTACAGATTGTCTCTAGATTTCCATGGATCAGGGTGGAGCAGTAAGAGAAAAGGTTTCCATTTTCCTGACCATGAAATCTTTACTGTTAAGTCTCTCTTTCTGAAGGGATATGTCTTCATGATTGGTGCCTGTGTTTCAGGAGTCCTGGAAAGGTGTTCTGCAGTGTTCGCTATGAAAGTAACACATGAATCTGCCATACTTCTTAGACCTTGAATACTTCATTGTTGTTTTTTTGGTGTACCAGAAAACTCCATGGGGGATAAGAGCAAGTGAACTTCAGTTCAACCAGGGGAAAGGCTGTAGGCTGTCAGAGGTGTATTTGAATAGACTAACCAATATTTTACCAGCCTTTTACTTTGCCCTCGGCATCTGTATAGTGGATAAAAAGTGACACCTAACTCGCAAGCTGAGAAATATGGGGTGCAGTATCTGGGTTTTTCCTTATGTTTGTGTGGTTGTAACTGAAGAAAGCTTTACAGATTTATCTTTTATTAGACTAACCCACACAGGCTTCTTTCCCTGAGGGAAGCGTTGGCCACAATTAAGCATGCCACAGTAATCTTTGTAAATCAAAGAGTAAACAAATCCATACCTTGGTGTATGACCTGTGTTACAGAGAGGCTTCTCTTGAACTTGAGATGTTCAGTTCAGGAGTACCTCATGCAATGAAATTTTTAGAATGGATACATATTTCCATGGATTCATAGCATGGAGATTAAATGAAGTCCCTTTGTGATG
Organism: Machaerirhynchus nigripectus; assembly: GCA_013397975.1. NCBI lineage: Eukaryota > Metazoa > Chordata > Aves > Passeriformes > Dicruridae > Machaerirhynchus > Machaerirhynchus nigripectus. The sequence goes on from VZRQ01010005.1 coordinate 627,250, forward strand.
CAGAGTACTACAGTTAATATCTTTTTTTTTTTTCTTATTTGGGCAGTTACTCAAAAAAGCAAAATGAAGAGATTAAATTTTTTATACCATGAATGTTTATGTTACTTGAAGGTTTTCAGCCAAAAGAGGCATATGAAGATATTGAGGGAAGCAAAGTTAATGAAGAGCACCCTGAGACACAGGATCAGAAAGGCAATTTTGTTGTCAAAGCAAATAGTTTGTATAATATTTTAATTGTACTTAAAATGCATACCATGAGAATTCCTAAAGATAGTGCTGTGTATATTAAGCTGGCAAACTTAGTGTATTTTTGAATTTCCTGGTTTGCTTTCATTCCTAGTTAATGTGATAATTGGTTTAACATCATTTAACAGCTGTAAGCAGCCCAGTGCACAGCAAACTGCAACTCTTAGATCACATGCCCATACTTCTCTTTGAAAAAACCCCATGAGTTTAACAACTCTGTTGCTTCTTACAAATCTAGGAGAAAAAAAAATGCAAGAATATTGTCACTAATATTACCCTGGGTTTTATCTACTCTTTTTAATGGCAAAATGTAGCCTCCTGGTGAAGTGGAGCATATTTGTGGTAAATGAGTGTGTTCAGAAATGCCTTGTGTACGTAGCAAAAATGCACGATAAAAAGCTGAGTTGTTTCTAAGCCTTTCTGTCTCCTCTCCCTCTCACCCTGAGTGCACATACTCTGTCAATATTGGCTCTAGAGACCACCTCTGGACTCTGAAGGTATTTTGCAAATTCTGTGTGAGATCTGTGATGTGCCATCACAGTAAAATCAGTGGCGCTGCAGAAAGCCCAGGACTGCCATAACACTTCATTAATGATTCATTGAATTTCAAAACTCTTAGTAGTACTTTGCCTGAATTGCATGCCCTTACTTTTGTACCCTCTCCCTCACTGCTACTTGGATCAAAAGCTAATAGGAATGGCAAATTAGAGAGCAGAAAATAAACTAGATGGAAATAATTTACTTTGGTTATGGTGGCTTTGTAGGAGGCTCTCACAGGAGTAGCTGGGTTACTAGGATTGAAGCTGCTTTCTCCATTTAGATGTGGGTTTTTTTCTTCTGAAATAATGATGTGATAAGGAGAAAACATTATATTGCAAATCTCTTTGTGGAAAGTGTCTTCTCGGTTTTCTTTAAACTACTTTTTTTCCTAGGTAAAGGCAAACGTGTGCAGCCCCCCTGGTCTCCCCCTGAAGGGACAAAACATTCCAGGCTCTGCCTCTACAACAGCCTGACTCGAAGTAAGGTGAGTTAATGAAGGGAAAGTAAAGATTTCCCTAGAAACACAAACAAAACAGCCATCAAAGGCTTGTGTCTGAAGTGTTTGCCCTGTCAACAGTCAGGTCTCTGGGTTGTATTTTGTGGAATGTTAACAAGCAGGGGCCAGGAACTCTGTGCCAGTCAAATGCATTTGCTGGGCAAGTGTAATACTGAATACACTAATATTCATACACTGCAAGTGTGTGTCTCTATGTCCATATATTATAATATTCAGTTCCTAGTTTCAAGTTGTGATGCAGAATAGCCAGGCATTCAGCTGTAATACACGTAAGCATAGGCAGTGTGAACAGAATAAAATCACAGTTTCTTTATTGAGATGTGGCCTGTGGAAAAAAAATCTCACCAATTATATAGTTGTAATATAAAAAGTGTGAAGCTTCTTGTGGTCTTGTTCGAAAGTCCTTTGGGAAGGAGGAAATATTAAGAATATTAACATATCATGGGATGTAGTATTCAAGTATCTGTGAACTGATTATAATGTGTGACCCTTTTCAGTGCAAAAGAAAGCTTTTACAAACAGTTTGAATAGTGCCCTGCCTAGTCCAAATCATTGTAACCTGGTACCTTGATTGATAAGAGTGCATAGAACATAAGCAATATCACACCCCATTATCTCTTCCATTATAAAGCTAGTGGTGATCTTTACTTATGGTTAAGCTGGGAGTGGAATAACTGTTCCTTTTTTGTAATGATAATCCATGTTTTCATGTTCTAATCTCCAAATGGGGTGTTACTGGCCCAAGGTCATGTCTTCAAATTCTTCTGACCCCTGTACCTTCCCTTTCAATTAAGGAAATATTTCAGCCTCAGAATGGAAAAAAGGTCTTGTGGTATTGCTGTGGTCCAACAGTTTATGATGCTTCTCACATGGGACATGCCAGGTACTGCATTCCTTATTTTGGTATAGGTGGTAACAGTGCCTAGTGGAAGCAAAAGATTATTAGTAAAAGGTATTCTTTAAATGAATGTATTACTACAAAACGGTCTCTTTCCACTCAGTGCTTGAAATTTAAGACTAAAAGCATGTTATAATATTTTATCATTGTGGGATTAAAAACTAAAAGATGGGGGTAAAGTAAAACTGCTGCGCAGTTATTGACTGAGGTTAAAATGGTTTGTGCACAGAATAGCTACAGGTGTTCACTAAAAACACCCCTGTATGTTTTTGGTTTTAGGTCCTACATCTCATTTGATATCCTGAGAAGAATCTTGAGGGATTATTTTAAATACGATGTTTTCTATTGTATGAATATTACAGATATTGATGATAAGGTAAGGGGGTTTTTTAAATTGCAGTCTAAAATACTTTTAGAATGGAAGTCAGAGAGTCACATGGAATTGCCACTTGATAAGCCAAGATAAATCTTAGACTTATTAACTGAGATGTACATTTTGTACACAGAGGCATTGATTTTCGCAGTTTTGTAGCACTCCTATGTAGCAAACCTATATTGTTGTATATAAATGAACGTTGTCACAAAAAATGAAAACTAAGTATTTTAAAAAGATGATTTATTTTATTTGCCTGTTGAGGTAATTAATTGACTGTGTATGGTGTGTTTGATTTGTATTATTGCATGTAATTCTTGTAGCTTGTTAAATTTATAGGGATTCTGAAATGCCTTTTGTACAGAATAGATTTTATCTGCTCTTTGTATAACTATGTGTCGCTTCACAAAAATATTTTCATGTTCTGTAGATCATCAAGAGAGCAAGACAAAATTACCTTTTTGAACGTTATAGAGAGAACAAATCAACACCAGATCAGCTACTTCAAGATGTTAGAACTGCCTCAGAGGTGGGTGTGGTAATCTCTGCTTGTGTTTTAGGGTCTCACTCAGTAACGTAGGAAGGCATCCAAAAATTGCCTCAGACTTTGCTATCTCCTTAAACTTTCTGCTTGTTTTCGTTTTGGTACCACACACATTAGAAATGTTATTTGAACTGCACATCACTTTGATTTTTACATTGTTTTAGAATTGACAAATTCTTTAAAAGGTATTCCTGATTTCTGTGATCTTAGCCCTTATTTGTGAGGGCATGTATTGCTCAAACAGCATTTGGATGTTTGTGTGTTAAAATTCAAACTAAAAAGAATCCTTTAAAAGAGTTTTTAAACAGTGGTATATCCATAATCTTTTAAAGCTTGGGAAGTTTCCCTTTTGTACCATTGATGGCCTTGGAAAGAAAAGGCTCGAAAGCTTTAAGGATTTAATAAATTGTGTATTCAGGACTGATGGTGAGGGAAGGTGATTCTGTGGTAATTTTTAGAACTATGTATCACAAAGAGATTATCATTCTAATGAATTGAATACAGGCCTGGGAATGGGAGGCCTGGAAATTTTGCCCAACTATCTTTGCCTGACAAAGTCTCTAAACATTGCATTTAATCTCTCTCGGTTTCACATTAAAGCTTGTCCTTTTCAAATTCATGGTAATCAACTGTGTAATTAAGGTGATCAGCTGCACAGAAAATGAAAACAACAGTAATTATGATAATGATGTAGTAATTTATGAAGTCTTTCTGAAAAAATGAATTTGGATGCAAACTAAAATCCTGTGATTGCACCTTTATTTCTGATGAGGAGCATGTTTCATGTTTCAGTAGTTGATGCCAAAGCTTTTTCTGAGGCATAATGTCTTATCCATCACTAGCAAGGTACTGTGTGGCTAAGATAATATTCTGTGTATGGAGCATAGTGCTACTGTACTGCAGCTGGCCTTCTAATTTTTTTTTATTTTTAATTTTAGCCCTTTTCAATTAAACTAAATGAAACAACAGACCCAGATAAAAAGCAAATGTTGGAAAGAATTCAAAATGCAGTGAAGTCTGCCTTTGACCCTCTACAAGAAGCTGTGCAAGCAAAGTTCCCTGTTGAAGAGATCAACAGACGTCATGAGGTAAATTTGAGCTCCTTTTTATATTTTATATTTGGCTTATAATTGTTAGGAGGTTTAAAAATACTATGTAGCTTGTAGTAATTCCCTGAAACATTATGGAACCTTTTATCCATAAAAAGAGGAAGAGTGGGGCTGAGAATGTTTTAGTACTTCAAATTCAGTGCATGAGATTTGATTGTTCAATTCAGCTACAGAGTTTTTGGATGCTGTTTTTAGCTATTATTTTTTTTTCTTCCCACTGTGATATTTATTCATTTATTTTTACCTTTCCTACAAGGATTTTGCTCTTCCATGTACTTAGACTTTCTCTTTGACTTTTTTGTCTTGAGGAATTAGTTTCATTATTGGTTACTGAACATGCATTTCCAACCTTCCACTGCTGATGGCAGTTTTCTACACAAGTGTTTCTGTCTCTGATCAGAAAAGAAAATACCTCCCACAAAGTTGTGCTCAGGATTACTTTTATTAAAGGCAATTACATTTAGTGACAAATAATCATGTTGACTTTATTGGGCTTTGGTTCTGTCCCAGTAACCAAGTCAGTCAATATATCTAGTGTCTTTTAGTAAATTATTTCCATTTCCATTTGCTCTTGCTTTCAGATTATTTGTGGTAAGTACTGTAGGGTACACATGGGTATGTGCTCCCTTCTTGAGAATACTCTGTTTCTAAATTATGGGCCTTTTTAAAAGGCCCAGCTATTCTAATATCAAGTGCCTTTACAGAAGTGTATGCTGGCCTAATGGAATTTCAAAAACAACTAAAATCTAAGCAATCACACCTTCTGCATTATATCCTAGTGTAAGAAACTGTAATCTTTTAATATAAGACTAAAAGGTATCCTTGCTGATGTTCAAATTAGTCTTTCAGACACTTCTTAGCAGTGTGCATAATAAGGCTTCTGTTAGATTATCCAACAGCAGTGGGGGAACAGATGATGTGCTATAACTGCAGGTCCCATCTGATGTTTACAGCATAAGTTCCAGATGCCTATTAAAGCGAGCAGCCTCAAAACAGATATCACATATTAGTTTATCTTCCTTGCTCTGGTGGTTTCATCTATATTTATGAAGGGCAGTATGATTTTCTACCACACAGAAAATGTGGTAGAAACATGGATTACTCTGTATTCACAACTAAGTGTCTCATTGCAAATGTCTTATTCCTTAAGCAAACCTCTCTCTGTTCAGAATAAGATCTTTCTGCACAATTTAAACAGGGCAAGTCTTTGATCAGTTGCTCTTATCATAATTGTTTTCTAGACACTGTTGGAAGAAGCCAAAGATTTGCTGTCTGACTGGTTGGACACAAAGTTTGGCAGTCAGGTGACTGACAATTCCATATTCTCAAAGCTCCCCAAATTCTGGGAAGGGGAATTTCATAAGGATATGGAAGCACTCAACGTAAGTAAATGAACTGTTTTCTGTTCTAAAAACATATGTGCCATGCCTTATAGTACCCAGAATACAATTTAGCTCCTTAATAGCTTCCGAGAACCTCATATTTCAACCTTATTGATAAAGTATTTCCTTTAATTTGAATAGGTAGATGTTAAATTAGCACCTGCTCTGTTTTCATCCCAGCAATCTGTTGTGGTTGTTGCACATCACTTAGTTGGTGATCAGGTTTGATGTGTGCTTTCCGTGCCATCCCATTGGTGTAACATGGGCAAATAATCATAGACTGATCCAGAAATCTGAGATGGAATCTACTGGCTGCACAACAGATCCCTGCCAACCTCAGCATTTAGACTAACTGCTTAAGAGTCTTGAGCCACTAAGAAATTGTGATGATAACCATCACGAAGAGATTTGTATGCTACAGATGAAATGCTTGTCACAGGCAGTGGTTCAGGTCAGTGAAGGTTGATTTATTTACCTGCAAATCAGAGGGACTTATTGCCTCTTCTGTTAGAAGTGCTGGCATCCCCTAAAGGCTGAGGAAAAAGTGGCCACAGCACGTTGTTTCAGAGCAGAAAGCTTGAAATAGGAGTGTTAGATGTTACTACCACTTGCTTTCGAGCAAAATTATAACCAATATGTAACATATATTTTTAGTGCATATATATATGAATTCTACTTTTTATCTCTAGGTTTTACCTCCAGATGTTTTAACGCGGGTTAGTGAATATGTGCCAGAAATTGTAGATTTTGTGAAGAAGATTGTGGATAATGGTTATGGGTAAGTTTGCTACTGGGTGCCAGAATGATTGCTTTCAGCATTTAGCTGTGAGCTGTTTTCTCTGTTTTCATACGCAACAGTAGTCTTTGCCAGAAGCAGTTTTTCATCAAATAAAGGCATTTCAGGTTTCTTTGCAAAAGAGCTGTTATTTCTCACCTGATGTGCTTCTTACGATGTCCTATAGGGTGAAATCCTTGTTCATTAAAATAAAGTTGAAATCCCATTCACTTGAACTGTGTTTGATTTCTGGTCTTCATCAAAAATTGTCACAAATTGACACGTGACAGAAATCAGTTGTAAATAACATAAATTTTTAAAAATGCTAATTCTTGTGGCTGTTATCTCACCTCTTAAAAGCTTAATAGCTGTTGTTTTCTCTTTGATCAGTTTTACTATAACTTCCAATGGTTTGTCCAAAGTCTTCATATGGTAAGGCCTTAAAAGTTGGACTCACCTAAGTCATCTTTACAATTCTGAGCAGTACCATACTGTGAGTGGAGTTACTAGAGAACTTATGACCGTGATTTTGGGGATAAAATTCTGATGTGGTAGAAAGTCAGCTAAATAATGATCTTTAACTTTTCAGGTATGTGTCCAATGGATCTGTATACTTTGATACTATGAAGTTTGATGCCAGTGAAAAACACTCCTATGCTAAGTTGGTGCCTGAAGCTGTAGGTGATCAAAAAGCTCTTCAAGAGGGTGAAGGTAAAAATTTGCTTAAGTTGGTGAAGAAACTGATGATGTGTTGGTCTCTTCAATTGATTTCACTGATGTTTGGATCAGTCACAGTCAGAGCTTAATGATTTACCTGCTGCACTTCCTTTACCAATTTCTTTGCCAAAGTTTTGTAGCATAAGCCAGTACTTTGCTGAAAGTTTTCAATTGGAAAATACTAAGAAATGGTGTTAATCCTAGGATGGTTTTGGGTTGCTTGCTCTTTCTTTCTTTGTGGGGTTTTTTTGGTCAGAATTGTGAATAGCTCAATAATGCGAATAGCTTTTTTTGGTCAGAATTTGGCCATAGCCCAGTTATTTGCCCCTTCATCTGGCTCAGAGTAGGAGCAAAGACTTGAACCTAGGTCTTCCACATGCCAGGCGAAAGTTCTCCACATCAGGCTGGGTTATTCATGACAAATATTTGGGTTCTTCTTTCATATGGAGAACTCCTTTTTGACTTTGTCAACTTGTTGTGTTGAACTAAATCCAAATATAGATTTTTTTTTTTTTGTTTGAGCTATAGCAGAGGATTAACTTAAAATGCTCAGTAAATCAGACTCATTAATTATCTGCTCCTAAAGCTGTACAGTTTTAGCAAATCATGCAGAAAGTCTATAAAAAGAATATTAAAAGGTTTTAATATAATACTGATACCATGTGATATCAGGACACTCACACAGTAGGTGAATTCAGCAGTATCTGAGAGATGCTGCTTTAAGTGCATGTGGACTTTTTCCTTTATTCAAACTCTTATAGCTGAAATCTTCTATGTGAAATAAAAGGTGCTAGCTTAAACTACGATATTTGTGGAACATGAATATATAATTTCCACCACGTAACGAGTCACTTTTGTTGAATAGTTGTGTCCTTTTGCAAATAGGAACTGATGCTGAGTGATTATTGTAACTAACCAAGAGTGTGCAGATACCAAGGGATTGATTGTTCAGCTTCGCTCCTTTGACTCATTTGTGATGATTGTTGTTACACTGACAGATAATGTAATTTTTACTGTTACAAGCAGCAGAAATGCTAAGCTTTGGAAGTTGCAATTAATGTAAATAAAAGCAAACTACATCTATATTTAAAGTGCATCACATACTATATTCTAAGCAATTGAGATTGCAAATATCGCAACATATACAGCAGAACCTAATCGAGAAGTTTAACTTTGACAATCTTGTCTTGGATTTTTATGCTGTAGGGAGTATTGTTGACCACTTTTAGTCTTGGACAGTAGTGCAGAAATGGTAAATTCCTTGTGTTTAAAGATGTTACAACAAAAGTACCACCTAAATTATCGTAAGGAGCTAACATCAATTAATGCATAACACATCTCTGATGGTAACAGAACAGTAAATGTAGCTACTGAACAAGTACCAACCATTCTGTGCAGCAACTGAGATTAGGGGAAGAAATACTGTATGATCTGTGAGACTCTGGTTGTATGTGCAGATTAAGACAATCATAGTCTCAGTTTATATCCATCTAACTCTGTAATGAATTGACTCTGCAGTTTTGTCTCTGAGTATGGGGTTTTTTCTTACTATATATCTTTTTCTGTAACTGCAGTGTTGGAGTTGTGCCTGCTGAGAGAATGTAGATGAATCTCATGTCAAAATTTAGAAAGCAGTGCAACTGATACTTGTCAGATACTTGTCAACCAAGCATTAACCAAAACCCCAAAGGATTATCAAGGTTTATAATGAGGATTTTTGAGGGCTCAATGATTTGGGGGTTTGTGTTTTGGGGTTTTTTAAGGGTTTTTTTGGTGGTTTGTTTGTTTTGGTTTTTGGGGTTTTTTTAGATTCTCTTTATGTGAGATACAGCAAGGTGAATCAGTAATGCTGATGTAAAATGTATACATTTACATTTTCTCTTTTGAAAGGTGACCTAAGTATCTCAGCTGATCGTTTAAGTGAGAAGCGTTCTCCAAATGACTTTGCTTTATGGAAGTCCTCCAAGCCAGGAGAGCCCTCATGGGACTCTCCATGGGGAAAGGTAATCAGGATTTGGATTTTCTACACTTATTTAAGTAGCACAGTTACACAAGTATTTTTGCCTCACGTCATATTAACAATGTATAAGTTGCGGAGATTATGTATTCAGTCATAAGATTCTGTGGGTAGTGGTCATTAATAATCTAGAATGTGTATCAGTCTGTTTGATACTTTTTAAGCAGAAGTTTGCATGCGGGCTCACCATGGCTGTTACTGGTCATTTGTCCTCTGTCTATTGACAAGCTTTATCTGCAGTAAATTCTGTTTCCTTTTTTCCCCCTTGTGATGAAAAATATTAATGTAGCTTTTAAAAGAACAATAGGCAAGATAATCAAAACATTGCAGATGTATTGCCAGGTTGGATCTTTAAATGCAAGAGTTTCCTTTTGCGAAGGTGAGACTGAGAATCTTTTTCTCTTAGTAACAGCATATCCCGTTTCCTCAGGTGTGTGAGGGAACGAGACAGCTGCAGCAGAGGAAGACAGTCACTAGTAACCAAGTAATGCCTTTTTGTTGACAGGGTCGTCCAGGCTGGCACATTGAATGTTCTGCGATGGCTGGATCCATTCTGGGAGAGTCAATGGACATTCATGGAGGAGGCTTTGATCTCCGGTTTCCTCACCATGACAATGAACTGGCGCAGTCTGAGGTGAAGGAACTGACCTTTCTGCAGTGATAAAGCAACATGCTTTGCTTTGACTGCAACTTGCACAAATCCATAATGCAGTTTTTAAAACTTGATGTGTGTTTTGTGTAAGCACGAGTTCTGGTTTTCAGGATTTTATTCTCCAAGTTTTCCTGCTTCATGATACAGATGTAAACAGTGTTGGGTCTTTGGGTTTTGGTTTTTTCCTGCAGGCATACTTTGACAATGATCACTGGGTTCGCTATTTCCTGCATACTGGTCACTTAACAATTGCTGGCTGTAAAATGTCCAAGTCTTTGAAGAATTTCATTACCATAAAAGATGCACTGAAGAAACATACAGGTAAAAATTATTTTGGAATGGGAATGCTTTTGACATACTTTGAATGGTGACTGTGGTAATTTTTTTATTCAGGCGTCTTTCTTCTTCGATAACTTTAGAACAGCTTCCTTGTTCTTCTGATCCTTGTTGGTATTTATCTGTACAGATAATAGAGGGTTTGCTTCTTTGGTAGATGTAGTGATAGTAAGAACTTTAAAGATTATGTTCTTAGCCACTGTACTATTGGAGTCCATGAAAATGCTTTAGCTTATGATAACTTCCCTTGTTTATTTTAAATCTCCTACTAGCACGACAGTTACGGCTGGCTTTCCTCATGCACTCTTGGAAGGATACACTGGATTATTCAAATAATACCATGGAGTCAGCTATTCAGTATGAGAAGTTTATGAATGTAAGTAAGTTTTCCGTTCCTTCTCCAGCTCTCTAAACTTTGTGTTGTCAAGGAATAGAACTCCAAGGATATGTAGGCCATATTCCCAGACTGAGTTTGCCTTCTGAATTCATCAGGTGGGATGTCACAGTGTTTATTTAGCTACCATTGAATGCTCAAGTTGCATAAATTCTGTGGACTGCTACATTTCTCTGCAGCTGGGTGCTCTCTCCAAGTTTTGACATCTCTGAGCAGCTTGGCACTTACACACAAGATCAGTTTCTCAGTTCAACTTGCTCATAGAACTCAGTCCAACAGGCACTCTGTAACACTTCTACCAGGTCAGACTCTGCACAAATGTAGCCAAAGGGAGAGAAGGAATATTGTTCCCACTTTGTCTCCTCACCACAAATATTGAGCCTTTGCCTCTTTGCCTTGCAGGTGGGTGAGAGGTCAGGCACAGATTCGTCCCTGGTTAGTTTGGAGCCATAATTTAAACTCACATTTCCCACAGGGACACTGTACTGCATTTTGAGATTGTTTGCCTTGGTCTCTCCAGCTGAGGCTATTGTGCATTTTATGTAAGATGTTTGGTTTGGACCATGGATTAGGTTAAAATGGCTTTTTACTGAGCTGGATGCCCATTTAAAACAGATCCTTGCTATTAAGCCATTTTATTCTTCCGCTTCCATTGCTAGCAACACACTTTAAATCTGCCACAAGAACTGTTGCCTAAACTTTTTTAAAAGGTTGTTTGTATGAGCAGCTTGGTGTTAGAATACTGTAGGGTATCATGTAGTAACAGAGCAAGAGATAAAAATGCAGTCCAACTGTGCTTTACAGAGTTATGCAAAATGTGTGGGTTTTATTGTCTTGACAGACTTTCAGTAGATCCTGGCTGAGATGTTGTTGAACCCATAAAGTTTAGGAGTCTCATTAAGAAATAATGCCCTTTCATAGTAAGTATTGATTATGTGTAATTAAAACTGATTTCTAGCTCTATTCTTCTTTTACAGGAATTCTTTTTAAATGTGAAGGATATTCTTCGAGCTCCCACTGATGTAACAGGCCAGTTTCAGAAATGGGAAAATCAAGAAGTAGAGCTGAACAAAAAGTGAGTGGAGCATTCCTACTTCTCTCTGAATAGCCGTTGTGTAGCTCCATGTTTTTTTCCTTACAAAATCACTTAAAATGTGTATAGTGATATTGAAGTCAGTAGAATTTCCACTTAACATCCCAACTCTTTAAAAGTAATCAGTTTAATCTTGGGGCAGCTTTATGAAGTATAGCTGAAATTGCTGATTTCCCTTTTGTTTATGTTAAGTACACTGGCATGCCTCATTCCCCTGTTTGTGAAGGGAAAGAGAACTTTTCTGTTAGATAGCTGTCATTTTCTTCACTACTTGAAATCTTGTCTTCTCTCCAAGAATTGGCCAATAATTCCCAGTGGTTACAACTGGAAAAACAGAATTTTGCGCATTTCAAAGTGTAGTGAGCAATCTGAGACAAGCAGAAGTTAAATGATCTGACTAAAACCACAAAAGATAAGACTGCCAGTGTTTGAAAATACATTGTTGAGACAGTGATATCAATTTTGCTGTCTTTTCACTTTTATAACTACCATTATTATTTGTAATGCAAACAGCTTCCTATATGACTTCTGTTTTGCCTGAAATTTAAAACAGAAGCATGTTATGTTGCAGTATTAAAATTGTTTCCTAGTTCAGTTCACTATCGTGGTCATGAATGTTACTATTGAAGGACCAAGTGCAGATGTTTCTGTGTAGTGATATCCTCTGAAAATTTTATCTTCAACTTGAGGCTGGTAGAGAGAACCCCTTTTTTAAAAAGGGGGGAGATAGTAAGTAATAGAGAGGTCAAAAGGAAGGGATAAAGAAGTGGGAGGAATAGAAGATAAGCTTCGTGGATATTTGGTTTTGTCTCCTTTCTTCTACCACTTCTTTTTTCTTGGAAAAAGCACATTGCTTGAAGCCATAAAGCCTTTGTGTGATGAAATGGTACTTAAAATACTGTATTATTTTTTATACCTACTACCATGTCACTAACATGACAAAGGTTTGCAAGAATTTATTCCTTTTATCTACTTGTGATATCTTCATAACAATTCAGTTTGTGGTAAGTTAATTGGTGCTCCATCCTGGAAAGATACCAAACAGAGAACTTGGCTGGTACACAGGGATAGGAGAGCAATACTGTAAAAAAATAAAAAGTAAGCCCAAGATATTAAATAAGCAATTTATATTGCTTTGAAAAAAAAACTTGCATGAAAAGGCCATTGCTGAAAAAGTGTTTGATGTAATTTGTTTGTTGTTGCCAATTAGATTATCCTGCCTGCCGTTGTCTATAGCAGCAAAACAGCAGCAAAACAGTAATGCCTTTTTTCTTGCTCATCTATTTTTCCTTCAAGTATAAACTATGACCTACAAAAAATTACCTTACTTTTAGGTCCCCTTTCTCTGTTCTCTTCTAACAGAGACTCTTCGGAGTATGTTGCAGGATTTTGGCACGAGTAGTTAAAAAGAATCTTTTTCTTCTTAGTTTTTATGAGAAGAAGGCAGCAATTCATGAAGCACTGTGTGACAATATCGACACCCGCTCTGTCTTAGAAGAAATGCGCTCGCTAGTCAGCCAGAGTAACTCCTACATTGCTGCAAAGAAATCTTCCAGACAGATGCCAAACAGACTTCTTTTAGAAAACATCAGCTCCTATCTCACTCAAATTCTAAAGGTATGGAACAGCAGGTAGTGAGGTTGCTATTGCACCGTGCAGTTATAACTTGTATTTTCAAGGATGGAGGGATCTGTACAGTCTTTGCTTAAATCTTACAGGAAACTAGAGATCTTCCACACATCCCCCAGCCAAAACAACGCCAACCTGCAGTGTGTGCTGCAGCAGGAACAATTTTGAGTCCTCCATGTTCCATTATCAGCTAATGTTTTGTTGAATAGTGGAGAGCCCTTAAGGACACGTGCAAGGAAAAATAGTATAAAAAATATGAAGTCAGAATGGCAAATCTGACTGCTTTAAAGATAAATCTGAAAGCCAATGCTTTGTATGATGTATCAATTACAAATCAAAACATCATCTTGTTGGAGTTGTGAATTCTGGGTTAAATGAGATCTATTCAAAAGCCTAGTAAATATATATGATTTTGCTTAGTTTTCACATACCTGTGAATTGATGTATACAATCTTTTCTTTTTTTTTTACTTGACCAGATTTTTGGTGCCATAGAAAGTGATGAAGCAATTGGTTTTCCTGTTGGAGGGAATAGTCAAAACATAAATGTAAGTGAAGGACAAAATACACTACACAAAATTATCAGTGTCCTTTGAAAGCTTAGGTTAAAGTGATGACATGACTAATATGTAGCTGAATTACATTCTTTTTGCTTTTAGCTTTTAAATCTGATGTAATTAACTGGCTTAGGAAGCAGGATTTTTCTTTTACAAGAGTAGGGGTTTTTATAGGTTTGTTTGATTTAATGACAGACAAATTGTATAGCAACCAGAAAAAGAATTATCTTGTCTTCTGAATGATGAGTCTGTTTCATAAACCACATGTGAACTACAGGCAGCACATGCTGCAGTCTAAAGGCTCATTACAAGTATTTGTATGCTAAGTAGTTTCAAAAATATAATTATACTGATTAAACTTCTTTGTGGTACACCAAAAACCAGCCTGGAGGCAGCTGGAGTTTTATCCACATTTCAATCTCTTCTTCTGCTCTCATTTGCAGCCACAGTTTTTATGTGGCTTTCAAAGGCTGTTTTTGCTTTAGTCACCCAGCAGTTCTGCTCTGATGCAGAATTTTTCTGGAAATACCTGACAGGTACCTGATGAAAGTGCTGACGGGCTCTGGAATAACTGGAATATTTTCTGGTGCAGGCAGGAGAAATAACTCATGTGAAAGCCATCAGCACTTTGTGCCAAAAATCTCTTACGGACACATCAGTGCTGTTTTTCAAGTATTTTTCTGCATTTAAAGGTGTGACCATGCACCTTTCTGTTCCTCCTTCAAAGGACTTAATGAAACATTTCTGGTGTAACAAAAAAGCTAAACTTTTTATTTGTCAAAGGAACTGGCAAGCTTGCTTGTGGTTGAAGAATGGGAATGAACACTCATCTGGTAATTGCCCATGCAAATACTTCATTAGTGTGCTGTGGAAATTTCCATTAATGATATAATAAGGAAGATGTTCAGTATTGCCTACAAAGCCCATAAATAGTGATTTTTAATTTAGCTCAGAATTACTTTGAATTTCAGAGAAAGGAAACACTTTAACACTTACCTTTTTAGGGAAAATGATAATTAAATTTGTATTTAGCACTTCAGGCAGTGTTTCCAGTAGATATGCTTTATGGAAGGATTGGTGATAGCTTGAAGCTAAGTCCTTTCACTCCTTTAAAGTAACACTGCAAGGGTGGTAGAGTGAGAAGAGTCTTGTGCAGAAAAAATAAAAATCCTGTGCTAACATGTGTTGTCCACAAAAATTGGAGTTGTTACTCATGTGCAATGAGCCAATGATTACAGACTCAAGAGAGACGTGGATTATTTGTTTCAGAGTTGTGCAAGCCTGGGTGCTCGGTGGTATTCCACAAATCAAGCACACCAACTATCAAAACTTTTACTATTTATACATTTTAATAATAATAATACTTATTTATACATTTTAGCAAACAAAGGAGCTATTGTTCATTGGCTGCAAGTTACATAATTCTCTAATTAATTAGTATTCAATCCTCTCTTGGTTAATAATTTTCTTCAGAGCTTTCTTTTTTTTCTTGCTTCCCTTGCTAATTAGTCTGCATGCTCAGTCTTTCTGGTTTTTTGAGTGGGTTTCTTGGGCTGGTGGTCCCTGAATTGGTGGTCGGAATTACCTTTTACCCAGAGGGAGCTGATTCCAGCACAGCTGCTGAGTTGGCTTTATGAGTTTCTCCGTTATCTTGGGAGTTCTGCCAAGTGTCCTTGTGGCCCATAAATTCTTTGTGGCATTCTTTGTGTCCACTATCAGTGGTCCATCCTTCTTCCCAAGTTTTGTTAACCTCCCCTAAGGCCTGAGATCATTGTAGTGTGTCCAGCCCTAAACCTTAACAAGGCAATTCTACCAACAAGTAGTTTGTTTTTCTGACACCTGGGGATCACTTAGAGCTTGCTTGTTAGCTGCTCTCTTTTTCAAGGATTAAATCTCCCTTCTTGTTGATTAGGCTTGAAAGGATACAAGGATCAAACATTAAAGAACATCCTTTCTGAAGAAAGTTTGACATATTCCACATTTTGCAACGCTGTTAGCACAGTCGTCAGGAGAATCTTGTGCTAACATCTTTTACACACAAGACGCTTTTGTTTTATTACCCAGGTCATTACTGGTGTTAAGCTTTATAATACAAAAATGCATAATATCACAAATGTTTTGGCTGCTTCATTAAATATTATGCTATCTTTCAGTCCTCCATGCAGATACTTACTTTTCTTAGGAAAAATTAAAAGAGGTGAACTTCCAAGGTTCAAAAACTTCTCATTAATTGCAGAAGGCTGTGGGTCAGGCCAGTTGTTTCCTTGTTTAAATTAGAGATGAAAGAACCAATAGAGTCAATATCTCCAAAAAGGCATAATCCTCTTCAAAAGCTCTGAAAGACCAACTAGCTTAATTACCATGGGTCAGTAATTTACTTGAAAAGTGGATATAAGGGACTTGAAGTCAGAAGACCTCAGTTCCATAATTTCATTTTCCAAATGAATTCAGAATTTCTCTCAAGTTAGTTATTCTGGAAATAAAAATCTTTCATCTTGAAATGACTGATAAAGCAATGACAGTGCCTGCTTTCCCGACACCACTTTATTTGCATGAAGAGGTAGTTTCAGTGCAGAGGGGGAGTGGAGATGTGACTGTTCCTCACTTTCCAGAGTCTGTTCCTTGGGCCAAACTTGTCAGCCCTGGTTCTGAGGCTGACTGATTATGAGGCTTAGACAATTGTGTTCACATTTATAAAAAGTTTTAACAGAGCTCCTCGGTTCTTTTCATAGGGGCACTTTTAGAGCATGACAGACTGGCTTGTCCCTTAATTGCACATAAATTTGTCATGGAGCTTGAACAGACAGGAAAGACGTGGAAATCGTAGAGGAGACAAAAGTTTGCAATTTTTTTTTCTCTCCCCCACCCTCCAAAATAATGAAACTTTAAGCTTTCCCCTGAGGGCCTGGCTTTTCCTCTTGGGATTCCAGAGGAGTGTTGGCAGACGGCTCTGATCTGTAGTTGTTTTTGTATCTGTTCACTGCTGCTCACTAACTGCTTGCTGCTGCTATTCACTGCCATTGAGACCAGACTCAGGAATTTTTCTCTGAGATTTCATGACCAGTGTTTACTTACACCTGAAATAATTCAACAGTAATCTTTCCCCACTTTTTGTGGGAGAGGGAATTGTGTGAGGATTATAGACAATTGCACTGTATTGGAAATAATAATAAGCTAAAATCTCAAAAAGAGATCTGTGTTCTAATGAAAATTAGTCCTAACATCAGTTTCACCTGGTATTATTATTATAATGGTATTATTTTTATAAAGAGCTGGGCCTAAGACAACACAGTACATGAAGGAGCAAATTCATCTGAATGCTGGTTTTATCCCTGCACTGCATTGCAGTTAGCATAACCCTGTGGAAGTGATGGATCTTACTGAAAGGAGGTGAAAAAGGGATGGGGAGAGGCTGAACTTCACAAGCTGATTTTATCTGCACGAAAGGAAAATTGACAGCTAATGCAAATTATCGTCTATTCTTTGACATCAATAGAAAAATGACAATTTTTATTGATACAGATCTGCCCTGAGGGTCAAGTTCCATCCAACAGCACATAAATATGAAGTGGGTAGGGACCATGTTTTATATCTAAATGATGATTAGCTAACTGTGGAAATAATGATCCTGCAGATTGAGTCTACAGTGATGCCATACCTCCAAGTTCTTTCTGAGTTCAGAGAAGGAGTGCGACAAATCGCCAGAGAGAAGAAAGGTGAGAGTTCACTTTTTCCTGTACTGTTGCATGTGAGACTTGTAGGTCATAGGAGCCAAACTGGGGGAGAGGATGGAGGTGTGGTTGTGAGGGAGCTGATAGAGTCTCTCATTTCTTAAAGAGTAAAAGTAAGGCATCTTTGAATTTGAATTTTTGGATCTCTGGTGCCTCTCTCTTTAATTTGGGAATCTTTTACAGGCAACTAAACTAATTTTAATTTCCTAAAGAATCTAAAAGTTCTGGAATGACGAGGTGTGGCTGCTGTTTTTCTAGGTTAGGGCAGTCCCTGCTTTCTAGGTATGAAAGTACCCATGATATGTTCCCCTGGGAGTTTGCATTCTCTTAGAAGTGTAGATGGCTACACAATAATAGTGTCTGCATTTAAATAGCCCAAGATGTTCACTATTATTTGTTACATAGTTAGAATTGTAGCTCCCCTGATGGTAATTGGAGTGCTCTCCTTGGAGAATTCATCTGAGAGTTTGCTAGAAATTGTTTCAGGTGCTTTTTTAATCCCTCTGAAAAGCTTTGATCGTGCTGTGTGTGTTGGCAGCAGAACTATAGAGTGTTAAAAAGGTTGTTCCTTAAGCTTTCTTTGATTTTACTGATATTTCCTAATGGAGGAGCTCTTACTACTTTCTGCTGTTCCTTTTGGAATTTTGCATGTCTTCAATATGTATTTGATTCTTGTTTTCTTAAAACTTTGACACTGGGATTTGTACTTGAAGGCAAAACAGGACTTTTTTTATACATAAAACATATAAGTAGCCCATATATTACATAGAAACATAAAATTACTTGTTGTGTCTGGTAACCTATTCAGCTGGAAGAGACTCTGGACTCTCATTCTGCTGCTGTTTGGAGTCCTTCTGAAGCTAATAAGTTTACATTAAAAGCACAAAACTGCATTTGCTAATGTGACTGCTCTGCTATTATTGTCAGACTCTTACAGGCCTAATTGATGCTGAGAAATAGGTTTATTAGTTCCAATAGTAAATATTTGCTGTAACCTGAATTAATTCAGAAGGTTTGTGTGTATATCCTCAGCCAAAAATGTGAGCTTTAGTCTTTAGGTATTTAACATAAATATTTGTTTTATATGAAGCTTCTTTTTTCTGTGCTTTCTGATGGTTGAGCTAAACTGATCCTTGCTTTTAGCAGTGGTAAGGTTTAAATATCATGGGGCTTCTTGTAGATCATTTTTAGAACACACTTGGCGCTAGACTGCTTACTGGCACTTGCATTTCCTACTTGGAAGGTAGTGATTTTTTGCCTGAAATACAGCGGGCAATAAGAATCAAACTGGATCTAGTTGCTGCTCGGTTGGGGCACGGAGCACTCTGCAATTTGACCAGGGAGGCACACTTCTTTTAACCTATTTGATATATGGAAGCTGAGTGGTGGTTGGCAGGACCTGCACTGACATGCTACTGGTTTGTTTCCCTTTACCCATTAAATCTTGCTTGCAGGAAGTATTAAATTACTGTAAAAGTTGTTCTGATTAGTGGCTGGGGTTATTGCCTCTGCATGGCTCTAGGCAAAGGGAGTTTCCCCATCATAGCCTGTTGCTGGCAGGATTGTGTTAAATATTAGTTAAAATAATCTGTATTGCTTTAAGTATTCTCAGATGTTAAATGAAAAGAATGTGGCTCTGTAAAACCTGCAGAGTATTACAAATGTCCCCATCCACATACATATACTTTGCAAATGTACCTACAAAATGTTTCACAGAATAGCCATTTTTAAAGCTGTGTTTTTAGTAAGAATCAAAATATATATACTCTGCAAAAATGTTACCATCATCCAGCATGGGTTGCATTCAAACACGTTAGTAAAATAAATTCTCTGTTTTATAAGATTATTAGTATTCAAACTGGAAACCTGCACTGGTCATTTGAGCTGAGTCTTAATATGTGAACCTACCTAGCAGTGATGGTAAACAGACAATGCAAAAGGCTGTGCTGGCTGCACAGGGCAAAGAAATGCAGAAAACCTCTGCAAAATGCATCAATAATTGGTTGGCCAGAACATCTCTCTCTTGCACATCCTGACATTTTACTTGGGTGTCTGACCACTAAAGACTCCCATATACATACCTCTGCAAGAATGCACAGTGGAGCAGATCTGCGGCCCAGTGCAGCTCCCAAGGCTTGGGAAGAATTCTTATTTGCAAAAAATTGTTATTCAGATGTTTAAACAAGAGCAAGTCCTTCCGTTTTTGGTTACCAGCCTCAGGACACCTGCTTAAATTGACTACCCCATGGTAAAGGTGTCCAAGTCTGAACTCTGCCTGCACCTTCATTTCCTGCCAGTGGTGCTGGTGCCGTGTGGCATCTTGTTCTAAGCTCCTTCTAGGACACAGTGCCCTCTGCACCTTCTGCCCTCTTCTGAATGTCATGAGTTGCCCAGAATTGGGACAAACTCTCTCATTGTAGCATTGCCTGCTCACGTCTTTTGCTGCCAGTCTTCACATTCAGCATTCTCCAGATACTTTTCAAGCTCTCTTTTTCCTCCCCATAACAGTGTTTCCATTCACAGCATCTTAATATCTGTTTCACTTCTGATACTCTTTGGCTTGAAATTCACAGAAAATGCAAAGAGAAGTCTGGGAAATAGTCACAGGCCCAAGGAGTGTCCATCTCCTGGGGTGTTCATGGACACTGCTGATAAGGCATTATCCCACTGGTTTCCTGGTCACTGTCCTCAGTGAGAGCCTCCTTGTGTCTTGAGGCAGCCCATAAACAACCCCCTACCCAAACCCTAAACATCTTTGCTCTGGAGGTACCACAGGCATGTTTCAGCCCTAAGAAGCACAGTGCTGACTCCTTTGGATGACAGGATTGATCAGAGGATGTGTCCTCTCATAAATAATACGTTTCATTATACATTTCTCCTTGTTCTCCTTGATGGATTTCTTCTTCTTCAGCTTTCAATTATTCATGATTTTAGATAAATAAACATCTATAACTGTGCAGATGCTGCTTTAGTGAATAAGCAGTAGGTGTTTCTGATACAGTCTTGATATAATATGTGTAATTCCTTTGCCTAGGTTAGAGCCAACACCTTTTAGTGTCAACAGCCAGTGAGGTAATCTTACCCCTGGTTTATCGTAGTGGCTTATTTAGAGTTGCATCAAACATGACTGTGGTTCACTGTGTGGAACTGCTCTGGATCAGGAGAAACAACGAGACTGTTTATGGCAGACAAAAGAGGTTCTGTACACTGCAGTGGTTTCCTATGCAAAGAGGGAGCCACAGAACACGACCATGCACTGAAACAGGGTGTTCCTTTTTGTGCTTTTAGGATAGTCAGTGCTCTGTTCACTTGCAGCTCTTTGAGAATTGTGGAAGAGATGAAGGCTCAGGGATGGTAGTTGTATCTACCAGAATGTGCAGTGTATAGGAAACTGCCTGGATGGAAGGTTCCACTGCCTGAAATAATACTTTTGGGACCCTGAGTACTTCTTAGGTTTAGCCAGCTAAGAATTGCTGAAAGGGAGAACACTTGTTTATTATAAGCACATCTAACCCAAGTATCTGTCTTGTCACACTTGATAAATATTCCTCCCAAATATCAGACTGCCTATTAAAAAATGCCACTGAATTCACAACAGCAGCATACTGGGTCTCCTTGATGCATTTAATTCCTCTTAACTGTTCTGCTGCTTCTCAGCTGATACAATTTCTCATGAAAAAAATCACCTGTATGAAGATTTGTTTTCTCCTTAAGAGCTGATAGCATATATTTCAGCTAAATCTTAAGTTCTTAACCATTTGCTGTCATCAAAGGCTCTTTGATGAGTTTGCAAGGGAAAAAAAAATATTAGCTGTGATGTCCTGATCACCATGCAGAAAGCTAAACCAAAATTCTCTGTTCTGCTGCAACTAGACTGTTTGAAATAAAAAGAGGATGTTGGGATTACAGTTCCTCTGACAAATGTGTGTGTAGTTATAAAATCAACAAAATCATAGTCCTTCAAAGGGCACTTTTAGATTTAGCACAGGATATGTTAATTTGTGATTTTTCTAAAGTTAGGTTTTTACCCTTTCTTACTGCACATCCTACAGCAACCATTAGGATCTTCCTGAGTCATATATCCTTCCACCATATCCTGGCAGAATTGTTGCATCATTTCTGAATTGCCTTGGATTTTCTTTCTGTTCCCCTTCAGGAACAGTGAGGGTATCTTGGAAGAAATTTATGATTTTCCAGTCCCTTCAAAGAAACATGCTGCTCCTCTGTGTAGGTGAAATAAAGCAGGACTTACTTATTTATCACTTTAAAACTAAAGACCTTCCTGTGTGAGAGAGTGGCAATTTCTTAATAGCACTTAAGTAACTATGTAGCTGGGTAGAAGTATACTTTGGCCAAATCTGACTTCCCTAAAAGTATTTTTCATGCTCTGTAGTAACTGAAGTGCTGCAGTTGAGTGATGCTCTTCGGGATGACGTCCTGCCTGAACTTGGAGTTCGACTTGAAGATCATGAAGGTACTCAGTTATCTCTTGAAACTTTGTAGCAGCTGTTTTTATAATCCGCTGATTTCCTAAGAAGTGGGAAAACAAACTGTCAAAACTAATCTGGAATAATTCAGTAAACTCAAGGACTGCAAAGCTATAGCAGATCATATATGCACCATATATATATTTCATATGTACTATATATAATGGTATATATATGTGTGAATATATGTTATAAACTGGATATTGGAATACATGTACAGAATAAGAAAACAGGCATTGAAATATTTTTCATCTTTCTGTATAGCACCTAATTTCTTAGTCACTTTTGAGTAGTCACTGAGTTGTATTTGCATTCAGCATGCAAAAGGCAAACAATTATCGCAGGGTGAATACATTTATCTTCGACTAATCACGAAACTAATCCATCTCTTTTTGCTTTCTTTAGGACTTCCAACCGTGGTTAAATTAGTGGATAAGGACACATTATTGAAAGAAAGAGAAGAAAAGAAAAAGGTTATTATTTTAAGCATCCTATATTTTAAAAATTAAGAGTAATGTGTAAACTATGGATACTTTTACATTTCTTTGATAATACATAAGAAAAATTATAGCAGACTAGCAACGAGGAAAATGACGTAAGAGAATTGCTACAAAAATTTAGGCGTGTTGAAAAAAAGGAATTTTTCAAAACAGCGTCTTGAAAACTTTGTATGGGACCTAGTAAATACCTCTAAGATTTTTTTATATATTTGCTTTTTAAGATCTTCATATTATTAAGGGATATTAAGTATTGCATTCAAACTGTCTTCTCTCTCTGGAAGAACAATTCCAATGAGAAGCTAATTCAGACTTCTTTTCTGTTGGTACAAATGAAGTCAACATTTTCCATAGAACTAGTCTGTATTCATCTGGTAGGTGAGGAAAAAATGTACTGGCCAAATCTTAATTAATGTAATATGGATTAGTGAGATATTGAGGATGTGGGGCCAAGAATTCATGTTACTATTGAAAGGTTGTGAATTCTGATTCACATGTCCAAGGTCTGACAAGAAACCCTGCTTTTGGCACTTCCTAGCATTAATATTTGACTTTGTGATATTTAAGAGTAACATTTCATATGTCTGTCTTCAGTTTTACCAAGTAGTAGAATTCTATGATGACTAGAAATGTTTGGAAGACTTTCCAGCATTTCTCGTTCCATGTTGATGTTTTTTAGAAAAGGGAGAAGTAAAAAGTCATTTTAGCCAGCTCCAGATGCTTTCATCAGAATGACATTTGAAAACAGTTTGTTTATAGCTGCTGGGTAGGACCTGCAGCTAGAGTCCCTTTTCCCTGGAAACAGTGTTATGTTCAGTACTGGCAGAACCCTTGGAGAACTGACAGGTCTCTCCCGGGCAAGTGCAAGATGGGATTTTTAGCAAGTTGGCTAAATTTGGATAGTTGTTTCCCTAGGAACATCAAGTGATACAACTGCTGCTTGAGAAACTGTGATGTCTTCACAGTTTGAGGCAAGAGCTTAAAATATCACTAAAATACAGTCTTTTTTAAAAAGTCATTTGCAAAACATTTTTCCCCGTAAAATGACAGGACATTTTCTATTAGCTATTCTTTTATAGGTATCCACTTTGCATGCAAAATGTATTCTGAACAGTTAAAACTGGTTGAACTGTGAATAAAAGCGAATGAAATCAAAGCCATACAGTGGGAAGTATCAGACAATCCTAATTATAAGGCATGGTGGATTTGCTGCAGGTCATGCTGCCAGTTCTGTCTGTAATTAGATTTCCAGGGGAGCTGGCTCAGGTTTGTAGAAAACAACCAAACAAAATAGTGCATTACCTTTTACTCACTAACACCCCCTCTCACAGATAGAAGAAGAGAAAAAAAGGAAGAAAGAAGAAGCAGCAAGGAAAAAACAACAGCAGGAAGTAAGTAACCTCATTTTGAAGGCAAGTGTAGGCAGCAAGAGTCACGTGCAGGAAAGAACACATTAGAACGCAGGCTCTCTGCCCAGCCTTAACCAGGTCTCCATTTCTTTTTTTGTGTACAATTTCCTGCTCAGAATCGCTTTGGCTTGCAGTTCAGATTTGGACTTCCAGTTCTTTTAGAGAAGCCATTTTTGAAAACACAACTAAAGCCTGCAAAAACTTACTGCAGAAGAACTTGCAGCACTTAACTTCAGTCTATAAACAGTATTACTTCCTTACCTGACAAAGTAGTATCTTACATACTTGTTACTGTTAGAGAAGATTTTGCTTGTGTCATTTATTATTTATTATTCCCTTTCTAGTATCTTAGGTATATGGGAAAAGGTTTCTTTTTCTCCTTTTTTTTCTTTTCTTCTCTGTAAGAAATCCCCTGTTCCTTATGATTGAGCAGTGAAATGTTTTATCTCTATGGCTGGAATTCAGATAGCTCAGAGGTTTTGGGCTTTGGATGGGGAGTAGGCAGACAGAGGAGCTGAACTCATAAGAGAAAATATTGTTTGCCATGCTGATTACTTTAACAGTACAGGAAATACATTAAAAAAGGAAGAGGAAAAAGAGGAAGAAAACTTTTAGAGAGCACAATGTATAGAGATAAAACAAGATAAATAGCATTTATCATCCACAAATTCCAAGTACCTTTTTTCATTTTTTCAAAAAGGTGATTCCCTTGCGTTGGGCAAAAATGACATGGAAAAGATTCTGAGATGTGCTTGTTTACAGATAAGGGAGAGTTCAGTTTATTTTCAGTGCAGTTACTGCATCTGATTCTTCTGTGACCTGCATAGAAACCTTTGCTTCTCAGCAGGAAGGTTGATAAAGGTGGTTCCCTTTTCAGTGAGTTAATTGCTGAATATTCTTTACTCATAGCAACTATTCACTTTGTGTTGACTAAGGAACCAAATTGGCAAGAATCAGATGTACTTTTTGGAGTATATAAGCAAATTATTTTGAGTTTCTGCAATGCATCTATTTTATAAAATGGTTCTCTACAGGTTTAAAACAGTTTTTCTCCCAGACAAGCACACCTAAGACCTACTGAGTCTTCAGTAGAGTGAGGAACTTCCTTCCTAGTGAGGAATACCTCACTCCAAGTTTCTTTTCACATAATAAACAATTATGAATTAAATGTTCTTTTTTTATAACCTACTTCTCCTTTTGCATATGTGACAGGTTGTCAGTAATTAACTGTGATGTTAATGCATGTTTTATGTTACAGGCAGCAAAACTGGAAAAAATGAAGATTCCACCACATGAAATGTTTCAATTGGAAGTTGACAAATACTCCATGTTTGATGAAAATGTAAGAGACTTTTCTTCATACAGGGAGTGGTTTTTCTTCCCCAGTTTACGTACTTACTTGTATATGTTTATAGCAATCTTGTTCCAAACCTCCAGGGCAGTGCTATTAATGTGATGAGATGAGGGAAGGAGAGAAATAAAAGATGATATATGAATTTTATTGTGCACTGGGGAGCAAGTTCTCTGTTAGCCATCATTTCAAGGGTATTTTCCTTCTACATTCCTTTGTACATTCATTGTACCTTTCCTTTGGCTCCTCCTATTGCAAAGCAAAATGTGTATTGTGGGTAAGAATGTGTATGATGTTCATTCACAGATTTATTACTCTGGTGCAAGGCAGGGTATTCATTTGAAAGTACAAAACCCCCAACTCTTCCAAAACTGATGTCTTTTGGAGAGGTCCTGTGTTTTCTGTTCCCTTCTGCCCACTGTTTTGCTCTCTCCTGGCAAAGGCTCTCTGAAGGGGCTGTGTGTGTAACTTTGCTCTTGACTGCTCCCCTTGGGGATAGAAGTGTTACTTGGAAAACATAAAAGCACTGTTTCTTCAGTGCTTGATTTGGGGCATTGATCCTGCTTCTGCCTCTCCCCTTCACCTCCACAAATTCAGGCCCTGGGGGCAAGTCAGAATGGAGAGTATAAATACTGGAAAATACCCCTGCAAGCCAAGGAGAATGTCCATAAAAATGCTGATCTTACTTTCTCAATTAAGAACATAAATCTCTTACTGCTTTTGCTTTGAGCCTTGGATTCAATCTGCTAGTATGAGTAAAAGGTTATTTTAACCATCTGCTCAGGAATTAGTCATTATTCTCTTAACTAAAACCATCTAGAAGTTAGTGGTCTAAGCTTCCCTTACACGGTACAGGACAGAAGATAAATACACCCTTGTGCCTTGTCTTTAACTAAGAAGGGAACACACAGAAATAGTCAAAGTTAGCTATCAAACTTCTAGGTGACTAAAATTAGCCAAGATACACCCCTTCCTGACAGCCTGTCATTATGACATTACTTCCCTATCTTATTAAAATATGATTCCATAAAGAACAAAAGAAGTCCAAGAATTTATCTTAAATACTTTTTTTTTTTTAATATTTCAGGGATTTCCCACCCATGATACAGAAGGCAAAGAACTTAGCAAAGGACAAATTAAGAAGCTAAAGAAACTTTATGAAACCCAAGAAAAGCTACACAAGGAGTACCTACAAATGGTTCAGAACGGAAGTGCAAACTGAAAACAACAGGACTTTTTATTTAGAAGGCGAGTGCTGGGTTCCCATTGAAGAAGTGAGCATAAACTGATGCTCAAATTTCTGTTTACACTTTCTAGTATGTGCAAAGTAAAATTCCTGTTTACGTGGGTTAATAATGTCATCTGGAAATGCAATAAAAATCCATCATTAAAAAAAGCCAACCTGTAAGAAGTTTCTTCTCAACAGTAGCAACAGTGGTTGCCAGTTCTGTTTGTGAAGGTGCTGCTCAGTCAGCAAATCCACATAAGGATTCTTGTTCATTCTATCTGTCCAGGCTTTGGTTAATTTGTCCTGCATACTGATCTTTATCTAAGACCCAGTGTTACAGTCAGAAAAATGTACTGCTAAATGGGAGCTGAGTAATTTGCCCCACAGTAAGAACAGTGTTTTCCAGATGACTTTAGTATCTTTACATAAGCAGGAAAAGTGGGTAGCTCCACTATGATACTTATTCTAGCTGCTGTTATTAAAAACTCTCAGAAGTATACCCAGAACACTTTGCATGGTAGAAGTTAACAGTCCCTTTGTTGAAAAGGGGAACAGATCATCAACCTGCAGTTGCAGTCAAGTGGGTAAGTACAAGGCAAATGCACCTGCACTGAACAAACAGGTGGGAAAGACATGAAGGGCTGATGGCAGAGGTGGTGTGTTCTTGGAGCTATCCCTTCAAGGAAACAGGAGCCCTGCCAAAGTACCTGATTACCCAAAGTACTATGTACCTAATTACCAGTTCAGAGCCATGGGGAATTAACAGAGGGTTTCCAACTGAGATACAGTTTGTGGGTTGGTTGCAGTTAGGGAATACAGCTAGACATTGCTCTGTATTCAAGACTGATGTTTTTAACATGATGATTTAACCCTGAGATAATAACCTTTCTGATGTAGTATGGTCACATTATATCTGCAGGGAGAGTTTTCTGTTGCCTAACAGTGCATTTCACTGGCAGAAGCTACTAAATGAACTAAAGTTCATGAAATCCTGAAAAATATCTCACCTACTTTGCAGCTGCCCAGAACAGCCAAGTGTCTGATTTGCAGAACAATACTCATTGAGTATTCTCAAGGTGACTTGCAGAAATGACACCTCTGTTCTCTCAACTTTAGGTTCCTGCTAAAATCATCAGCTGTGTTCCTTTCCTTAATTAAGAGTTAAAACATCTTTGCTTTTCCTTTATATTTTTATATTTATATTCCTCCTTCTGAGGAATTAACCCATTATTTGGAGTAAGAGAAAGGTCTAGAAGGGGTTTTTTTTTCTAATTTGCCTGTGTTTGCCTTTGAAAACATAAATAATGTTAAGATCAGTAAAGCACATGCATCTTGTGTGCAGAAAATAAAATCTGTGGTAAAGTACAATTTGTATGTGAACTTTGTGTAGTGGAGAGAATATTGAGCTTATCTTTATTCCAAAACCATCTTTTTGAAATATGGTTTATGGAGCTTTTCCTTTAGCTTGCTATTACTAATTTAATTAATTTTGCATTCAAATTTGATTATTCTGCTAATTTCTAATCAATTGTATAAATGCATGTTTAAACTGCACAATGATACTTTAAGCAGCTAGCCACGGCCATGAGGGCAACTTCTCCATCCTTTGATCTGGGAACAGAAAAGGTTCAATTACATTTTTTGCAGCATTTTAGATCCTAACTCCCTTCAGCATTATCAGCTCATCATTTTCTTCCCAGCATGCTCCCTGAAGATGCATGTGCACTCAGGGTATCTTTGAAAGGATGGGACATGCCTGTGCTGCTTCTGAAGTTGCTACTTAATGTCAAATAGTGGCAGGAATTTGCATACAGAAATTCTTTCTGGTGATCTGAGTTAGCAGTTACTTAAAGTGGTTAGTATTTACCTGTGGAGAAGATGCTGTTGATCATGGCTGTCCTGGACTGTAGTTTATGGCATCTCCATGGTAACATCCTGCCTTTTGCCCCCACGTGTTTTTTTCTCCTGTTGCTATGTTTTTAGTAGAATCTAATCCATTTCCATTACTTATCTACTATATCAGTGTAAAATAATTTTTTTAAATGCTCTTTTTCCTTCCTAAATGCTTCATTTTGTTTCTGGGACAGCTCTCCTTGCAGGGATCTTGGGAGAATTTCAGACTCACATTTTCCAAAGGTTATTTTCTTGTCTTTCTGTATGCTTCCCACATGCACACGCTGCTTCTTCCCTCCCCGGGTATTTTTTTAAATTCAGTATGCGTAAAATCCTGGTGAAGGAAAACTTGGTAGCAAACAAAGAATGCTGCAGCCCGGCTTGGATGCACACTGCTTAAGATGATTTTTTCAGTGTGGGTGTGCCAGTTGATCTGTGGGATTACTGAATTGCACAGACAATACCTATTCCTTGGCAATCCCTCAAGGTGGCACTTAAGTGAATTCCACTGCACTTGCTTAGTGAGAGAGACCTGGCAAGCAGGAGAAGGGAGTGCAACAGCAATGGTCTGCAGTGTCTTAGTCATCTGTCTCACTCAGCCAGAAAAAGGGAGAGGACAGACTACACAGTATTTTAAATTTTGGTTGGGTTTTTTTGGGGTTTTTTTAAGGTCATGTATGCATACACACTCTCAGGGAAGCCAATCTGAAATATGATTTTCTAAGCACTATGAAAATGAAAATCCTCATAGCAAAATCTTGGAATTTTAAAATATTTTAATTTTCTGGAACAGAGACCTCATCTTGCTCGTACAACATGGAGTTTTTCATTTCCCACCTATCAAAGAATTTATTCAGAGATGGCAAGGGAAGATAAAAGAGTGGTGTTTCTGTTTTTAATTGTACCCTTGGCTGAAGGCCAGACTTGGCAGCAGCAAATTTTGTTTGTCTCTTGCTCAGAGTGTGCCTTTCAGCCCTTCTGATGTGAATATTCCCATTAACGTCAAATGTGAATACTGCTCCACTCAGGAGAACAAATTCCTCCCATCACTCAGTTTGTTTAGATACTGGTAGAAAAATCTGTGAATTGTTCAGCGTGAACTTGATGCCACCAAACTTTTCAAAGACTTTCAACTGATGAGTGCTGATTACATTTATGATACTCTCTTTGACCTGTTTATCCTAACATTTTTATTTGCTGTCTGCTGTTGCACAAAGGCACTTTTAAGTGTGCAAATAAACAGTTTGCTTCCCCATACAGTACGTAGCTTAAAATGTAGAAAAAGAAGTTGAAGGTAAGTTTAAGCATTTTCAGCTGGTGGTAGTTGTTGGACCAACTTTAGCTGCCTCTTTAATTACACAACTTCTACCACACAAATATGGGAAGGAATTTTACTCCACTCCGTGATTTCACAAGGCACTGTCTATATGTACCACATGCATAGTACTTAACGTGCCTTGAGACAGAACAGATTAATTAAGAAGCACATCAGCTATTTAATGCCAAGACTCTGCTTAGCAATGATCAAACTTCTTCCTTCCCTGCAGGAAAAGTCATTGACAGACTAAGTCTTATATCTCAGATTAGGCTGTGAATGTCTGGCATCTCACCCAGTGAGAGCAGTTTCCATTAATACCCACCCAAGGGCAGAAGACACAGACAGTTTAATGCCAGTTACAGATCTCACTCTAAGCTTGCTCTCCAGTGTCAAGTGCATCTGTCTGGCAGCTCTGGCACAATCCCTTTCCTTGGTTTTGGTTCTCCAAGCTCTTGTATGTGAGGCTGGGTGCTTAAATCTAGCCAGGGTGATTCAGCAGATATCCATTGCAGCTCTCTGCAGGGTAGCAGCACCTGACAGCAAGATGACTCCACAGATAGTCCTGAAGTCTAGCACTGTGCTGTGAGAGGTTAGACAGCAGTCAGCAAAAATCCCTCATTGATCATGGGAGATTTAATGCCTTTGGAGAGGAGCACTAAAAGTCCAGAGGTGTAAGGTAATGGAAATGTGTGTTTACCTTGATATACAAGCACAGAAAAGTGCAGCTAGATCTCACAGTCAGGCAAAACCTCTCTTACATCTTTGTAGGAGACAAAGTCTAGAGTTTGTACTCAGCATCTGAGTGGCTTTTAACAAAATGGAGATTGACAGAAAAATCTTAATACTACAATACTCTGAGCCAGCAGCAAGCACAAAAGTGGAGTAGGAATACCTTCAGATAAACCCTTCTTTCAGAGTTCATTACGCTCTTCTTTGGAACACTGAGAAACAAGCGTAGCCACTACCATGAATAAAGTTACCCCAAAACTGAGGATTAATGAAAATATGAGGAGGCTGGTATCCTGCTGATGTTAGAAAAAGGACTGGTTTGGAGAAACAGGGAAAGGGAGCTGGAAGTAAAGTAAAGAAGGGGAACATTCCACTGAACGTGTCCTCTGGCCCACCAAATCTGCTTGTTTGTGCAACTGGCTATGACATTCCTGCCGTTCTTTCAAAATTATCTCATTTTTAATTACAGTATTGGTATCTGTTTAATTAAGGATTCCTTAGTTATTCCTGTAACTTAAATTTGTACTGCAACTGAATTAATCCAACATTAACATATTGACTAGTTGTTAATTTATAGAATATTGGTCTCATTGCTTCCAAACACTAGTTGTTACAGAAATCCGAGCTGCAGACCTGGAGAAAACCTTTTTTTAGAACAAGGGAAATCCCTGACAGGAGAAAAGAGTAAGAGGTTTTTTCCTATTGAGTGATGGATGACTAAAACTCTGGAAGTGGCTCCAGCTGCTGCAATTGCCCAGTTCCTCACACAAATGTTTGCAGACTGCCATGCACACAGAACGTGGGCTGATAGTGGGGTTTTCTTGGCTTGCTTTAACAGGGAATTGTGTCCGAGCAGAAGATGGGCACTGCCACGTCCACCTTTGCTGGGGAGGAGCTGTTAAACAGCACCACATTTCACAGGCCAGGCACGGTGCCTCAGAAACTGCATGGATAATCTCCCAGCATGGATAATCTTAATGACAAATTGCAGTTACTGAGGCATGGAAGGATCTCACTTCGATTGCTGAGATGTGATGGCCCACGTGGCTGGAATGTTGTCATGGTTGGCTGTGTACTTTTGAGAACAGGTCAGAGAGGCAAGGTCGTGGAGTTGCTTGAGCTCTACCCAGGGACAGTCGAATGACTTGAGAGTTTAGGATGAGAATTAAGGGCTGATACGGTGACACTGTTGTGGGGGTTTGGGACCGGCCCCCAGATCAGGAGGAGGTTGAGGAGGCAGCTGGAAACAGCCTCGTGGTCACAGGCCCTGGTTCTCTGGCATAACTCCAACCACCCTGGTATTTGTTTGAGGGGCAGCACGGCCTGGCACACACAGTCCAGGAAGCTCCTGCAGGTTACTGAAGATAACTTTTTGATGGAAGTGCTGGAGGAGCCAAGGAGGAAAGGGGTGTTGCTGTCACTTTAAGGACCCGAGCACGCGCCGCCCCCCCGGCCCCGCCCCGCTCCTCATCACGCGCTCGCCTCGCGCGTGCCCGCGGCCCCGCGCGCCCCCCACCCGCGCTT
>VZRQ01010005.1:659281-693091 GCA_013397975.1 Machaerirhynchus nigripectus
ATTCTGTCTGGGCCCGCTCAGGGGCGGAGCACGGCGGCGGCCGCAGCCGCCCAACCGAAGGGGTTTGCGCGCGGCCCGCCGCAGCCCCAATTTTAAGGCCCGTTCGAGAAGTTCGGGCCACGGAAGGGATCTCCCGTTGCTCCGTGCCTGGCGGCGGTGAACGCAGGGGTTCCGACCGCATGTATGGCCGCGCTTGCTTGGCAGCGCGCCCGCCCTGTCCCCGCCCTCCCGGGGGAGCGGGGGAGGAGGAGGGCGGGAGGGCTGTTTGTGGTGAGCGGTGCCCCCGGCGCTCTCACGCCGCCGTGCTCGGGTTTGAGTCAAGGCCTTCGCCGCTTGGCTGGGGTGCGATGCGTTTGCCTGACCTCAGCCACGGTCTTGTGTTCCCGCAGCGTGGCGGGCGATTCGGGGGGCTCGGTTTTGTCTTTCGAGTTCCTTGCCTCCCAGTTGAGGGCATGTTTGGAATTTTCTTTGCTGCTGCGATTGTTTACTACACATAAAACCGGTGCCCGTAGGATTTGCTAGACTACCTTCCTGTAACATTTGCTCACGAGGCTTCAAAATATAAAGGTAGAGAAGCGATTGTGGGAGTTACAGGTGGAAACAGAATCACTAGGAAAATTTTTATGAGGTCATCTCTAAACAAAATAGTGTTCCTTTAAGAAAACTTCCGAGGTGAGCCTAAGTATTGCTGATATTCGGGGCTTGTGGAACACGTTGATTAGTTTCTTCCTCAACTATTCTGTCATGATCCCTTCTTGGTATCCTTACAGAAAGTATCAGACTGTTACGTTTGTGGCTTCCCACGGGGTTACATCCCAGTGCCTCTGAAACGGAAGTTGTAACTTTCCCTTCTGATTTGTTGTAGTGATGAAAAACACTTAACAGCTGTGGGCAGGAGCCTTCCTGTGAGTTCAGGAGCCCTTCAGTTTCCTGCTTTGTATTTTAGCTGTGTTTAGGAGGTTTGTGCAAGGCAGAGAAGATTTATTCTGTGTACACTTCTGAGTACATCTTGCTAGTGTATAGATTTTTCCTTTGAATTTGTGTCCTTCAGGATATTGTCCTTGTAATGCATTCTTCTTATCCTAGTATGCATTGAGTTTATAGTTTCCTGCAGTTTTAAGTGACTGATGGTCTGTGATATTTGTGCCAGACAAGTTGCAGCAGTAGCAACAACAGTAGTGGGATCAGTAGGGGCTTGATCAGGTCTCCTCTATCCCCAAAGCTTTATCTGCATGAGTCATTTGAAAACAGTGACCTGTCCAGAAGAAATGAGGCACTAATTTGGCCTCTTAGTGGTGGTGATAATAACGATGCCTTCTGCTGTTATTTCCTTGGGTTCTGGTTGCTTTTTCACGTCTTCATTGCCTGTAAACTGAGCTCACTAGCTTGGAAAGTAATGAAGATTATGGACATGAAGGCTCAGTGCTTTGCTGCTGTACCTTTTCAATTGGTGTGCTCTTTATCTCTAAAATTGCCTTTCTCTCCCCTCCACTGCCCTCACCAGCTTGTCCCAAACTGTTTGTTGGTGACTCTGTGGCAGCGAAGTCAGTGCAAGACAGCTGGAATGAAACTGGGAATCACAAGCTGTCCTCTAAGAAAGTTGCTTCAAATTATTTATTTATATGCTTCTTTTTACTTTCCAGTTGCCAAAGGCACAACTCTAGGGAGTGAAACAAGACTTGAAGTATGTATTTGCACCAGGGAATGGTGTCTTTTTTTCTTCTTTCTTTTTTTCGTTGTTCTTTCTTGTTACTTGGGTGAATGGCTTTTGTCAGAACATGCCCAATTCGTGTCTGTTCCAGTGGAGATTAATTCAACTGCTATTAAAACATTATTCCATATTTTTCAAACATGAATGAGGATCTTGTCTTCCCCCAGCAGGCGTGAGAAGTAGGTTCCTGCAGGAAATACAGCACGACCAGCTGAGCAGAAGAATTTATATGTGGAGTACAGTCTTTTCCATTAGTTCTGTCACTGGGCCTAGGTCGGAAGCCACAAGTCTTTGAGGATAATTTTTAAGTAATGCAAGTCTGCATTTTTAGTTGTTTACTGTTGCCTCCTCTAACAGTGACTGGGATCATATAACTTGTTGGCTGAACTCTGATATTAGGTCAGTTTGCTCTGTTTTACCTTTTTAATTGTATCTTTTTTTCCTCTGCTTTCTGTTGCCATGGAAGGAAGGATTCATTTGTGCTCCTTTATTTCTTTAGCTGTAAAATTGTAAAAATCCTTTGTTTTGCTCTAGCAGGTGGTTGCTGGCATTGCCACTTTTTCTTGTTATGATTAGGGCAAGAGGAAGTGTTTGGAGGTAAATCTGCCTGAGCTGGTGGAACATCTATTCTGCCAGAAGCCCCTTTTGTTTGTTCCTGGGCTTAACCTGTAGGGTGGGCTCCTCGGCTTATTTGGGAGATGTAAAGAGCTTCCTGTGGAATATTCTGAAGTACACTGTTAGTACTGTCAAAAATTAGCAAAGCTTTTCAACTGTATTTGAAATGGTAGTGAAAGTGTTGCTTTTGCAGCTTAGAGCAGGATTCAGCATTTTCCAGATGGAAGAGTGCATGCAATCTCTGGGCTGCCGCTCAAGTTGGCATTAGCACTTAGGTTCTTCTTTGGTAGCCTCTATTGGAAGCTGGGCCTGAGATCAGCCTGTTTGGCCTTCATAGAATCAGAGAAATCAGACCTGTCAGCTCTGACGAATGATTGAAGCTACTTTTTGTTCTGAATTTGACTTGCAGACTAACGTCTGCTTTCGTGAAAGCTTGGTAGTGGAAAATACCACCTGTGCTTCTGAATGGTAGGGAGTGATTACTGGAATTCGTGATCAGCTGTTTAAAATGGGGGTGAAAAACCCCAGTCTCTGTTACCGAAATACAAGTATGGGCTTGGCTGTTTCACCCCAGAAAACAAAGAACAGCAGAATAAGTTAGACAATCTGGCTCCCTCTGGTTTCTCAGGAGAGCTAATTTAGATATTGGGGGCTGGGGTAGCTGTGCTAAACTTGGTTCCAATCATTGTTAATAACGAGATGTTAACTTCTCTCTTTCCTCTTCGTTTTCTGACTCCTGACAAATTAAAAGCAAATATTTATACAGGAGATTCTGCTTTCCTAGCTACTGTCAAAACCCCTTCTCTTGGTAAATAATTTTCTTCTCCTCAGTGTTTTTCTTCTCTTGATGTAGCAACAGTTTTAGGCACATTGTAGAGCAGCAGAAGCAGCTACTTACAGAAATAACCCTGATTAGACAGACAAGTGAAACATATTTTTATGCTCGGGTAATAAAAGAAAAAAGTCATTTGGAAGTTATTGTAATTAATTAATTTGAACTTTCATTGTTTTTAGCTCAGGTATTCTATATAGTCAGATTAAAAATACATTATTTACTGTTATACTGTCAAGGAATTAAAAAATAATAGGTTTATGTCTTCCTCTTTGGCTTTTTTTTTTTNCTGGTTTTTTTTTTTTCTTTTTTTTTTTTTTTTTTTTTTTTTTTTTTGATAGAATGCAGAGCTAATCTAGGAAACTGTGGCACTTGTCTTCACACTGAAGACCCATGATTGGGTAGAAATGCATTAGTATCTGGAGTATTTAACAGAAAAAATAAGTTCTAGGAGGGTTAAACCACTTGGCAGACTGTTCAAAAACTGAGCAAGTTTCAGTTTGAGTTGGGTATTGTGGTAGCTCTTTAGTTTACTATGAGGGATTATGCATAATGAATTTCTTCGCAAAACCAGCAGCTGTTAATTTGTATTGAGGTTTTAAACAATGACCTGTTCTATTTTCATCTTCTGTTGAGGCAAACAAATTACTGTTCAAGTATTTTTAAACACTACTTTTCAACTTGCAGGTGGATACAGGCACACAGATGGCAGATAACAGGTATGTTGGACTGTTTTCCTGAAATTAAATCAAGGTAGTTAGAGCCAACTGTATATCCGGTCTTCTGCAGGAGAGGTTTTTGTTTGATTTTTTTTACCCTGTGAAGAGTGGATTACCAGACTTGGATAAGAATAAAATGGTAATATTTTTCTACATGCTCTAAAGAACTGAAGAGCCCCAGTGTTTGTCTAATCTGTGTAATTTAAGCATGCAAAAGGCACCTTTTTTTCCTAGTTCATGTAGTATTTTTTGAACATACAGTATTTTTATGCAACTGCTGCAAATCCATATGTGCTGTGGCTCTTCTTGCAGAGGCTTGCAGTGCTGGATAAGCTGGTCTGTCCAGTACCTGATAATACCCGTTTGCATATGTGATATCTCTTCTGGTTTTGTGTGTGAGTTAGGGTTGATTTCAGCAATATCCGGTGTGCATTTTGTGACCTCTAAACTGGCAGGGAGCACAGGGAATGCTGGCTAGCTGTTGACTCATGCTGGGCCCTCTCCCTCCAGCACATGAAGTGTGATGGAAGATGTTGCGGCAGGGAGATGGGGAGGACATCTCTACTCTCTTTTAGAGTAGAAGTGAATGTTTTAATCAAAACAGCTTGTTAGAGAAGTTTGAAACACAGCTTGTATCTCTTTTTTGTCTTCCTTTCGTATCTGCATCCTTTCTCATGTTTTTCTTCATCACTTACACTAAATGTGTCTCATATTTTCATTTGTGAATAATAACATTTTCCTGTGCAGAGTGAGTGGCTGCATGATTCACGGACTGAATCATACACATGAATGGCCACCCATTCACTTAATGAGATGAATTTATCTGTCAAAGGTTTTTGTTTTGGGCTCATTACAGTTTGAGGTTGGTTTGTTTCTTTTTTTTTTTGGCCTTACCTTACCTTTCCTTTGCATCCTATTCATTTTAGGAGATCTAGTTTTGTATCCAAACCTTTGAGTTTTCCCAAGCTTGAAGATATAAATATGTCTTTTATTGGCATACTTGTCTATATAACATGTCTGTAGTGAATTGAAAATTCAGAATAACTTGTTCTTAAATGTTAACGTTTTTGTAATTTATGCTATTTTAATATGTACATTTTGAATCCTTTTAGTAAAACAGAAGATACTGCTTCGGATTCCCTGGAGGCTGCTAAAAATGCAACCAACAAAAAAGGTAAGAAATACGTAGTAGTAGGTAACATTACAGAAGTGGAAAAAGCCTTTACAGTTAAAACTGAAGGTGTGTTCACAGTTGAAAGCAAAACAATGTTTTTTAGGCTGTTCACCCTCTGATGTTTTCCATGTTTATTGCAGCCAAAACCAGAGTGAAGGCTGTATTTTTGGATGTGTTCTGACTGTGATGCTTTACCGTTGCATGAAATGACCCACTAGGCACTTGCAATAAGGCCTTCAAAGACTGGCTTGTAACAACATGTATTCTTTGTCAGCATAATTATCAAAATGAACAGTTCTCTTTGGATGCTAGTTCTTTAGTGTGTTGTTTCTCAGAAAATGCATCTTTATAATATGTCCTTTTGGAAGTTTTTTTTTTCTCCAGTAGCAAGGTCTACAGATAACTGTTAATAGTGTTTTTCAAATTAATACTTCTGTGTGAAGAAAAGCTACAGTTTCATTATTTCTCCAAATACTCAAATTTTTGAGTTACAGTGACACGTTTCATATATGTGGTCACTGAATGTTCTTTAGGTCTCCCTCATTACCTATTTTTTTTTTTAAGAAGTGCTTTGTGACTGGCAATTGGAAATCACATGAGAACTGTTAGACACCATCGCTAATGGGTTCCATTGCAGTGCTACATGAAACCCCAAGATAATAAAAGGCTGGTTGGTTCTCTGCCTGTCCGCGTTACTTTGGGGGACATCATTAGCTTACAGTCAAGTTGGATTGATAAAAAACAACAAGAAAACCCCAAATAAATGAGAAAAACAAAGCAACGCACAAACATAAGCATATAAAAGCTTCACAGTCTTAGTTCTATGCAATTTATTGGGTTTTTGATGTCTGGGGAAAAGAGCACTGAGAAAGAATGGAAAGATATGAAAAGCAAAATTCTTCCCACCATGACACTGTGTGTGGTTATTAGTAAGGGTTTTTAGTTTGTCACCAGAAGCATTTTAGACCTGACCTCTTGTAAAAATAGTCTTCTGTGAAGTGTTGTGGTGATTGAGTAGTCTTACAGTAAAATCATCTTGATGTAAAAAATTAGTAGTTGTCAAGGTCACAGTGCAATGCTACTTTATCGTACAGTACACAAAGTAGTTGGCAGGGATTTTTCAGGAGTCACACTAACTTGAAATCTTGGAAGTATAATTCAGTGGTTGTCCTCTTGCAAATTTCTATGGGATTTAAGGTACAGCTAATATAGAGGGAGGAGAGAGAAACTCCTGTTTTGCACTTCCTTACATAAAGGGAAAACAGGAAATTTGCTTATGTTGGCAATATGCTGCTTGCTTGAGAAAGCAACTGATACATTTGCAAAGAGAAAAGTGCTTTTTCTATCATTATCCAACTTTATATTCCTGAAATCTGGTCCTGAAGTAATTGTTTGTGTTAGTAGTTAACTACAGTGGTGTTATTTGAGGTGTGAAAATATTGAGTATTTTTACTGTGACTGCTGTAAAACACATTATGACAAAAGCACTATGAATCTATGCAAATTTGTTTAAAAGTGGTTTTCTGTCTTCATAGAAAAGCTGGCAGACCAAGTGATGCAAAATCCACAGGTCCTTGCAGCTCTTCAGGAACGTCTTGACAACACATCACTTACTCCTTCAAGTTACATTGAAACGTAAGTACTGAACATGATAAAATTCTTGCAAGACTGAAAGCATAATAGAATTTTGTGTAATTGAGGTAGGAAATTAGAATAAGTAATTCACTAAGAAAAATTGTTTACTTAACCCATGATTCATAGTGGCTTACTTCTGGAAGGAAGAGTGAAGTTTTAGCTTATGTAAACTTGGAAACAAAATTTTGTCCAGTTCAATATTTTCTGTGGCCATTATAGTTTTGGATAGAAATAACTCCCCTTTTCTCCCTTGTTTCCTTCTGTGACTCTCAGTCTGGCAGGGTATGTGGTACATTGAGTGGTGATTTCTGTAAGACTGCTGTCCAGTATGTAACGGAAAGTTCAGGACCTGTATATCCCTAGTGTGACTCTTAGTTTTATATTGACCTCAAAGTAGATTTAAGTATTGCCTTTAGTAAATAATTACGCTTTTATTTCTTGACTGAGAATACCTGGTTATAGATCTCTTTTAAGAAAGTGAGTTCTATAAAGAGTCCTTTTTACATGACTGTATCTAAATGTTTAATAATTTAAAGTACAGATGAGCAACGTGTACTTTCCGATTGTGACCTGTGAATCAAAGCTTTCTTCTGTAGAATGCGCAGATGTTATTTTTCTTAGGTGGATCAACACAAATCTAGTCTCAAAGTTTAGGTGTAAACAAAGGTATTAATTTCAGATCTCTGAACTACACGGGGAGGGTAGTGGCCCCAGGGAATGGAACAGAAGATAACACCTTTGAGAACAACTTGGGTAGGAGAGGATTCTTTCAACTTTTTGAAATAGGTTTTGGAGAAACATGTATGTTTGACATAAGCCTTTTATTTTAAAATTGCACGTAGTTACAAGCAGCCTATTTCGCAGTAATACATGAAATAATGCTGAGGCATCTAACTTTTAACCTTAAATAATTTTGGTTTTCAGTTTTCCAAAAGCAGTGATAAGAAGAATTGATGCCTTGAAAAAGCTCCAGGTGAAATGTGCCCATATAGAAGCTAAATTCTATGAAGAAGTACATGATTTAGAGAGAAAATATGCAGCACTCTATCAACCTCTTTTTGATAAGGTGGGAAAACTATGTATATAATTTTTATTTCTTTGTTCTTGTTAGTTCTGGTTGCATATATATAATTTTATATCTTCAATTACATTCTTGGTTTTTTTAACACAGAGAAGAGAATTTATTAATGGTGAAGCTGAACCCACAGATGCAGAGTCAGAATGGCACAGTGAAAATGAGGAAGAAGAAAAACTGGCTGTGAGTACAAGCTGGGTCATAAACTATGGGTGTATAGGATTGTCAGAGTTAAATTCCTGTTCTTGCCATTGAAAGAACTTTTGTGTCAGTGGTGTGGTCTTGTGATGAATACACTGTTATGTCCAGTAAAAGCTTCTAAACCATTAGTTTAGCCTTTTTTCAAATTTGTGACTTGAGGGAATTGAGTTGTTGCCTTTGTTGGCACTGTTCGTAACCTGTTAACAGCATCTTCCTGCTAATGGGTTCCATTCCAGTGCTACATGAAACCCCAAGGTAATAAAAGGCTGGTTGGTTCTCTGCCTGTCCCCGTTATTTTGGGGGACATCATTAGCTTTCATTTTCATAATTACAGGTGGGACTCTTGTCACACAGTCATAAAACAGAATTGAGCTAATAAAATGTGTACTGGCTGGTGGATTCCTCCTTGTCTATTGAGTAGCAGCTGTCTAGATTTAGGAGGCATAATATAGTCTGTAGGCTGCCTGTTATTTTCCCAGAATCATTTCTGGAGATGTGTGCTCAAGGCTTTGTCTCAGAAAAGCGACCTACTTAGAAAACTGCTTGCCATTCTGTCAGGTTTTCTTTGCATTTTTTCCTTAACCTCATTTCTTCGTGGATTTTTTTCAGATGCTGTTGTATAAGAAGTGAATTGTTCTCTTTTGTTTTTGCTGATCTCCTGAGATTTAGCATGGCACAGTACTCCATGTGCATGAGCAAAAAAACGTTCCTTAGGTTCTGTGCAAATGCAGCATTGACAGGCCATATTCCACACAATAAAATCAGGAACATGTCTGGACGGGAAGTAAACTGCCGTTTCATATTCTTGAAACTGCAGCCTCATATTCTTGGCTTGTCGTAACTCAACTGCCAAAACCATCGTGACTGTCTGCTGCTATCTAGTGGTGTAAAAGGAAAGGTGCAATACAACTAATAGACACTCCGAATTTCCAGGGTTGTTTGGGATTGAGAAATGACTCAGTCATTCTTCTGTTTTATAACGTTTGACATCAGTTGCCTGGAGAGCATCCTGTTTCCCAAAACAGTAATAATTGGACACAGGATAATAATGAAAAATACCCATGACAAACAACTTTACAAGTATTCTGCAAAATTGGGAAGCTAAAACAGCATTTCAGAGGGCAACATTACATTTTAAATTTGTAGATGAAACACTGGAGATGGCTTATGGAGCTACAGATATGAGATTAGTAGAAAAATAGAAATGCATTCATAGGTTTTTCTGTTTATAGAAAGAAAGTGTTTTAATTATTTCTGTTTGTCAAATCAGTGAAGCAGACACTTGGTCTATTTAGTCTTCATACAGAATAATTTCAAATGAATTGAAAGGAAATCTGAATTAAATGTGTTTATGTTTAGTTGTGTAAATAAACCTTGTATCTCTTAACATCATTTACAGAGAAAAAAAAGGAGAATTCAAATGTTGCTTAAGCACAGCTTCAGAGATGGCAATAGTTTTGTACTTCTGTCTCTGTTTATTAAATATACTAAGAAGTCACAGTTTAATTTCTCAGCTGTTTCTGTATTTCTTTCCCAGGGAGACCTGAAAAATGCAGTGGTAATAGACGAAAAAGCAGAAGAGACAAATGTCAAAGGAATTCCAGACTTCTGGTTTACTATCTTTAGGAATGTAGATATGCTAAGTGAATTAGTACAAGTAAGTTTCTGCTCTGAAATGAGCAACTTCAGTTGTGTTAAATGAATTGCTGCTTTTCCCATTAATAGTCAATCCTTGCAGAATGCGTGTGACACACCTAATCTTTTGAGTCTTTGGAATCCCTGAAGATGCTTGAAAGGCTAATGATGGACAAGCATTTTTAGTTCAGTCCATAAAGGATTATTTTTGCAAGGATGTTATAGGAATACTCGTGGATTGGTTGAATTCATGTTAAATAGCTTAGGTAGTTACACATGCGCTTGTATTAATTGCTTTTAATGCTGTTAAAGAAGAATTCTCTCGAGTGTGTCTTCCTGTGAATCTCACTGGCAATAAATACCCTAAATGAAGTTACTGTATCTCCAGTAATACATCCTGGCAGCTTTGTTTACTGAAGACAAGGCCTAATGATTGAGAACTCGGCACATAGTATTTGCAGCTATGATTACAAAATTTAGATCCAGATCTTTACTTTAGCTGAAATTGTTGAATTAGTTGCAGGGTTTGGTTTTTGCTTAGGAAGAGGCTGTTCTTCAAAATACTTCCTGCTGAATTGGATTTTACTTTTTTCTACTTAGGAATATGATGAACCTATCTTGAA
The DNA here is from genome assembly GCA_013397975.1 of Machaerirhynchus nigripectus. Lineage (NCBI taxonomy): Eukaryota > Metazoa > Chordata > Aves > Passeriformes > Dicruridae > Machaerirhynchus > Machaerirhynchus nigripectus. The sequence goes on from VZRQ01010005.1 coordinate 669,502, forward strand.
ACATCTGCAGGATATTAAAGTTAAGTTTTCTGAACCAGGACAGCCTATGGTGAGTTTTCTCTGCTTGTTTCTCATGAAGATTGTAGTAATGAAGTGAACAGCATGCCAAAATATTCATTCAGCTCTCTTTGGCTGTAGTATGTGTGTGTGAGGTTTCTTTCCAAGCTAATATTTTCATGCTTTGCCCTGTGAAGATTTATCTTCAGCTTTCCTGACTCTTTGCTCTTTCATTCTTAACCTGGACAGCTCTGACATTACTGTAGTTTCTAGATTAAAATTCTGGCTCAATTCTGTCAAGTTTTTGCTTTCTTTTTCTCTCTCAAATTCAAGTGTAGCTGCTCTTAATAATACAGTTACATAGCTGCTTTTGATTTGAAAACGAATTGTGGGGAAAATTCTGGGTATCAAATACTTTATCAAAAGAGGAGATGTGACTTGGTAATACTAATCAAAGACAATGATTATGGACACTGTACCTGTTAAAAAGAATAGAAAATATACTAGATAGTATTTTTAAAGTGTACCTAATGAGTATTTTTTAAAATACAACTTCATTTCTTTTTGGAAATTGTTTTCTTGTTTAAGTTCAATGTACAGAAACAGACTCTGTGTTTGTTAAAAGAAGTTGTTCTGCTGCTAATTCAGTTTATGCAGACTGTACTTATTCCTTTAATTCCCTTTGAGTGGGAGGCAGGGAGAAGAATGGAATTGGAGCCTACACATACTTTCTTTAAATTATATAATTCTGGCTTTTTTCTTATATTTGGTATTTTTTGTTTTGCATTATGGTCTTCTGACAACGTGTGAAATAAATGCAAGACAAGCTTCATTGAAGATTCACATAAGGGTGGAAGTACTTTCTCAGAATAGCTTTTAAAGGTTAATAAAAAGTTGGTTTGGGGTTTTTTGTGTTTTGTTTCTTAGTCCTTACTGTTTTTCTTCTACTAGTACTGAAACACTCAAGCTGATAATAGACAAGAAAGTAGTATGGCAGAGGAAAACTGAGAATTAAGTTTCTAAAGATTGCTGGGGCTTAAGGAGAGGTTATGAGTTTTACGAAGAAAATCAATTGCCTTAGCACAAAGTAAGGTATTCTAAGAAGTTGGCTGTTTTTATCTTGAAGCATATCTATTCAGTGGCATCTGGATGAGATGGGAATAGGTATTTTTGCCTACATCATTTTTATGTTCTCATTCAGCTTTGTTTTACAGTACCTTAATTTTGAGAACTCAAAACAAGGGATTTATCTGGTCTTGCACTGTTCGTAACCTTTTGACAGCATTTTTCTGGAAATAGGTTCCATTCCAGTGCTACATTAAATCCAGTAATGGAAGGCTGACAAATTCCATGTCCCTTCTGTATTTGGAGACAAAGGATGCGTTCCTAGCTACTTGAGTGAAACCTGTTCTCCAGTTGTGTGTGACTGTCATATCTGCAGTCCTCTCTGTTGAAAATTCGTGCAGCAGTGGTAGCTTTGTACTGTAAGAACTTCACATAACCAGCATGTCACAGATGCACTAATTCTACCGGGGATTCGGTTTGGCTGCTAAAGAAATACACGATAATTAGGAATTTTCTGATTTACTGTTGACCCAAAACAATTAACTAGTTATGGCACTCCAAAAGTGGATTTACCTGACTGCAGCTAATTGCTTCAAAGTCCTGTTTGTTATGGCCTGCACATGGCAACTTTTACCTGCATGAAGCATATGTGATTCCATTACTATTTGCTTTTACTTATTTATAATCATATATAAAAATTTATATGTGTTTTATAATTACAACTTATATTTACATATTTATTTGGACATCAGGATCCTTAGCTAGGATATTCAGACCTGGATGATGCATCTAGGTATAACTTAAATAGCTTAAAAAAGGGAAGTTTTCTTCTTTTGAACTTCATAAGAACAGAGCTGATAAAAAAACCCCAGAGTTGTCCCAATAAAGAGTACTGGAAAGGTTATTAGAACACTTCAAATACTATATGAAGCTTGAACTTCTTGTCTCCTAATTAGCAGGTATACAATGAAATGCTGAAGTGCAGTCTGTGCAGATATTTTTGTCTTGCTAGCCCTTGGGAATCCTGCATGCTAAGTAGTGCCACTGGTTGGTTATTTATAGCCCCAGTGATGGTTTATGGGATTATTTGGGTATGATGTTCGTCACTGGTAGTGGATAAGCTAAGTTTGTAACTCTTCCCCTGAGCGTGTTTGCCAGAGAGAGATTACCTTAGCTGAAGACAGCCTTCAAACCATACAGCTGTCTTGAATTGCTTTAAAGGGGAATAAAGCTGAAACAGGCAATGAGAAGTCAACACAGATATTCCAATGTACTGCTGGGTGCCAGTGGCTTCCTATCCTTAAACAGTGAGCATGGGTTTGGGAAGGCTGCTGTTGCCATTGGTCTCCATCACTCCTTGAACCACTCTCTTGGCAGATTTGAGTCACGTGAGGAGATTCATGGGGTCTTAGAAGCTTAGGGGCCTTTGGGAGATGAGTGAGGGATAAATATCTTTGATGAACAAGTTGTTGTCTTGAGTTATTTATCTTGTCCGTGCATGAATAGTCTTGAAAAAGAGGATGGCAAGGCAGACTTGGTGATAACAGACAGTTTTCTGGCCCGAGTGTGAAGAATGCCTGGGGAAGTATAATCAGGGCCAGTCTTGTAGCAGTTATGTAATCTGTTTTGTATGCAGATTAGGGCTAATTCCTAAGGCATATTACTGGGAGAGTAAATAAAATATTTAGGGTAACTGTCACACATGCTGTTGGCTGGGCAGTGATGTTGGGAGCTTTGGCTTTCAGTCCTTCCGTTGTGCTGAACTGACCTGCAGGCTTTTTCCCCTTCAAGTCACTAAATCAATGCTGCCACAAACCTTCATCCTTTATTGTTTCCCCTGTTCCAAGACAGCTTGAGTTTTGGTTTACTTTAAAAAGTTCATAGTTGATCCTGAGTGCAGAGTGAGCAAATACAGCATTGTGCAAGCAGTTTAGAAAGCTTTACAGACCTGAAAATTGATGCATCGTGGATGCTATGTTTTTCTGTAACTGGACCCTTTTGTTCTCCTTGTAAGAAACTCAATCCCTGCAGACAATTTTTGGTTGCCAGAGGAGGTTCAAACATAACCAGAAACACCTGCTTCAGGCTGTAACCTGTTGAGACATGTTGGTTATGGGATTCAGTTCATGAAGTTAGTGTTCTTTTGCAGGATTTTCTGTTATCAAATGGAAAAGAACCCTCTGGTTCCTGGTGGTGTGTACTATTTAAATAGACCCCTGCAATCTAAATTGTGCTTTAATTGGTTATAAAATCTGATTCACTCTCTTAAGATCATGATACGGATCAGACTTGGGGGAGCAATGGAACCATGTGGTGTTCTAATGTTAAAATGACTTCAGAATAACAACTCTTTCATCCCTGGTGCAAGGGGCTTCCATAGGAAATGAAATCAAGACTTTCCACAAAACACTTACTTCTAAGGTTGCTTTTAAGACAGCAGTTCCATATGAGAAGGTGAATGAAATGTACTAATAACCTGTTTATAATTTGAATCTAAGCCTATGTTGTTGTAGCTTCTTGCCCATTAGAAATTGGTTGACATTCTTAATTTCCTGCTTCTGCTGTAGTTTGAAATATGTTTGCCATCAAATTTTTTTTTTGTATTTTTAGAGTTTTGATTAATGATAATTATGCTGATGCACTATTTAATAGATGAAAGTTAGTGGTAACATAAAATTTCTTCCAGTCTTTCTCATTAGAGTTCCACTTTGGGCCCAATGACTACTTTTCTAATTCAGTCCTGACAAAAACATACAAGATGAAGTCGGAGCCAGACAAGACAGATCCCTTTTCATTCGAAGGACCTGAAATAGTTGATTGTGAGGGGTAAGGAAAACTCAAATTCAAAAAAGCTTCTGAAGTAAAAACGCGTATTTTTTTTTGCTTACCGTGATGATAATGATTAGTGAAGATAAAACTGTTACTGACTTCAAAACTGGGAATGTTTGTGAGGATGATGATGATGATGATGTTAGCCTCAGCATGCAGAAGTAACAGATGCATAGATGGAGATGTATTTTAACAGAGTGTACATTTTAAATTGGACACCTTTCAAATTTAATAGTTCTCTAATTGAGGTAACAAACCTTTTATTTCCAGATAACTGGGTAAATTATATTTAGTCATTACTTTTCACAGACAACCTTCCTCCTCAGTCTGATAAATGGCCTTAGACTCTCTGGGATTCTTACCATCTCCTTAGCAATTTTTATTCCAGCAGGAATTAGTTTATTATTATCAGGCAAGAATAGGTCATATGTATGATGTGCTCTTTCAGCATGTTTTGAGGCTGGAACATAAAGGCCATGCAGTTTGATTCTGGCAGCTGTGGCTAATGCAGCAATTTTTTTTTAGTTTTAGTTTTATTGTTCTTGCAAAACACGTGTAGAAAACAGCCGTGAATGGTAAATTCTCATGTCTGTTCTGGAAGTCTTTTGAGTTGAACACCATATTAGAGTTTTTTGGGGGTAAAAGAATCGTTCCATCTAACCTAACCCTTTCTTTTCCCATCCGTGATCTTTGCTCTATAACCAAATTTCAGTGTCACACCAGAGCAGAGCTGACACAAATGAAAAACAGCTTTTCTGCTCTATTTTTCTTAGCATCTAAGTATTCTTTTCTGTTGGTGATTATTTGGTTTTTGGTGTTTTTTCTGCTCCTCCAAGGACGTGTTTTGGTGGTTTGGTTTTTCGGGTTTTCTAACTCACACTTAAGAAATGCCAAAATATTTGGTTTTTTGAAGGCATGCTGACAACCTCAAAACTTCTTGAGTTTTTAGTGCTACATGCTGGCTTTTGAATTGAGCATTCAGCTGCAGTGAGGCAAAATGTCTACATGGATGTTTACTGAAAGTTGTACCTAAGTAACAGATTTCTCCATTTTGAAGAAAACTTTAGTTCATTACAGCAAAATATTTTCTGTTTTAAGTATTACAAAGGAATGCTTTCCAAGATTGCTGATTTGTCAAAACTTTGATTTCAGTTGATGTTTCCTGATAAAGGTGTTAGATATGGTACAAGAGCAGGAAAACATGTCTGTGACTTGTTACACAGTTTAAGTATAAAACTGATGACTTTGGCCATCTGTCTATAGGAGAAGATATTTTTGAGGCACTTAGGTGGGAACTGTGACACCATTATTTCCATTACAGGGGAATTAGCTGTGTTTGCCCCTCACTCTTTGCTGTGTGCAGTTTTGGGTAAAACTTATTTGAATGGAGAGAGACTTTTCATTGAGTGTCAGTTTGTACAGCAGCAGAATGGAACTGAGACTGAAGCTCTTTTCAGCTTGATGTGCTTGGTGCCAAGTCAATCTGAGCACTGCTCTTTGGAGAGCTCAGACACTGCTCTCCCTGGCCACTCTTTGGACATGCATTTTTAGAGTAACTGGACACTGCCCTGACCTGTAATGCATTGTTTCCTAATGGTCTGACTGGTGAGATTTTTTCTGGAGTAGTTTAATCCTGTCCTTGGTTACAGATGTCCAGTTGTTGGGCGAAAAAGGTATTGAATTATGGGTGGAATGGGGGAGTGATTATTCTTCCAAGACAAACTTGTATAGCATTTTCATTTAGGGAAATACTTGATATGTCCAAATACACATCATCTATAGGACTGTGATCCACTTCATATCTTGGCAAGTAGCTTTATGTAGAGAGTGATAAGCCATCTTGGCCTTGATGTTGCTGCTGTGCTGCTCAGTTCCTTCTTTTCTGTGGTGCCTTATGTTAAAATGCTGTTTCTCACATGCTGTCTCTAGGTGTACTATTGACTGGAAGAAAGGAAAAAATGTCACGGTTAAAACAATCAAGAAGAAACAGAAACACAAGGGCCGAGGCACAGTTCGGACAATTACTAAACAAGTACCTAACGATTCATTTTTTAACTTCTTCAGCCCAATTAAAGGTAGGCTTGGAAATTAAGAATTTAGGATCCTTAAAATATGTTGTGTTTTACTTACTTATATTTTTATTTATGTGGCTTAAACATTCAAACTATTTATGGTGCTGCATTGTAAACTGTCTGCTTACTAGAGGAAGATTGCAAACTCTTGCCCATCCAAACAGATAATTTTGTTCTGATGTTGTTCTGTAGAATTTGGCCAATAAGTGTGCAGTGTGAACAGGATTCATAGTATGGAAGGAGTCTCATGTAGACTCTCTTAAAGAAGCTGACAGGTTTTACCACAGGATGGCTCCATGCATCAGTTTGATGTTTCTAGCATGCAAAAGAAATGTATTCCATTGTTGGTCAAGTTTACAGCATAGTGGTTTCATTGAAACCTCTGTGTCAAGTGACAGAACTTCCTGTAGTTTCTTCTGTGATTAATTAGTGATCCCTGATACTCCATACATAATTTTGTCATTTTCCTAGTCTAATATTAGATGTGTAGTCACATATTAAACAATTCAGATGGATACCAAAACCATTATTTTTTTTCCTAGTACAAGTTTCATTGCCTTCTTATGTGAACATAGATGAAGGAAGTAGTTTATTTTTTGGACTAAAGGGGTCTTACAAGAAAGGTGGTGAGGGATTTTTGCAAGGGCAGGTAGTGAAGACAAGGGGAATGGCTTTAGGCCAAAAGAGGGCAGGTTTAGGTTATTAGATATTAGGAAGAAATTCTTGACTGTGAAAGTGGTGAGACACTGGAACAGTTTGGGGCATCCGTAACTTCTCTGGGCGTTCTTGGAAGTGTTCAAGGCCAGACTGGATGAGGTTTTTCAGCAGCCTGGTCTTGTGAAAGGTGTCTCTGCCTATGGCAGAGGGGTTGAAACCAAGTGATCTTTAAGGTCCCTTCCAGGCCAAACCATTCTGTGATTCCAGAGATGTACTTAACAAAATGGTTCTTGATTCTGTCCTGCGCTATTAGGAACTACCTGTGCCTCCTAAATACCACTGCAAATCCCTGTGTATGTGGGTTAATACACATGGGATATGTATTTTCAAAGTTGGCGGTGGTTTGGTACAGGAATGTCCTTTAATTTTTGTTGCTGCTTTGAGAAAGAGATGGAGATTTGTCTCCTGTTGGTGTTATATTTTTCTTTTAAATACTTAAGGGCACACTTTGCAATTAGCTGTGTAGGATAAGACACTGACATCTGCTGGCAGTTGACACTAGCATTTTCAGCTTGAGAACAGACTGAGCCAAATAATCTCTTTCACAATAGATCACATGGTAGTGTAGAGAAGGGAAATACATTTCGATTTGTATTGGGGTTTTTTGCAATGATTTGATTTTTTTTGTTGTTTGTTGGTTGGTTGGTTTTGTCTCTAAACAAACAAAACACCCACCCTGTTCCATGCTGGTTACAGTACTGGGCCTCATTTCAACAGTGCTTTGCAGATTCATGTCAAATTGTTCATCTACTTGGTACCAGTTGTTTTGGGGGAGAGGAGACGATTTGTAGTGCTCTAGCCGAATGAAGTTACTGTAATTACAGCATTAACTGAGAGACTAAATATGTTGATCTGCATGCCTTCTGAACCCATCTTTGCAGAAAGTATTTTCTGTGCAAAACCCTTTGACATCCAAATGGCAGGTCTGATGCTCTAACTACAACCCATGAAATTCCTATAAGTACAATTTCTGTAGGTTTAACTTAATATTAATCTGAATTGTCATTATAGTTTTAATAGTCACCTTGTGAAGCCTTTACAACCTCAGTGTTTTCTGGTATGAGGAGGTCTTTATACAGTGTTTTGTCATCTTGAATATTGAGGTGGGTGAGACTGTAAAAGCTTCTCTTAAATTTGTTCTCTTCTTTTTGCAGTATCTGGTGATGGAGAGTCATTGGTAAGTTTTTGAAATGGCACAGTTGCGCTTTGCCACATTCTTTTTGCCAAGTTGCTGTATAGTGACTATAGGGTTCTTTTATCAAGCACTCTGTATTTTTATTTTTGCTTTTGACAAAGCTGGGCTTCACCTTGAAAAAGTGAAAGGATACTGTTGACTTCTCCAAGTAATCCACTGACAGTTCACTGTTACACGACTTGCTGATCCAAGACATCTCCAGTGGTTGCTGTTGGAAAGGTCATTATTTTCCCTGCCACGCAGCACTCCTGCATGGCTGGTACCTGACTTCTTTAAAAATCAGTCTGGAGCATTCTGAACAGTGCTGTAATGTCAGATGCCAGAGCCAGCCAACTCTGTATGAGCTTTTTAATAGAAGGTGCCTCAGCAGGATGGTAACGTGTGTGTAGAAAGTAGAAAACTTGTACAGAAGATCACAATGCTGCAAATCTAGATTTAGACTTTAGATTTTATTGTTACAAAGTGAAGTATACTGAAAGTAACTGTGACCTGAGGGTTAATGATGACAGTGTGATGTTTTCCCAAACCTTTGATATATTTTAATCTGCTTCTGTGTAGCACATCACATTTGCAGTAGAAAACTCAAACTGACTTGCCTTACAGGATGAAGACTCAGAATTCACTTTAGCAGCAGATTTTGAAATTGGACACTTCTTCCGTGAAAGGATAGTCCCTCGTGCTGTGCTGTATTTCACTGGGGAAGCTATAGAGGATGATGATAACGTATGTATGCAATTAGCATTTTGTTTATTAGTCAGCACATAGATAGAAACATTCTCCTCACTTTCTGATTAGACTAGTGTGAAGTAGTAATTACATGAGAATAACAAAAAAAACCCCGAAGAGATTCCTGTTACTTGGGGATAGGAAAGAATCATTCAACTTGCTATAAGTTGTAATCTGCATCTGGAAGGGTCCAGATTTCATTTCAGTTACAGTGTTTGAATATGCTACACCTATTACTGCAAAAGTTTTAATGCAAATACTAGCAGAGCTAATTAAACCTTGGGTTTGTTTTTCAGTTTGAAGAAGATGAAGAAGGTGAAGAGGAGGTGAGATGCACACTATCTTTTGTAGATAGCTGATTACCTATTGCATTCCAGTGCCAGGAATAGTTCCATATGGAGCAGAAAACAGGTGTTCATAAATGCTCTTGTGCATGGTACTTCTTTCCAAAAGAGTTCAGTATTCATGACTTGCAAAACTGTGGCTGGTTTTTTCTCTTCAGAAAAGTACTTTCTGCAAGAGCATTTATGCATGTTTTTTCTAGTATTTTGAAAGCTGCTTTCTGACATGAGTCAAAAGATAGAGATGAGGCTTTTTTTCTAGAGTGCTGCATGATAAATATCTGTTCCTTAGGTGGTAGTGGAATTCAGCTGTCAGCTTTTAGTTGTCATAAGCTTGAAGACTGGGTCTCACTAAATGTAAAAAAGGGGAAGTGTGCAACTGCTCGGCATAAATGCTTAATTTAGGCTGGAATTTCTCGTATACCAAGAGCTCTGGTCTATTTGCAGTAGTGTTGTATGAATACAAACATACTGTGAAAAGCTTTGCACAAAACCACTAAATGTTACCACACTTAAATGAACTAATATCCTTTGCATTTTCTGCTTTACTGCTTTTACTGTGCTGTTCTTGCTAATTTGTCAAAGGTACATCCCTGACTGTTGTCAGCTTCACCATAGCAGAGTACACCAGAAGTTATCAAGCTGCTGATCTGATGTGAGCTAGCAGCTTTCAGCATGCAGTCTCTTTTTTCTCTGTGCTTAGGCTGTTGAGTGACTAAACATTTTCGTATTTTTTAAGCTGGGTATTGACAGAAGTGCATATGTGTATTTTTCATCAGTCTCCAGTGCCAGATGTTACCACTTGGATGTGGTTGTAAAACTGAGTGCAAAAATCCTGCACAGGAATCCACAGCCTGTCCACAGTAATCTAAATAAACAGACCCTTTGGAGGGAGACTGAAACAAAGAATAACATCAGACATACATACCTATTACCAGAGCTAAAATTCAAAATAATTTGTTAGGTAGAAGTTTGAAAAGTGCTGTGGGACTGCAGCAGCAGCTTACGTAGGCCATAGTGAAACATTTATATCATCTTCTAGAGATTTTGCATTTAAAACGTGGAAGATGCTGAAGTTTTCTAAATCAGCCCGATATTGACATCTGAAACATTCTGGAATACAGTGATAACTTAATTTGCTACTTTGCTTTTTGTCCATTACAAAAAGTTGCACTCTTAACCTGTTTTAATTTCTGTTAGTTTATCTCTATTTTGTCATAGGAGTTGGAGGGGGAAGAGGAGGGAGAAGAGGAGGAAGATGCAGAGAGTGATCCTAAGGTAAGGAGTTTTGTGTGCCTAGTCATAACACAGACTATAATCATGAGCAGTGTAGCTTAAGGGTATAATAGTTTGTGAAGAGATCAATAAATTATTTTAAAAATCCCAAAAACCACCCTAACTTCTGACTGCAGTGTTATCTTCAGCACTCAAATTGCTCTAAAAAAAAGTTAATGTTTCCATCAGTTGAGAAAATACAGGTTTTTGGCTTCCAACCTGCACTAATTGCCAGACTGTGTGCCTTTGCTTCTTAATGGCATCTCTGTGTAATGCTGATACATAGTTTTCCTTTAAAAAGGTCATATTCAGATGGTCTTTGGCTGGACTTCAAGTTAGAATTAGTCTGACAAATCTCAACTAGCTTGTTTATTTTCTTTTCCTTAGAATTGTTCTTTATCGTTGTCCTGATGGCTGCAGGTTAGACTCCACATGTCTGTACTTGGTTAGAAATCAAAAAAAAAGTCAGTCTTCAACTTTGAATTTTAAATTTTATGATACCTGGCTTAAAATTCAGCCTTGAGGGTTAGTATTCCTTCTGATAGGTATTTTTCAGTTCGTCAGTCGTGGTAAATGCTTCTATTTAGTGAAGCTGGGACAGTGATGACAGACTTGTGTTCATTTAGTTCTTAAAACATCAACTTTCAATTTTTTATAAAGACAGATGAAAAAGTGAAAGGCATGCAAAACTGCTTGGTCTTTGGATGAAAGTCTTTAACAGCAGCTTAACATGTCACTCTTCTGGTGTAGTTTTATATACATCATAGTATCATTAGTAAATGCTTTTTGTCACTATCAAGCATCAAGTTTGTTTTTCTCTAATGAGAAATTCTGTATACTAAAGAAAGTCTGTCTTGTACAAAGATCAATCAATCAGGGTTAGATGGGCAGAAATCAGTATTCTGACTGCTCTGATCAAGATGCAGTGGTGTACCTGTAATGGGAAAAAGTTGGACAGCTGAGAAACAATGTTAGTTCTACATCAACACATGTTTGTGTGAAGTATCAAATATCCTTCTAGAGGATTTGGTATTCTGTAGGGAAGAAAAACCTTAAGTTACCTTGGAAGGTTATGGTTGTTGCCTCCTGTATTATTTTGTACATTTCACTTTTCATCCATGCTGACAGTTCCTTTCAATTTTTTCCCATTTAGGTGTAATATAAGTCTGTTTATCATTCATACATTTCTAGGTAAGGTGGAATTCCATTCATACCTAACTTCCAAGAGTCCCATTTGTAGTCATGCAATGTGGTTTGTTTTCTAGGGTTTTCTGTTTTGTTTTGGTTTTTTTTCCTTGTATGGGCAAAAGAAATGGGGGAATGGTGACTTCAGAGTTTAGGTTTTATTAGTCAAAAATAGAAAGAAATGGGTGTAGAGATGAGTGCCTTTAAATCATATAATTAAAGTAGATTTTTCAGAATGACACTCTGCCTTCCTGGCACACTTTCTGCTTTGCCTTTGTAGCAATCAAACTATTTCATATACACATAATACAAGATACTGAGACTTGTCAGACTTTTATTTTTCCTTGTTTCTGGTTTGATGTTGCATCTCTTTACTGTTTCTAATGCACTTGCAAATTATTTTTAAATATCTTCTCTGCTTTTCTTAAAATCTTGTAACATCAGCTTACTTAGTATGCCTTTTCCAGCATCTTATTTATGCTGCCTGACAAAGGCAGGCAGTCACTCTTAGAAGCCTTTTCTTGATCTCTCATGATTCTGCACAGGTATTGTTCTTCTGCTCATCTGTCTCTTTATTTAAAAGAAGAAAGAAAAAGTTCCTTTTGTCGTATACTGTCATCTTTCACCTTTCATCCCATTCCTCACAGAGAACAATGCCTGCAACAGCCCCCATACTTCTTCCCCTTCCCCCCCGTATTTTAGGCTTGTGTCTTTTTATTTTAATTGTTTAGAAGAAGCTATAATCCTTCTAGCTCATTGCCTCTGCATAGATAATACCCTTCTTTGCCTTTGTTAAACTCAAAATGGAGCTGTGCTTCTGTGTTGGTTTTTGGTGCCTCAGCATACATGCACTGGTGGTTCACCTGCAGTAGTAGAACACCCATTTGTCACAGTGGCTTGTCTGTTGTCCTGCCGCAGTCTGTTACACAGCTGTGTTCCCTCCCTACAGTTAAAAATTGTCAGCCACTGGCTCCAGTTTCTCCAGCCAACTTGGAATTCTTTTATTTTGTCCTTTGACACTCATACTCCAGTCCTGTTTTCCATTCTTTTTCGTGCTTGTTTCTCCTGCCGTTTTCTGGTCCTGATTCTCCTTGTTCCTTGCCTTTCTTTGCTTTTTAGTTCCCACCCCCTGCTTTTCTTATCTAGAATAGTTTTCTTTTTCACGTACACAAAAGTAATTGGTCTGTTTTCCTTTCAAATCCAGTTTCTCCTTTTCAGTCATTTCCATATTACCTCCTCCTTTATTGTTGTAGTACATTTGCTGCATGTCAACACTTTCTGCTTTGTTAACTTTTCCTCCTTCCTTCCTGTGAGATCTAAGTACATTTGAGTTGTTCAGATACAACCAGATCATTATCCTCTCTTACATAAAGCACTTGTGCCATACATACGTTGTGGCTTTGGAAGACTGAGCAGTCAGATGATTGGAAGTAGCTTCAGAAGATACTACAAAACTGGATAATGTAGCTTGTTTTGTCTAGTGTATTTTTCTGTGTGCTTGCATGTCCCATTCCTTTAGCTGCCTTTATGTCACCTTACTGAGGCTGTGCTTGAGTTGAGAAGTAGCTGACAGGGTAATGCAGAGTGCTGGTTTGAATCATGAGCAAAAGAGCTGCTGTGTGTGTGTGAGACTGCATGGGCCTCAAGGTGCTTTGTCTTCTGAGTTACAGTGACAGGACCTGTCACCAGCAAACTCATTTCCAGAGCCAGTTGTGGAGGGAGGCAGTTTGGGTTTAGGGTTGCATACTTAACTCCAGTTAGCTCTGGATTTACATTCTGTGTATATGTTCGATATCCTTGCTTTTTCTCATTCAGTAACATAGAATAGGAAATAAAGATAAGGTTCAGCTTTAGGTCCCATAATTGGACTATTTCCTTAAAGATGTTTCAGAAAGGCTTTCTGTCTTCTCCACTGGAAAGGACATCAGATTTAGTGCCTGCTGCCTGCCTTGTTCCACTGTTGGCAGCAGAGTTCTTGGGGAGTCAGATGAGATCTTGATGATCTGCCTGTTCCTGCATGGCTACTTTAGCAGATGGGAAGCTTCCGAAAAACTAAATTGGAAAAGTAAGGAAATAGAGACTTGATTGCTCTTTGAATCACCTAGGCATGTATCTTGCCTAGTGTGTTTAAACACTGAAGACTAATAGAAATTCAGTCTTGCCTTCAGCAGGATCTGTTTTGAAAAAACAAAATTGCTAAAATTAGTGGTATCCATATTTTGGATTTATGTCCCCATCCTCTAGGACACCAGTTTAACTGGATGGGTAGACACGGTGGGATTTGTGTAGGAAAGTCATGAAAGCAGTATTAACTCAGACTTGTTTTTCTTCTCTGTTTTAGCCCTATGTTCTTGCAAATTTTAAGTGAAATTTTTAATTCTGAGCAAGTGATGCAATAAGTGAGCGGCGGTGACAAAAAGCTTTATATTGATCTTCGTTAGCAAAAGAGAAAAAATAGTTGAGAGTCTCACTCCGCTTGTTCATATCCACTGGAATGGCATCTCAAACGGAAATTTAAGGCCCAGAGTAGTTTAAACTCCTTGCACAGAATAAGTAAATATGAAATACTTTAAAGATACAAAAATTTAAAAATTCTACCAATTTTAAGATGAACTTAAGTCTGCTTATGGTTACTGTAGAGAATCTGTTTACAACAAGAAGAATTCTTGTCTCTGTAGCCCTGGTCATGATCTTCAGTATGTGTGTTTACTGCTAAATTTATTTTAAAATAAGATGCAATTCCTCCTTACCTTTGCCAGTTGAAATCTCTCTGGTCTTTATTGCCTGGCAAATGCACTTCACTACCTTTCTAAGATACCATGGGGAATTAATTTAGGGAAATAGAGCATGAATGGAAATCTTGCCAGGGTGGGGTGATAAATGGCACAGGGGCTAAGGCAGATCAGTGGTAGTGGTTGGCTGACCCAGTGTCACCAGCACTTCCTGGGCTCTGCAGGAAGAGCAGGCTCAGGCTTTAAAGCCCAGCCTGAGGGAGTGTGGGTGTCAGCTCTCCATCACACTCACAGCTTGGGGTCTGGCCCCTGATCTTACCAGAGCTAGCAGAGGCCAGAGATAAGTTCCAGTGTGTGTGGCCTGCTGGAGCAGCTGTAACTGGAAGGGAATTGTGGTCTCTTTGTGCTGGTGTCCTCTGGGATTAGGCTGTGAGATGTTTGCACAAGGCTGAGGGTACCTGAAGGCAGCGTGGAGCTCATGTGCTGGCTTCCTCAGCAAGGGCAGTGCTGTGTGTTAAAATGGTGGGAGAACAGGGATTATGTTGGAGTAAATGCTGCCTTGATACTTAGGGCCTGCCTAAACATTCTGTATGTATGGCTAACACAGATACACCCTCAAGTGTAAACTAAATATAGCATAAAATAGCTGTATTTGTCTCCAAATCCTCCAGCAACTGACTCAAATCCAGGAACCCCTGAGATCAGTAATCAACGCTGAAAGGTCCTTAGAAAGGAACTTCTGTGATCTCTGTGACTCAGTTTTTACAGGATAAACAATTATATGCAGTAAATATGATCTAAGTGTTTACAGAAATAAGGAAAAGATAATGAAGTTTATTAGAAAATACAAGTGTTTTGGTTGATCATTAAAATTTGGCGGAAATGATTGCAGTGGTCAACCTAAGTGTGCCTTGAACTACATATAACAGGTGACTAGGAAGGAAGGAAGGAAGGAGGGGGTGGAAAGATGTTTAAGTACATTTTAAATAGCAGGTTTGTTATTTTATCATGGCTCTTATCCAGAATGCAAAGAGGAGAGGAACTGATGCTGCCTGCACACTGCTCTGGCCATGTCTAAATACCAAGCAGTTAAAAGAAAAATACAAATCTTTAGAAAACTTTTGATAAAAACGCTGCTGGGTTTTACCTGCCCCTAAAAAAAAAAAAAAAAGGAATAGCATGCAATATGCTACCAGTGGCAGTTACATTTTAATTTAAGAGCAAGAATGCTAATTTTGTATTCTGTGCAAACATATCCCTTTTCCTGTATTTAGTCCCCGATCAGTGAAATTTAATTCACATCAGTGTCACTTGGAACTTTAGGCAGATGAGAGAGAACAAAGTTAAAGTTAGCCAGGTGTGCTGGGTGAGGAATAACTCAAGGAAGAAGTCTGAAAGGTCTCAGACACATCCCTGCATTTGCAGTGGGAATGATAGTGACCACTCTGACCCTGAAGCAGGTTAGGTGAGAGAACAGAAGAATAGCATGGATTTAGTGCAGATTATCAAGGGCAAACTTCTTGATAAGGAAGTTTAAGTTAGTTGCAGCTGTTCTTCCTTACCAGAGGCAAAATGCTTGAGTTGTCTTAGCTCTTGGTTACTTGATGTATACTGAATTTTGCCATGAGTGCATCTTCTATAACACGTAAACCTCCTCTTTAGGATAGTAACTGAGAAACATTTTACTTTGCATCAGTGACGTTCAGGATGTTGTGTTTTTCTTTACTAGGCTTCAGCAGGTTTCTGTGACTGCTGTTGGTGTATAATAAACTGTATTAAGGGGAGAAGCAAAGTGGAAATGCACTGAATAAAGTCTCCTGCTTTCTAAGAATGCTATTTTACAATGCAAAAAAAAGCAAGAAGTGCAGTGTAAACCTGAAGTTCTTAGCTGTTAGAGTACTTGTTCTCATTCCCAAATACACTTCCTTTTGCCAAAGGGGAAGTTGTTCTACTACCTAATGAAGGTGTTTCTACTTTTCCATATTCAGATTAACATACGGACTTCTTGCCCAGTGTTAGATTGTTGAATAGTTACCTGCTGGTGATGCAGAACCTAGAAGAAATCAACACATTAATTACATTTTTATCACCTTAGCAGAAAGGGCAAGGCTCCTAAGGAAAAACTCAGACGTGCTGCAGAATAAGCAGCCTGCCTTCCTCCCTCAGAGCTGGAGGAGGTGGCAGTTGATTGTTAAAATTCTTTAATAGGGCTGGAAGTCAAATAGACTCTGGTTGGGGGAGTAGGTGGTGGTTTGCTTTCTTTTTTGTGTGAACCTTGGCCTACAGGATGCAGTGTTAACAGCACAAAAATAGATTAAAAATTACAGGGTACCAAGGAGCTGGGGGCAAGGGGAATCCCAATAAATGTGGTGACTCTGTTGGATCTTTATCATGTAGCTTGAGTTTGCATGTAGCACTTTTGTACATGCTAGTGATACCTAGTTAATTCAGAACTGCATAGCCAGTTTCTGTTTATTTGTTCAAGTATTTTATGCCAATTGGATTTTTAACTGGTTATTTTCTCTTGTTCCTTTTATACAGAAAGAGTCCAGCCAACCTGCTGAATGCAAACAACAGTAATAAGGAAATACCACTTGGAAGTGATATTTGAACAACTTGTAACAAATAGTTGGATACCTGGCCTGCAGTTCAGGATATTTTATCGCTGCAGCACAATCTTATTAACAATGCTTAAAATTAATTTGTTTTAAAATGCATGATTTTCACTAACTTTATTGCTTAACATGTACAGTGGCAACTTCAATGCATTTGGGAAATATGAGGTTTAAATAAAGCACACTCTACAGCCGTTGGTACACTGTAGCTCAGTATGTCAATAGGCCTTTAGAGCCTTTTGCCCTATGCATAGGGGAATAGTCCAGACTACCATGTGAGGATTATCCATTTTCTTGTTAAACATTGAAAATCGTGGAATAGCAATGTGCTGAGAAGCTAAAGTAAATGGATTACATGTATGGTAGCTGAAACAGATAGAGCAATATGACTTTTTTGCTAGTTCCCTCCCCTCTTTTTTAATGTTTCTCGCAACCTACAAATTGAACTAGTGCTTGAGCAGCTTTAAATGTCATATTTATTATCTCAGTACAACCAGTTGAGTTGAAGTAATTTTACTTCATTGAAGAGGGTGTCATATTTGAGACTTAGTTGTTCATCTTACTATTTATTTATTCATGTTTGTAAGTACTTTGACAGAATTAGTGCTTTTTAATAGTTTTTAATATACTTGAAAAATCTTCTTCCTCTTTTGCATACAATATGGGTACTTGTAAAACAGGTAATTCAAAGTGGTCTCAATGTAGTAGTCTAGACAGAAGAAACAAACTCATATCAAAATGACAACTCTTCTGGATGAAGATCAAAATGCAAAGGCCAAACTGTTGCGGTTGGTAGAAGTGGGTTGCAGCCAAAGAACCAGACAACTTCCAGTAGTCTTAATTGCTTAGTGTCCAGCATGAAAGGACCTTTCACTATGAGCACGGAAACTTATCAAAGTGAATCGGTTCAATAAATCTGAAGTTTGGGTGTCTTACTTGCAACACTGAAATGATTCCATTCCACAATTTCTTTTATTTAAAGTTCTGAAGTCGTCAAAACTACCTTTTGTTGTTGTGTGGCACTTAAGGTACACGTTTCTAGTTTCAGCATCCATTGCCAACCTCTGGCAGCAGTTGAATAGCAGCTGTATCAACACTGTGACCAGGCATGTAGAGTGCTCCAGCCTTACCTTACACATTTGTAACTTAATACGGTGTTTTCAATTTGTACAGAATAGATAGAATATTCTATTAAAGTTGTGAAACATGATTGGTGGTGCCTGTCTGGTCCCTAATGCTTCCTAGGAGAAATGAGCATCCTGTTGTGAAGGGTGGAGTGTTTAACACTGCACATTTCCAGCTGCTCGGCCATACAGCTCCTGGCTCAACATCTGCCTTTGCCAAAAGCCAGAACAGGAGCCCTTGTAAATATTGCACTGCACAGTTCTTTGATCTAAGTCAGAACAAACTTGCTCAATTTGCAAGCAAACGGTCTGGAATCTTTTTGTAGGAGTTGGGGTTTTTAGGGAAGCAGTGTCATTACAAGATTACACATGATCCGTGCACTTTGGTCAGGGACTGAATGAGGTGCTGGGGGACAAACAGGTTTATGAATGTTAAGGTACTCCCACATCTGACCTCACAGTCAGAAAATGTAACAGCAATGCTCAGGTGCCACAGTGTTAGGGCAGGAGTGAGGAAAGAAAGCAGGAATAGGGATAAGTTCTGGGCTTTATTTAAAAAAACATTTGTAACCTACGACTCTTGACTGCAGTGCACTTTTGCAGGCATGGAGAGCAGTGTGAAGGCATGTCTGACAAGGGCAGGAGTAACAAAGGGAGCTTGCCCATGTGCAGACTGGCTCAGCGCAGTGCCAGGGTCATCAAATGGAGAGATTTGACCTGGTTTGTTTCTTTCTGTATTGGAAGAAACTGAGTAATAGTTCCCCATCCTCAAGCAGTACTTTCCACTACATGGTTAAACGGGAGTGCTGCTACCTGGAGATAAACATCTGCAAATTAGCACACCAAAGTAATTTATGTGCATGAATCCTGAAAGGCTGACTTTAATTTTGAGAAAACGGGAAATTCCAGAACATGTGGAGCAAATGTGCCAGCATCGAGGGAGCCAAATGAGATGGGTGGGTAATGAAGCTGCCTAGCAAGATGTTCATCCTAGGGAAAGCGATGGGAAAGCTGAGCTGGGATTCGTTCAAGCAGTTAATGCCGGTTGACACAGCCTAATAGAAAACAGATCTTGTCAAAACCCAGCCATGCTCTTCCCCTTGCAGATCTCACTGATAAGGGCAGAGATGAGCAATTCTTAGACTTCTGTGTTTTCCCTACAGACCATGTCTGCAGGAAATGAACTGGTACCTGTACAGCTCATTCCTCTAACAGAACAGAGTATGAAGAACTGATTAAGTGGTAGGCAGAACGTCATGGCCAGGTAAATCCAGGCTGGATGGTAAATACAGGGAGTGTGGGCATTCAAAAAAGCACAAGTTACTGTTGAAACAAATTTTTTTTAAAATTATTGGTTTGTTTTGAAGACTGGGCCTTGAGACAAATAAATGAATGCCCTATACAAAGCTAGCAGAAATTTTTTTAAATGGTGAGGTGATAGCAAAAAGTCTATGTGTATCCATGATCCATGCCTGATTGCCATGTCAGCACCCTGATAAAAACCCTAACGTTTAGTCCGTGGAACACGCTTTGGTGATGCAGCCTTCAGGTTGGTGGCTTCTCATATGAGGGAGGAGAAAACTCCAGTTCTGGGCCTGAAAGCTGAAGCAGCTGGAAACACTCCAAGAGGAATTCATCTGGCATGTCGCCTGCTCGGGATGCAGCATGATTAACAGCCTCTCAGTGCCTGGGTTGTCTAGGAAGAGAGCCTTGGAGGTACTGCCCTGCTGCCCTATCTGATACAGGAACAAATGGCAAATACTCTGCTCCCAGCTGAAACTCGGGGACAGCCTGTGGTTTCTCAGGAGTCCTCAGCACAGCATCAGGGTACCTTCCTGGAAGTTTGGTATTTGGGATAACAGAGCTTTCGGTTCAATTTCAGTATGTTCAGTTATTTGGGGTTTGCTATTTGGTTAGGATTTGTGGTACCTGGAAAAATTAAGATGGTCTCTGTGTGTTTCCACTCTCCTCATCAAACAAGCTTTTCCTGTTTTAAAATAAAGGAGACTTGTAATAGATTCACGCTCAGTTAAATGCTGCCTTGCCGGCAGTTCCTCAAGCAAATGAGGTCTCGCTGGGAAGCCAGCTCAGCACAGCACAGTCCAGAGGAGCCCCACGCTGCAGAGGAACATGTAAGAAGAGGTCAGACTAGTTCAGCACGAGGAAATCGCTCACTCTCTGTGAGCTCGGTGATGCAGAGAGGTGAGTTCAAGATGTGACACACGGCCTGGCTGCCTGACATTGCACTGAGGTACCACAACCTTGTGAACTTGTGCTTGAAATGTGCACCTCTCTGTGAAGCATCTTTGCTCCAGCCCTGCTGGAAACAATTCTAGCTCAGGAAACATCCTTTCCAATTGGGCTGACAGGAAAGATGCAGAGGGACTATTTACAAGACATACTTGCAGGAAAAGGGACAGTGGCTTCAGACTGAAAGAGCAGGTTTAGATTCGATATTAGGAAGAAAATCTTTATTGTGAGGGTGGTGAGGCACTGGAACAGGTTGCCCAGGGAAATTGTGGATAACCCATCCCTGGAGGTGTTCAAGGCTAAGCTAGATGGAGCTCTGAGTAACTTGGTCTAGTGAAAGGTGTCCCTGCTCATGGCAGGGGAGGTGGAACGAGATGATCTTTAAGGTCCCTTTCCACCCAAACCACTCTGAGTCTATGAAAAATGGCAGTGTATAAAAAAAAATAGAGTGCTGAATTCATGCTTCTTTATCCTCTGCCTCTTCCCAAAGATAAATACCTGTATTATTCCCCAGTTATAGTCCACAGGGAATTGATTTTGTGTCAGTATCTGGAGCTGAAGTCCTCACAGTTCTTACCTTTGCTGTCCACGTTTTTCACTACAAATCAGTGTGCAAACAGCTCTGTTGCAGTAGCTGTGACCTGTGCATGGAAGAACCTTCATCCTCCCTCTCCCAAATGGTTTACAGTCATCACACTAATAGCAGGAAGAATTTCTTTTTTCCATTTGCTCATACTGCTGTCCTAAATACCACCAGCCTCTCACAGGCCAGGGCCATGAATCCTAAACAATAGATGCCCTAAGTCACTCTGGTTTTGACAAGCATCCAAGAAAAAGAAAAGGGAAAAAAATTTTTTAAAAAAATCAAGCCTGTGCGCTGTTAATGAGGCATCATGTGAATGAAGACTGAGCAGTTTGTCAAGTGCCAGCTTTTGTTTCCAGACTGGCTTTCCTCTCTGCTTGTTCACCTCGCCATTACACAAGCGAAAACGCTCGCTCCACCCAGCAGCGCTCGCCTCTTGCACAAGCTGCCTTACCCTCCGGATTTTACCGTGGGAATTTGGACACCGTGTGGGGATGCCAAACCAGGTTAATGCAACCCAGTGAGCCTGTGCTGCACTTGCCAGCTCTGCTCCTCACATAGAAGCCTCCTGGCTTCTATGAGCCTCCCTGGTAACAGTCCCCCACTGCGAGAAAGATCCCTCCCAGCAAAGTTTCCTTTCCCAAAAGAGCATCGCCAGTGACGCTGTGGCTTCTCACTGGCTCGCCCCCTCCTCCCTGCTTGCCTCCACCATCTGCAAGGTGGACATAACCCATACTAGACCCATCCCAGCTGGAGAAAAAGGGCTGAAGAGAGGGGAAACAGTGGCGTAAGGAATTCACTCATTATTCATCACGACCCAAAGGGTGGAACAAACAAAGTAATAATTTGCCCCTGTTTGGGGCAGAAACCAAACAGCATAGGATGGTCTGGTCTATCATTGATACAAATATTTGCACTCCCAAATATTCCTTGTAAGCTGTTAAACTGATCTTTCTACAAAGTAAATTCACTCTGGTTTTTGAATCCACCTTTTAGGGATAAAGGTGCTTAGGTGTTTATAGCACTAATGTCTGTTTGATCAACTCTGTTAAGGTCACACTTAGGTGGAGGTTGGGATTTTATTTTTGCCTTTTTTTAAATATTGTTTTTTTACTTAACCCAATTATCTGGTCTTCCTTCTTCCTTTTCATGCTCCCAACTTAAGGCACATTCCAAACTCTTTGATTTGGCTGAACAGAAAGAGCGTGAGAGAAGGAAGGTTGAATGAAAAGTGAGTATTGGAGCTCCTACCAAAGCCAGCTGCTGAAGTCGGCGATGGGACATAACTTGTTAGGGGAGTTACAGCACTTGCTGTAGAGGTCATGCACAGCTCCTGCACGCAAGTGAATAGTTCAAGGCGTTTTGATGCAGAGAAAAAACAATTAAGATATAACTGCTGCTGACATTCCCCTGAGCCGTTTCATCTCTTACCGCTTCAAAAAAGCAGGGAAAAACAAATTATGTACTTTCAATCTGAGATTTATATAGTATGAATTGTTGCTTAGCCTATGAAAAGATCAAAAAGGAGATCTTTGAAGACAGATTGCCTACAAAGAACACTGGACTGTTATTACACCAACAAAAAGACAGAGGTTAATAAGCACAGTTCAGGTCAAAACGTAGGCAAGTGCATGTGTGCAATAAAGCCTTTGCAAGGGCTGCTTGCTCAGGCGTTTCACAGCCGGGCAGCACCAGGGCAAATCACGGAGCCAGCATCTGGAGCAGCAGCACTGCAGCATTCCACGTGTTCCGCTCTGCACTCCGGGACTTGGTGGAGCTGCTCTGGCTGGAAACTCCTGCGTTCACAGAGATGGCCTGGCTGGTGTTGGGATCGCCCGGCCCAGGAGAAGAGGGGATGGAGCCCTTGTTCCCTCCACCCCCAGCTTCATCTTGTGCCTTCTGGGGAGCAAGGGTTTCGGTCCCTTTCCCCCAGCGAGGCCAAAGAGGCTGCAAATAAATACCCTGGAACTGAACCCCTGGGAACTGGTTGCTGTTATGGCTGGGGACAGCAAACGTGAAGCACTCTGAACATTCACCCCACCTCGCAGCGTGAGGTCAGCACCGTTCCCAAAACCAAGCAGGGGTGGGGATCACCTGTGTGGGTGCTCCTGGCCCTGGCAAAGAGCCGGCCAGGACTTTGAAACATCCCTGGGAGATGGAGACCAAAATGCACAGCTGCAGTAGTCACCCAGCTCCGGCAAGCCCCTGGCACAGCTTGGCACAAGGAATGCTGCCCCCCAATCCCGTTCTCCACTCCTCATCTCCCTGAGCATCCTTC
The DNA here is from genome assembly GCA_013397975.1 of Machaerirhynchus nigripectus. Taxonomy (NCBI): domain Eukaryota; kingdom Metazoa; phylum Chordata; class Aves; order Passeriformes; family Dicruridae; genus Machaerirhynchus; species Machaerirhynchus nigripectus. Next base: position 692,486 of record VZRQ01010005.1, read on the forward strand.
CTCCACACCTGGCGTCCTCTGCGGGTGCCGGGCAGCAGGAGGCAGAGGACGGAGAGGAGGCAGCCCGGCCTCCCTTTCCCACCGCGATATGCGGCAGCCTCTCCCAGAACCCAGCCCGACCAGAACGCGGGGTTTGCTGGGTGCGAGGCACCCGCCAGCACCATCCCACTGCGGGTCCGATTTCAAAGCCAGCCCTGATGAAGACGCTGGGGGAAGGCAGAGCAAACAGACACCGTAATTGCGGTGTGAGCTTTCTCATCTCCGCGGCAAGTTGCAAAATGTGCCGCCTCCTCCCTTGTCAGCCGGGCTTTAATTGCCTTTAATGAAGAGGCAATTACATGATTTCAATTTTTAATTAAAGGGGGTGTTGGTGCAGGGGAGGGGGGACCGACCCCCTTCGAGCTTGTCAGTGGCACAGAGGGGTATCTCGGGGTATGGGGTGCAGTAGGGTTGTCGGGGGGCTCCTCCCTCATCCCCCTGGGCTGGGAGGGCTTCATGGGGCTCTGGGCTGACTGGCAGGAGCAGATGGGAGCCAGATGCCTCCCAGCCACGCTGCTGGCAATTGTAGATCTTGCCCCGGCACCCCCAGGCAAGCTGCAATCAGCT
>VZRQ01010005.1:704887-721254 GCA_013397975.1 Machaerirhynchus nigripectus
AGCGCCGCCGCCCGCCCGGCCGGCCCGGCCCCAGGTGAGCCCGCCCGGCCCCTCGGCGCTGCTGCCGCGCCACTTCGTGGGCTTCTCCTTTGATCTTTCTCAATTATTTTACTTCCCCGCGCCCGCTTCGGGAAGCCGGGCGGGCGCGGGACTCACCGCGCTCCGCGCACCCTTTCTGGCCGGAGGGACCCCCGGCCGCCCCATTCCGCTCCGCTCCGTGCCGCGGGGGTGCCCGGCCGCGCCCCGAAACCGGGCCGTGCTAGCGCGGGGCTTCCGGCCAGCGCTCCCTTGTCCCGAGCCATCGCAGGGGGTTTGTCCCCTTTGCCGATGCATCGCGGGGAGTTCCTGCTGGCAGCCGGACTTCTGCAGTGTGCTGAGCGGACGGCGTGGGGGTGGCGGGGAATAAGACATGGCACTTGGCAGTGCTTTCCTCGCAGAATCTGCTAAAAAAAACACAACAATCTGTGAAAATAAATGCTCAATGCTTAATCTCCCTTTAAAGCCCCCCATTTTTTTTCCTGTGCCTTGCTGTCCTGCTTGTTTAACTAACCCACTTTCTCTTGGTACCTTTAGAGCATACCACTGGATGATAAACCAGATCGAGTGTCTTGGACTGAAATGGGACAGGGTACCAATGAAGGAAAGCAAAGAAGAGAGCTGGAAGCAGCTTGGTTTTTTCCAAGCCCGTTGAGGCTGCTGAGCAAAGAACCCTGAGCTTTGCCTGAGATGCATAAAGAAAAACCAAAGACTTTCGTACAGGACTTCTAGCAAAGCATCCACGTGTTTTGAGTGGCACAGCTTTGTGAACTATTATCTTCTATTTATGAGACGCAAGGAAGATTCAACACTGACTGGTGGTGTTAAACACAGTTTAAATTATTTGTAGTATCTATATTTGTATTTATTTTGTTGAATGTCTTTCAGCAGTTACTGGTCTTAATATTGCTTTTGCATTAATGTGTCCATTCCAAATAAATTACTTGAAATGTTCACTTTTTATTACTGTACTCTGGGCTGCAGTAACTTTTGTTGAGGCATATCTGTGGATACAGCAGTGGTGAAGTGGCTTAAAAAGAGTGGGTAAGGCTTGGCTTTTTGGTGCCCTGGACTGGGCAGTGGGAGGTGGAGAAAGCCCAGATAACCCGCTTGTGTTTGACCTTGTATCCCGACCAGGGAGGGAAAAGGTGTTGAGGTTCAGTTCTGGTCAGTGGTGGAGATAAAAAAGCCTACCACAGCTTGCCTAAGTGCTCCTCTAGAAGCTCTTTCCCATAAAATCAAGTAATGGCAGCTGCAGAAGGCACAGGAGCTCCCTGCCACAGGAAAATGCTGCCCTTTGCGAATGCTCTGCGTCCTCCCCCAGCCCCCATAGCTTAGTGCTGTGCTAAGGCACAAAACTGGATTCTTGGTTTCGGAGTAAGAGCGCCAACGCTCCATGGATTCCTCAGCTTTGTGGCAAAGCAAGCTGAACTCGCTCTCCTCTCTTCCTTCACCTCTGCAGTCTCTAGACAGAGTTAAATTTCTCCAGGATAACTGAAGAATGGAGGCAGGCTCTTTTCCTATAGCACCCGGACCAAGAAGCTTGGAGAAAAAATCATGGGATTTTTTGGATAAAAGTACTGAAGTTCTCTTTCGTGAGGCTCAATTTGCACTAACTAACCTGGGCTTCCTCGAGAGCAATGCTGCAGCACATGACTCAACTCCGGCAGTCAGGACTGTGAGCGTAGCAGGCAAAGTACTTGCTCCAAACTTGGTCATTTCCAGCAGGTAACTTCCCCTTCCCAATATCAGTGCAGTTCTTGCAGGAGACTTTGCACTAGAGGAAGTTGCAAAGTATGCAGTTACGTAAGCTTGTAGTAAGAGCGAGAGAGACTCAGTAGAGGAAGGGGGGAAAAAACCTGGAAGGAGGGTTGGCCCAGTTTCTGGAAGCAGCAGGGAGGCTCTGGCACTGCAGCCTGGTACGTCGGGGTTTTGCATCCTCCTTGCTCATTGCTGGCAGCTCGTGCAGAGGCAGGGTTGCACATGACTGAGCTGTGGATGTAGCAAACCTTTGGCCACAGCATTTGAAAGCCTTTGGCCTCAGTGCCCCCTCTAACCTGAGAACGCTGGAGGCACATTTAATGCAGCAAAACAACGCTCAAAAGCAAATGTGTTTTACCCCCCATTTTTTCTTGGTACCATTTCAGGGCAGTGAAATAAAAGGCCAAACCAGAGCAAAGGCACTGGCTCCTAATCCCTTCAGTTTCAGTGAATCCAAGGGGGAATGCTGCCTGACAACAGCTGAGGGTCTGGGGCTGTTGCCTGCCATGACATCCACTGCTGCAGGGGGATGGGAGGAACCCGATAGCTCCAGGGGTCCCATGGCCCCCAGTTGCTCCAGTGTGGCTCCAAGACCTTTGCAAACAGATCTGTCCCTTACTCTAGACGCAAATGTTGACAAAATGCAAGGATTGTTCAAATTATTTTATTCTGGGTTCAAATAAATCAAAAATAAAACTTAAGAACTTATTTCTATGGAAAAAATAAGGGGGTTACTTTCCTGCAACCGTATTATTGGCTTTTCGTCTCTTCCAGTGGGATTTTACTTTTTAAGAGGTAAACAAACAAACCTAAATTGACCATTAGCTGTAAATATCCGAAGGAGGAGACTCCAAATTGTTTATACAAAACTCCACCAATGGTTGGACCCACCGTCCGGGTCAAGGGCTGCACTGAGGCGCAAATCCCAAGCATGGCACCTAGGAGAGATGGCAGAGACACACAAGGTGAGAGCAAGTCCTGGCATGGAAAAGCAGAGAAGAGCACAGGGGATCCCCTTAATCCCTGATACTGCTCCCCTAAAGTAGTAGCAAATCACTACAAATAATTTCTTGCATTCATTTATAGTGGTCCCATTAGGGTTTGTTCTGGTTAGGGACTCCTGCAGGTGTTTGGGACCAGTTTCCACCACGAGCCAGCTCAGCTGTTCCCCGAGCAGTCTGGGCAATCACAGCACTGCCCAAAAGGCAAGGTGGGTGCTCACCACTGCTGTCACCAGGGTCCAGGGATGCCTTTGGCACCAGAAGGTGCTGCTGAACATCACACCCGGCAGGGCTGGTAACTACTGCATGGGATTAGGGATGGAGAGGTGATTTCTAGGGTCATCTTTGAGCCTTCCTAGCAAATCACACAGATTCTTCCGATTTCCTAATTACCTGAGTGGGCCCCGTTCCACCCAAGCTACTACTGCCATGTATTCTCTAGTGTGAAAGAGAGAAACAGCTCTCTAGCAGGAGTGAGAGGGTTAGGCCTAACTAGGTCTTTAAGAATAAATAAATAAAACCACAGATAAAGACAGAACCCCCTCGAGATATTCCCCCACCCCCCTTTGCAGAAAGAGCGGATATTTCCATTTGGATGGATACGCGAGCCCTTCTCCCGGCTGGGCCAGTTCCCTCACATTTGCATCCTTAACAGGAACCTGGCGGATGGGGAAGCACCTCCAGTTGCAAGGCAAGGTTTTTTTTCCACGTGCAGACGGATGGCCAGGACATCCCCTGGGACACAAGGCTGTCCCACACACACCCAGTGTGCTCTTTTGTCCTGCAGTCTTTGTTCAGGACAGCTGTCATGTTCAGAGGAGCAGAAAACACCCAGCCAGCCAGAAAATCATTAGCCCCCAACACTGGAGGAACAGCAAGCTGGCAGCGTATTCAATAAACTTGTGCCCAGCTCTGAAATGATGTTTGCAATTATTTTTTTGCTATCAGTATGATTATTTGGGCTGCTGGCATCAGTTTTCCACTAAGACACATGCTGAGGTGTTGTCGCCACACACCTGGGAAGGATGAGGAGAATGCTGTCCTGTATGCAAGATGATACGGAGCCGAGTGTGATATTTAACGTGGGCAGCCATGGGGAAATGATCCCCAGCTCCCAGAGAGAACAGGCAGCCAGGTGTTCATGTAATGCTGGGCAGCGACTGCTGGGCTTTTATCAGCATGCTTAAAATACTTGTGCAATGAGCCCAAGCCAAGGGCGTAACCATGTGGAGAGGGAAATCTCCCGGGAAGCGCTGCCTAGCGCTCCTCCCGCGCATGGGAACACAAAGGCCATGGGTGGGACCTTGCCTTGACCCTTTGCCAATGGGAACCATCCCACAACCACCAAACTCTCTGGGCAGGTTTTGCAATTATTTTTTCCCCTCTAGGTATTTGAATTAAACTAACTACTACATGCAATTGCCAAACTGGCTCTTATGATTGAGGAGGCACTTTTTTCCCTTTCCTTTTTTTTTTTTTCTAGAGCAGAAATCCATCGTCTTAAAAGGCCAGGCTCTCCCTCTGCACTTCTCCAACATGTTGCTGAGAAAGATAATTTCTGTTTAATGGGCTTAAATTAGATCCCTCGTGTCAGACGCCCTCAGGCTTTGGGGCATTGTAAATCTCAGCTCTGCAGCATGGCTGTAGCTCTGTGGCAAAGCTGCACATGTGATGGATCTCATTTAAGGCAAGACCTTTTATTGGGACAAGTCACCGCATCAGCAGAAAATTTCCTGCGTTGCTTCGCACAGCTCTGCCAACGCACACGCTCACCTTCTTTGCCATAGCTATCCCGCCTTCTGTACCTTCCCTGCTCTTTTTTCCTGCCTCTCCAGCTTTTTTGCCTTCCTTTTTCCCATACCTGGCGTGACCTGTGCCGGCTGGGAGCCCATCCTCCCCTCCCACCCCGGATCTCCTCTGCTCCCGCAGGTTTCAGGGCTGGGTGCTGGCAGCTCTCCAAGACAGGCGACTCCTTTCCAGCTCACATCCTGTTGCCTCGCTCAGATGATGGTGCCGGCCCAGATCAGCCACACGCCCATGGCGCAATCGCGTTTAACCATTAGGTCACTGTCGCCAGCGGGTGCCTTTGAACCTGCAAAGCTCGAGCAAAGCTGGGGGGTTCAGTGCCCCGAGCCCCGCCTGGCTGCAAACTCTCCTCCTCAGGTTCTGACGCACAAATAAAATCAGGACACATCGGCCCGTTATGCACGGAGGCTCTGCTGGGCTTCCTGCCTCCCTCCCCCGGGAGCAGGGGGGGATCTGTGCAGGAACAAGACCTCCATTCTTGGGGAAGGACCAGGGCTGACAAGGAGTGCTTGTGTGAATGCAAGTCCCCCTGGGCTCGGGGCTGCCCTCCCACCAGCTCACGCGTCCAGCAGAACAGCACGTGCGTGTGGGGCTGAATTTTCTCTTCCTGCCTTTGAAGATGAAGAGAAGGAAAAAAAAAAATCAAAGGGAAACTAATTAAATTATTTCTGCTACCTTTGCTTCTGCACAAAGCCTGAGCCATAAGCAAAGAGCAAGCGCCAAACTCATCAGCCTTGGACGGAAGCGACCTTGGATCGGATCTAAAGCAGGCTGATGGGTGCAAGGGATGGTGCTGTGCCACCTCCCACTGCTCCCTTTCCGAGACACCTATTTAAAATGCAAGGATGGGTGACTCAGTGTCTAGCAAGGGCGGACAGGCTATACTCCTGCAACGCCCCATCTGTCCCAGCCCCATGCTGAGATGGACACCTGAGCTCAGCCCAAACTCCAGCTCCTTCAGAAAGCCTTTTCCTGACCCAAAGAAAAACCTCCATGGGTTCTACAGGCCAGAAGCTGACAAAAAACATCAGGAAAAGACAGCAGCAAGGCTCAAACGTGATGCTTCCAAAGGTAAATTCTCAGTGTGTGATTTCCTTGCATTAACTAAAAGTTGTTGCAAGTGAGTGCTAAGGTTTTCAACACAGAGACAGCAAAGCTTTTCCATAAAACCAGATTAACCACGCTCGTAGTGAGGGTTTCTAACTTGCCACCAAAAAGCTCTCTTTGCAGAGCCAGTCTTGGGCTCGCAGAGGAAGCAGCAGCCTTTAGGCTGCTGTATGGGTGGAGCAGCCTTTGCGGGGTGCCACCCACGGCCAGGGATGGATGGCAGGCATTTTATTAGCTGCATTTCTCTGCGAGACACCCACGCCGTCACTGCTGCAGCTGCTGTGGAAAGGCAGCCTGCCGGCTGTGCTGTGTCAGGCATTCCTGCCTTCACCCCGGCCCCTGCCCGGGTACATCCAAAACAAGCACAAGACCATTAGATGCCTCTTCCCCCAGAAGTGTTGCAAGGAAAAAGCACAGTTTGAAAGGTGAGGGCCAGGGAGGAGTTGCAGTGACAAGGTTTTCCCCCAGTGCCACAGTGCTCTGTGCCAGAGCGTCCCTCCATGGGATGCCCAGTTTTGAGCCAGCTGTAACTCGCATTTGTAGTAGCACTTGGTGTGATGTCAGCCCAGGATGGATGGGCAGGGAAAAGCCCTGGGTAGCCCATGGCATCCCCTCATGACCTGCAACCTGCTCCTGAGCATGTGCACAGCTCTGCAGACTGCCTCCGTCCTGCCCTGCCATGGGGACACCACCCACCCCGCCGAGGCACAAGCTGGCCCAACAACATATGCAAGCAGGGAGCAGGGTGAGGCAACTAAACCCATTTTCCTCTCTGACCAAAGCTTGCCTCTGGGCTCCAAAAGCTAAGCACTGCTCTGGTTTTCCTCACAAAACCCCTTTGAGAAGAGCCTGGATGAATTCCAGCTTGGTTGTACGTCCCAAAGCCACTCGGTGCCCTTCCCCCTGGGCTCTCTCTCACATGAACATTGCTTCAAGTCATGAAGCAGCAAATTTTCTTCCTGGCTGAGCAGAGGGGCTGAAACTCTTCCCAGGGAGGTGAAGACTGGGGATAAGTGGTCCTCCCAGGTAGAAATATCCCACTCGAAAATCACAGGCTCCCAGCATTTGTAGGAGATGCAGTGGGTCAGCTCTACAAATAAACTACTGAAGTGAGTTTCAGAAAAGCTCTTCACCCAGAAGCATCTCAAAAGTGCTTTATAAACTTCACTAATGGGCTGTGCAAACTGCAGCTCCCATTCTTGGTAGGGTCTGCGCAGAGGTATCTGCTCAGACAGCTGCTAGGGAAGACGAAGGGTGCAGACCGGCATCCCAGAAAGCCTCAGCTAAAGCAGAGACACTCTTGGGTACCTGCTCTGGGGGCAAATCCTGAAAGGGCTTGAGCAAAAGACATCAAACTGGGTTAAGCCAGCTCCATCCTGGCACAAACTCAGACAGGCTCCCATGACAATAATGTAGGCATATTTCCTTCATCAACTGAACTAAATCCCCAGGTATAAAGATTTAAGTGTCTACCACTGCTGTCTTGCACAGAGAAATACAGGAACTCTGAAACAAGGCCAAAACAGAGAGAGGGGGGCAGTTATTGCATCAGGCAAAGCATGTTTGCAAAGAGTAATCCAGAATCCCCTCCTGAGATGCCCTAAGTTAAAGGTGTGAACAAGCAGCCCTCTCTGTCACTGTCACAGAAGAAGAGCAGCATTTTTTGGGTTTTTTTTAACATACCTTGGCTTTTCATGGAAAGCAGAGTTTGGGAAAGCCTTCCCTTTCGGTGCCCACCACTATGAATGTCAGCAGGCAGCACAGAACTGGAAGCACTGGATCGTGGGATGCTTGCTCAAGGTTGTTCAAGTTCATCCTGTATTAGCCCCACCAGTCCCTGTTCACCTGCTCTGCTGACACCCATCGCATGCCCAGCCAGATCTGGGTGTTCACCAGGAGTGTGTCCCAGTGCTCCACAGCTGTGGTGGAAGCTGGGAAGTGCCCAATGGACTCAAAACTGAGAAAATACCAGTCTGACCCTTTTTTGATGAGTCTTACCAGTGTCGGAGGAGGGCACAGCCTTGGTGAGGATGCTGTCGGTGATGGTGGCCAGCATGCTGAAGGCAAACACCATTGGCACCGCAACGATGCAGTAGTGCCACACGGTCCTCATCAGGGCCTAAGGGACAGGGCACAACGGAACACAGATCATTAGAGAGCACAAACGGTGACTTTGTGGCAAGAAACAACCTGGAAGAAAATCATGAGTCAAGCCCATGACTGGGGTAAATTGTGGGAGCCACAAATGATACGTGGTGGTATGGCTTTGGCCGTTGCAGGGTCTTTCACAGCCTGCCATTTGTCTGCAGGGAATTATTCCAAGCATGCGGAGCAAACGATACCCTACAATCTGGCAGCACGTTTCCCCGGCACTGCTGTGGGTATTTTTAGTGTCTGGGAATTAGTGATGTCCCTGCACCCTTCCCCCTGTCTTCTGTCCAACTCCCGAGGAAATGTTGAGCAGCAGATGTGTGTGGTGTACTTCAGGAAGTTTCCATTACTTATACAAAACAGCCTAGAGAAGGCTTTTTGGTTCATTATCATAAATAATTAAAACTAAACTGAGCCTGTCAAAATAAATGAGCACGGTGCATTATGTAACACCGTACCTCTGGGATTTCTAATCCTGTTCTGCTGCTTGCCCCCGCTAATAAATTCACCGAATTCAGTAATCTGGAATAGGTCTTCTGGCCATGAGTGCACATTAGCGAGCATAATTAGGGAGAGTAATGATTTTGTTATTGCACATATTCTTAGCGGAGACATCCCTCCAGCTGTTTAATGCTGAAACAAAAGCGGTGAGGCTCCCTAAGCTGTAGGGCTGGAGCAGCTCCCGGCTCATTCACAAGCCCTGCTGGTCAAATGAATGGATTTCTCTGGGGCATGGAAAGGAAATTCCCCCTTTATTGCAAGTCTCTTGCCCTAACCCATGCATGTCTCAAGGTGTGTTATTGTGGCTGGAAAACATTTCTGTCACTGGTTTAGCCAGAAGTTTCATTCTCTGGAGTTCTATGTCCTAAGATATGGTCCCTGCCTCTTGGCTACAGAAGATGGAGGAGCCCAGAGACATTGCTCACTAATGACTTGGAAATGTTGAGGTTTATTCCTAGTTCCTCTCTAGAGTCACACACAGCCAGGTTTTTCTCCTCAAAGGGGCTCTTTGCCTACATTTTGGTTAAGATCTAGGCACTTCTGATTAAGGAACCAGAGAACAAAGACAGAGGAACAGGTATTTGGTACATAAACAAAAGGAAGGAGAGTAATTCCTCGCTAGGGCAAATGTCATTGCAGGACAACACTGCAGAGCTCATAGAAAAAATCAGTTTTAATCCCTCCTGCTTTGTACCGACTCCCTCATGGGCTGGAGCAAGTGAGCAGAAAAGAGGCACATCTGTATCTCCTGTAAAACAAGGGGAAATGGCTCCTCACTTCCCTGGGGCTGAAGGAGAACCAAGTCAGGCAGAGCCCAGTCTTTGCTACTCCTTAGCTGCTGGGTAGTCAGTAGTTTTTTCGAGGTGAGCAGATCTGAAAGTATTTTTTAGGTGAGAGGCAGAACCAGGAGTCTCAGCAGACAACTGAAAAAGCAAATGCAGACAACTGAAAAGGGAAATGAAGGCAGCGAGGCAGGATGAGGCACAGCCGTGCCTTCAGACGAAGGGAAAAACTTCCCCATCACAACTGCCAAGCCCTCCTACAGCCCTGCCCACGCTCTCCCAGCTCACATCTGCAGATCAGACACTGGTTCTTCCCTCCTCTCCTCTTCCAGGTGTTATTGCTGAGCTCCCAGCCCACCCCTTCCCTTCTCCAGCTGCCTGTTGCTGGGAACATCCTGCAGCCTCTTCCCAGCTGCAGCACTGTCTGCTGCTTCTTGTGCCAGCTTTCCAAAAATGCTTCAGCCCACCTCCCCTCCCAGTGATATTAGGATGGGTTCTGGAGTGTCTTTTATTAACAGCTAGCCTTTCTCCTCACTTCCATCCTTCAGGGAGGGGAACTGCTGCGTTTGGAAGCCACATGCTGCAAGGGCACAGCAGATGGGAGGCTCCTCCACCAGCAGCTATGCAGGATTAAAAGCTTCACCCAATAACTTCTGCATTTGGGGCTGCTGCTGTGACAGCACTCATCCCCACCGAGACAGAAAGCCACCCCAGAAGCGGATGTTTTCTTGGCAGCCACTTGGACAGAGCGCTTTTTAACAAGGCATCCCAGGCAAAGAGGATCACAGCTGCATTTGCCTATGAATAGTTCTCGTGGGAAGTCACTGCTGACCCTTGTCCTCAGGCCCGTGCTGTCAGGATGTCCACAGCCCTCCGGGCTTGCCATAATTGCCAACTCCAAGACGATTTCCCTTCCTGGCTCCTGGTTCTTCTCTCTATGCAGCCAATGTGAGCCTTCCTGCACTGGGGCATTTGTGCTGCTCTGTGTGCCCCTCCACTGCCATCGAGGCTTTCTCTCCTCCCTCCACCTGACTCCAGCCTTCCCTGGAGGTCAGTGAGACCTCAGTGCACAAAAGCCATATAATTCATGTTGCTGCTCTGCCTGATTCCCATAGGACTGCACTTCAGCACAAGGATTCAGTCCCTGCCCTGTACCAGTCGGGGGTGCTCAGCTCTCCAGATGGGCCAGGTCCACCTTGGTCCCACCTAATTGCTCCCACAAATGACCCAAAAACAGTGGAGAGACCTTCAAAGTCCTTCCCAGGCCATGCTCAGGAGCATCAAGCTCTGTGCAGATGTCCCATGCTACGGGGGCATATTGATTTCAGCCAAAACAGCATGACGCCAATTGGAAGAGACCCTTCCCAAGCATTCTACACCTCACAGAATCCCCGTGAGCCTCAAAAATCCCAGGGAGAGGGACCATGCTCCATCTGCAGAGCCAACCCTTGGTCTGCATCCATCCTCCCTCCCCAGCCTCATCTCAGACACGATTTAGCCTCAGATTAGCTCAGGTGTGTAGGTGCCCCATCTCATCCATGTAGCTGGGAACCACAAACCTCAACACCCTCCAGGACTTGGCCCTGACCTCCCCACGGCTGCGGTATGGTTGTGGGAATGGCACTCATCCTACCTGCAGCAGTGGGAGCACCAGCGTCCTGGCAGCAAGGCTCGAGGCCAAATCCTGCAGGGAATGTTGAAAGGCTGATGCAGCTCAGTTGTCCTTTGGGTCCACTGCACTGACGGGGACCGTGAGCACCTTCCCTCCATCCCCGTGGCCTGGGCAGAGCTACCAGTTCCCTGAACGTGGCTTATCAGAGCAAACACAGTTGCCAGCAGAGCTGCCTACATCCACTCAGTTTTCCGATTACTGTTTGAGATTGGCATCAACTGTCGCCCATGAGGACGCAACCAGCAACAGCTAACATCACTTGTCCCAAAATGGAGGAACAAAATTATTGCCTTGCTACCTCCTTCCCCAAATACTCTCATGCTGGGGGATTAGACAAAACTAAAGCCCCAGAAGGAGAGCGCACAACCTCCGCTCTCTCACCGCAACGCACAACTGCAATGATTTTTCCCCACCGTAATCTTCATTTACTTTCTGGGTAGTCCAGGAAATGCAGTCACTGACAAGACCAGGCCAGGATTTCTGTGCAAATCCGGTGACTCAGGAAGGACTTAGCGAGTTTCTGTGCAAGATTAATATATTTTTTAATCCCCATAACTATTACTCACACGGCTCTTTATCATGGTTTGGCGCAATGCTGACGTTGAGCGCGGCTCTGTTCACGCAGAGGCCCAGGAGAGCTGGTTTTCCCTGCCCTGAAGACCACCAGAGAGAGCCAGAAGTGGCATTTCCAGGGGCAGAGCTCGCAGCCAGGTCTCACAGACCTCGTGTCACTGCTCATGACGTTATTAAAGGCATCATGGGTGAGTTCACACCTGCCTTACCATGCCTAGGCCCACGCCAGCAAAGACGAAGACGCTGAGTCTGAGCAGGGTCATCTCTGTGCAGTGACTAGCGAGTTTCCCAACAACCAAACCCTGGACAACCTGGCAAAGAAACACATAAGCACCATTAAGCCTGATATTTATCATCATTTAAACAAACTCAGAAGAGAACTGCCACTTCCTTCAAAGAAACAGGTTCTTCCATCGGGGTTTTTTTGACAAAAAAGGACCTCACTGCCACGGAAAATGACTGGAAGGCGTGATTTCAAGCATTTTGCCTCCTAGGGAGAGATCCATCCCATCAGCTGGAAGCTGCGTTTACCATCACTGCTGACTCAGCAGCAGTAACCGAAACTTTCTAAAAATGCTTGCAAATTCTCTTTTCTAACTTGTGATGTGTTTGTGAGATACAGTTAATACTACAGTCTTCATTCTTGGCGAATCCTCCCAAAGAAAAACTGTACATTTGTAAGCAGAGAAGGAAAATGTCTGTACCTTCTCTTGCCATTATTTTAAACTATAAATACACAAATTGGGTGGTTCATAGTTTTTAGGCAGGAAGCAAGTATGACGGAGATGCTAATACCCAGTCCCAGCAGTACACGCAGATGTAAAGGACGGGGAACTGGTTCTACAGATTTTAAATAAAGCTGGGGGGAGAAGGGGAGGGAAGGAGGAGAAAAATATTAAAATCCCAGAAATTACTTTACTTTTCCAGCATGTTGCAGAGCAAGGATTCCTTCTTTTATTTATCTGTTCAGCATTGCCCATACTTTAGGTGATGCTGGCCTAAGTGGACACAGGAGGAGAGAGGCTGGAAGAGATCATGGTAAAAACAAAATCTGACTGACTGCAATACAGGGAAGGGACAGATAGGAATCTACTGAGTTTTCCCTGCCTTGAAAGGGTTTGTTTGATCCAAACGAAAACCCCTCTGGACTTGAAAGAAGAGCGCTAGTTAAAAATGCTTTGTTTGGTGTCTTTGGTGGGCTTTGTTTCTGTGGCAGTCCATCCTGAAGAAAACTTCAGTGGTCTGCTTGGACCAGGAATGACACTACACTACACTCAGCCTTGTGTTAGTCCTGAGGCTGAACCCCAAACTCAGCTGAAAGGAAATGAGTGCAAAATAAATGAGAAAGTAAGTTATTAAACAGAAAGGAAATGTTAATCTATAATAAGCAGTCCAGAAAAAAAAAGGCAATTTAATTACTAAAGCAAACGAAAAAGAAAAAAAAAGGAAAAAAAACCCAAACCAAAAAGCAAATAGTAATAGAGTGAAAATGAAGTTGTCGTAAACAACAATAGCTACAAAATGAATATATTTCCAACAGTATACAACTGAATGGAAACCCATCAAAATTCAACTGTTCCCTTTGCTTCAGAGCACAAAGGATTTTTGACACCAGGGCACATCACACCCAGAAGACATTCTGGCTCCTGCCTTGTTTTTGTCATTGTCTCTGCTTTCGGCCAGGGCTTGAGAGCTTGGCTCACATGTGCCCAGCTGTGGCGTGACACTGGCACGGGCCCTGCGTGTCCTTCCTGGGTCATGTCACCTGTCAGGTGGCCTCTGGGACACTGGCGGACCTGCTGTGGCACGAGGCTTGGACAATGCACAGGGTGACCTGAGTCATCCTGACCAAAAGCCCTGCTGGGGCCGTGAGAGGAGGCTGATACCAGCCCCAGCAGCTCCTACTCCGGGGGTGGGTGGGGAAGCCACTGAGTAACGCTTCATTAAGCTGAGTGCTCCAGAAAGGAAGAATCGTCATTAACTTTTTGCAACTTCCCAGTCTCTCCTACTGGCTCTCCCCAGCTGGGGTGTGCTGAGTCACATGGGATGGGGGCTGAGCCTTGTCACCGGGCATGGATTGACTCAAGGGTGGCATCACCCGAACCCCAGTCCGGCTCTGCTCAGCCATTGGAGGAATAGAAACGTTTCCCAATTTGCCCAGACTTGAATGGCATATTTAATTGGGATACACCGTGCAGGCACAGCCCAGTCCCTGCCCTTCCTTGAGTCATTAGGGTATATCATCAGCAACGTCCCTGGTCTGATGGCCACGGGAGCGGTGTTCCCAAAAACGTTGCCGTCACTGCGCACGAGCCCCTGCGGGAAGGCAACAAGCACCACTGCAGCAGAGGCAGGCCCTGAGCAGGCAGGACCTGGAGATGTGCACAATGAGCTGTCCCCAGAGCCAGCAGAGCAGAGGGATGGTCCTTGTGCCCACGTTGGCATTCCCCGTGGGCTTTCCTATCACTTGGGCTGTGGCAATAAAAGCACAAGGCAAAACATCACTGCTGAATCAACCAGCTTGGCAAGGGGACTATTTCCAAGAGCCCAAGTCACCTGCTTTCCCCTTGGGGCTGGGCAACAATCCTTGGGCTGTACAGACGGCAGAACCCCCGTGGGCTACCTGGGCTGCCTGCCTTCCTCCCCAGCAAGGGTGCTGCTGATCCAGCTATTAGTCCCGGGCAGGCAAGGCCCATCATCCTGATTTTGGACACACAGCCTTGATTTAGACGCTGGATAATGTTTCCAGTCACCAGGAGCTTGGACCTCACTTTGCAGTCTGAATTTAGACCTGAAAACCCATTACTTCCAGCCTGCAGTTTTCTCTGGGTGCAGAGCCCCTGGGGGGGCATGAGCAGCAGATGCCTGCACAGGCACATCTAGGAAGGTGAAAGTGAAAGGTGGTTCATGTGCACCCTCCCATGTAAGATTCCGGACATGTGCAGCCTTTACCAGCAGGTAGCGGGGACGTCCCAGATGACTTGGCCATCACCACTCCCATGGACAAGTTCTGGTAGCTGATAAATGGAATTTATCCTTATTTGTGTTCTTACTGGTGGGTTCTGGGCTTTTTCCTTGCACATAAACTCCCCATGAGATCGACTGCGATGGGCCTTCCCCTCCTGCATTTCATTTTGCCTGGATGGTGCTTGCCTTTGTAACCTGACCTCCTTTGAAGTCGGGGAAGAGCCAGTGTACCTGGCTGGAATGCCTTCTGTCATCAATAAACAAAAGAGAGAGGAAATTGTTTGCAAGTGAAATAACAGGCAGTGCCTGTGGCTGTGTACACATGTCACAGGAAAAACCAACTCATCTTTTTTTTCCTCCCCCCTCTCCTTCTTTAAAGGCAAATAAGTCTCCCAGTAAATGCATAAGAACAGCCAAATCTCTGTTCATTATTTTCTGAATTCACCAAGCTGGGGATTTGTTACACTAGTCCAGCAAATCACATGAAAAGTATTCTCTGCCTCTATCATTGCATTTGGTTCTGGGAAAGCAGCAGCTCCCATCTGCTCAGAAAGGCCAATTACTTACTTGATTGTTAACCTCTAACGAATTTCAGGAACCCCTTACAGGATGGAAAATATTATTTCTGTTTGAAGGTCTAAGGTGCTAGTTTTTGGAAGACTTTTCAAGTACTAGCCTTGCTGTACGGAGCTGCTGCTGAGCTGACTGGCACCTGCAAGAAGCTGACCTCACCTGTGGAGGTTAGAAGAGTTATGCAGATGCTCAGAGGACATGGGACTGTTTCTAAAGCTTCCTCCATCAGCACCAACTGAAAGCTTGACAGAGCCCACCAACAACATGAGTTCCCTTTCACCCGACAGCTTGGAAGTGAAAAGCTGTGAGAAGGTCGGAAAGGCAGACCCAGCAGGCCAGATAAGCTGGTACAGCCTCGCAGAGAAGATGCAGGGCCCCATCCCTAGCACAGATAGCATGATTCACATCAGAAGCAGCCTCCCACGCCCTGGACCCGTATCTCGCCTTTGAAACTGTGCCGGCTGGCAGTTCCCAGGCGAGCGCCGGCTGGGGAGGGACACGGGTGGGCACCGGCCAGGGCAGACCACGGGGGTCAGCACAAACCACGGGGCTTTTCTGCATGGGCTGAACGTGGCACAGAACCCTGGCTGGGGGAAAGGGGAGCTGTTTTACTGACACAGCGATGCCAGAAATTACTTGGGTAGTTCAGGTCTTGTAGAGGAGCAGGAGGGGCGGTGGGACTGGAAGGAGGGCTGATGGTGAGGACCAAACTGCTGAAGGCAGCACTTTGCCAAACAGGGGGAAGAGGATGGTGTGTTTTGCAAACTCCAGCCTAATCACTTTCTTTCCCCGTCCAACCCACCCCCCTCCACAGATATAAATCCTTCAAAGCAAGGAAACTGGAGAACTTTCTGTTTGTTGTTGCAAGGTCCTTTCACAAAGTGGGTTTTCCCCCTAGGCATACCTGGCTGTAATTAAATCCCCGGCTCTTTAATCATCTCTTTTGCTGTGCAGGGGAAAAAAAAAAAGCGAGAGGGACAGACTGGTGATAAGATGATACGCAATGTAAATCTCTCCTCCAGGAATCTCTCTCATCTTCTCAGGATCACTCCGTACCAACTTGTCCCTCCAGAAGCTGCACAGCTAGAGGTGGAGTTTGTATAACAATACAAATTTAAATGCAGTAAATAGAACAGATGTCTTATGATTTCTTGATCCTCAGGGTTATAAATATCTACCTCTTTGTCCCACCCAGAGTTTTGTTTGGTGCATTTTGCTTTGTTTTTTTTTTTTTTTCGAGAAAAAGTTCTTAAAGGAAAGTTTCCCCCACCCCCTCTTGTGGTTTGAAATCTAAGCATCAGATGTTACTTGAGATATCAACCAGGGACTCCAGGTATTTCACTTGCGTGATCCTCCGGCAGCATTTTCCAAGCCACATACTACACCTGGAAGGTCTCCATGCTATCACACATGCAAACTCCAAAAAAAAAAAAAAAA